>CAOLHI010001857.1:0-323167 GCA_948474755.1 Ctenosaura bakeri | reverse complement strand
CCCCTTTTGTAAATGGTTGAAGACCTCTTACTCTTTGATTCACCATCTTAAGCCAAGGAGTTGTATTTAAGGTGCTGAGATGAGCAGTGACTGGTGGAGTGCTGGGGATTTCATTCTATGCATTGTTGTGGCATTATGTTTTATTGTCTTTGTCCCTGATTGTATATGCTGATGTTCCACCCTTTGGTGAAAAGGGTATTATAAATAAACAATTATCATCATCATCATCATCATCATCATCATCATCATCATCTGCCCTCAAACAAAATTTGATCCCATGACAAACTGCCTTTAAAAAGTGTGACAGATATAAATGATAACTGACATTTAGTGCTCAACCAGAGATGGAGAGCAGAATGAAGGTTGAAGTTGAACTAAGGCTTGATCAGCCAGTGAGCTACTTAAATGCCTCCTTGGCTCCCCTGAGTGAAAATTTCACTACTGCTTGTAAAGTCATGCCTCCAGAATAACCACACCAAATTTGATTGGCTGGTTATTCTTGCCACTCCTGAGGGCCTGTGAAAACTGTATGGGCTGCTGTGAAAATGCTGCCAGTACTGGGAGACAACGGTGTGGAACCTCTGCTTCCCCCTACCTGCTGAAGACAGTAAAACTGGCATCCTAGGTAAATCTGGTGCCATTTCTTCTCACCTCTCTACCACTCTGGAGCACACAGCCATGACACTGCAAACGAATTTCAGGCCTGTCTCAAATCTAATCACATCAAACATTGCGGAAGTTTTCTACAGAAGAGTTCTTCCATGTCCAGTATTTGCTATATTTACGCTCATAATGGGAAGCCATGATTTCACATGTCCATCTGACAGTGAAATAAAACATCTGCAATCATCACTCCTTATCATCCCATACATGGGGTTTCATGGCATTTCTTGAAATAAGCTTTTCAACCTTTGGCTTCCAGTCCACAAGTTGAGCACAATCAAAGTTAAGGTAGATGAAGGAAAGGGATATGGCCTCATGTGGCTCCTCACACCCTTTCTGGTGGTTCGCCACCTGCACCCCATCACCCACCTTTTTAAATTGAAATGGCACCTTTTACTTTCTACGGGCACAGGTGGCAATTTTGTTTCCTCTGAAGTCTTTTAGGATCATTTTTTCTCCAAATCAGAAGTGGAGCAGTGTGGACGGGCTTTCTAAGGTCCAATTAGGTTTGTGTGCTGCCCTGTGACCTTGGAAGTTGTCCATCCTGGCTTCCGGCAGGAACCGCATGAAACCACGCTAATGTTGTACAACTTAGTGTTAGCCTCAAATCACCAAAGAAAATAATCATTTAAACAAATGAACATAAACTGGGTTGCAAAACATAAGACCTTTCTTTAAATCCACTTACTAAATGCTAACCATGTTTGCCTCAGTTGCAGGTATACTCTGAAGTCTGTTTGGAATCCTATATCATAGATAGTAAGATCAGAGCCAGGTATTCCACGAAGATGGTGATACTCCCAGTAGCAATGCCAGATACCTTTTGGAAAAGAAATAATACAATCATAGAGTTACACAAGAAAGGCCATGAAGAACAACTTTACATTCAAAGGCAAGACTCACCAGCTCATCCCTATCACACAATGTGATTCAGACGACAGTACCAGGTTAAAAATTTTATCTTCTGCCAGGGTTCTCAAGATGGTTTTATTTCAGTTCCTCTTTCTGATTTCTTTCAAAGTTTTTGTAATGCATGCCATCTTTTGTGCACTGGATTAATATGTGATTTTTTCATCTCTTTTGTGGTGCTAGAGTCAAAGAAGACCTATACATGTTTACTCAAAAGTAAATGCTAGTGCATTCTATGAGGCTTGCACACAGGACTGCCACCATAGCCCATTTTTTATATTCCAATCTTTGGTATGATCTGACAGAGAAAATAAATATTTGATGAAGTGGATAATGAATCTAACAAAACAACCATCACACGTGGAAACAAAACCAATATTATGGTGTCTTTAGTTAATCTACTCTGTGGCCAACTGTTTTCAACCCAAAATCTGTCCAGTCAAGAATATGATCTAATTTCACCCACTGAGATTTCCAGAGAACATTTTGGCAGGGGTGCACCTTCATTTCCTTCTACATCCTGTTCACCTCAGTCCCTAATGCTCCAGAGAATGAGAGAAATATCTCAACCAACTTCCATTTCAACCAGAAGTTTTCTTCAGCAGACATGTGGAACATCTGGCCTTCTAGGTGTTGTAGGACTTGAATTTCCATTAGCCCCACACCTTTGGCAATGCTTACTGGGACTAATGAGAGTTTTAGTCCCACAATACCTGGAGGGCCAAATGTTCTCAATGCTGTCCGACACCAATAACTGTCAGGAAAAAGCATGCAGATGGCATGTGATATATATAAATCAGAAAGCTTACCAAATTACTCATGCAGTGAAAAAAGATACAGGAGTGGTCGAGACAAGTGACAATCACAATGCAGCTTGCACACTTCTTTCCTACTTGAAAACACTGTCCATATATGTCTCTGTCTGTCTGCATCTGCATTTATTCCTAAAGAACCTGGTTTTATTTTAAATATTTGAATGGCCCATAGGAATACCTTGTGCTCTCTTTCTCTCTCTGTCTATCTATCTGTCTGGAGAGAGATGCAAACATACATATAAACACAAACACATATACACATTTTATATATGTGTGTGTGTGTGTGTGTGTGAGCATGCGCATGTGTGTTTGTGTGTATATATGAGTGTGTGTATGAAACAAAATAAAGTAATGGTGATGAACCTATCAGCTTATAAAACAATCAGTTAAACAAAAGAGGAAAATGTCTGCTTAAACCTGTAGCCTCTGGAGGTTGATGTTGATATTAATCTTCTAGATATAGGAAGAACTTCAGCTGCACAGTGGGTAGAAAACAGAGCAAAATTTTGGGTGTTGTTCTTCTCGCCATATTAACTGGCAGAAAAGATGCTGCTGCCCAGCTGAGTGAAGAAAAACATGCCTTGTACTTTCACTAGCAGGCATGTACTTCCACTGAGTAAAGTTCTGCACACATTCTTTGGGCCTTGAAAACACACTTCTGTCCTGCCGAATGTAGAAAAAAAATGGACCCGTTACTATTAAGTTTAGCTGTGTACTGGGAATGGCTAAGCTAGTGCAGCAATGTGGACTGAAGCTATAGCACACAATTCATATTTAATATACTATGGTTTCTTTTCCAATTGCAGACTCTAAAGGTTATGGATAATGATATATAGCACTGCAAAAAAAAAAAAAAAGGAAAAAAAAGGGTGGGATATTGTTCACTTACCATATCCTATAATCCCAATTACACCAAAGATGAAAATCCAGAAAAGAACACCCGCGATGAATCTCAAAAGCACAAGGAAGAGCAAGCTAACAACCATTGCAATAAACAGACCTCTGGAAAACAAAGACACAGCAGTTTAACTAAAGCAGCAGCCAACTACCAATCCCATGTCCCACTCACTCACCCAATATAACTTACAAACCAGACTTTTTAAGAGAAGCATTTTCTCTAACCCAGACTGTCCTTTAAAGTTAGATAGCACAATGACCAAAGCAGGAGAGCAGCTATTGTAAAGTTTTTAGACTTTTTAGACTTTGGACAGGGAACTAAAAAGTTAAGTTTAAGGAAGGGAGGAGTTTTGTTTACCATGGTAGGTAGTATGTTTCTCCCTGATATGGCAGCATAGAATTTCATCTACTTTCCTAATTATGGTACTATGGCACTCCATCCATTCTCCCCAAATCCTTGGGTGCCATAATGGCAGGATGACTAAGAACTCATTCTTTCAATATAAACCATGCAAAAGAACTATAACAAAACATTAAAATCATGTACATAATCAACAGAATTGCTAGAAGATGCCTCCCTTTCATATCCATTTTGTTCATCTTTTACTGTTATAATTTTGCATGGGGCAGATGTGACCTTTTGTGAATAATAATAGCTTACATTAAAATCCAATACCAAGAACTGGCATAGTCTTCAAAAATTTTCATCCCAACTGATCTTGCATCCAGGACATTATTGATGCCGCTGTAAAAAGAAAAGGGCAAGAAGTTTTAGTTTATGTAGAGTACATTTCTTTATTTAAACCAAGCAACTTAAGGGTTTACTGTAATAGCAAACTACAGGCTATATCATAAAACATTTTCAGATCGTGGCTCTGTTTGTAGTATTTGGTTTACTAGCAAAATAGAATATAAAGGGCCATTGCTATAAATAAAACTTTATTATGATACTGCAGCTCTGTGCCCAAAAGAAGAATCAGCTATAGGAAAAATTAAACTGCATAGAGATTTCAGAGATATAGGTTGCAATGCATATTTACCTGGAATCAACTCTCAATGAATTAAATAGAACTTACTTCTAGACATACATACACAGATTTTGTTAACAAAGCCTCTGACAATGAAGCTTCTTTTTACAAAGTCTTTTTGTGACCGTCCAGCATAGCCCTTTCTTCCTTGTTCTCTGTCTAGCTGGAAGGGTTTTTTTGCAGCATTGGCATCAGGAGGATGGTCCAGGAGAGCACAGAAACACTTTCACTGTTAGGTTGCAGCAGTGTTTCTTCAGTAAAGAATGCACTAAAGTTTGAGCATGGAAATAATGGGAAATAGGTGATCCTACTGTAGCTATGTGTACCTGCCTATTACAGGCAGGGTAAGCAAAGCAGCTGCCCCAGGATCCCTTACTGAGCCTGCATGAAAAGCAAAACACAGAGGAAAGGGGAAAGCAGATAAGCCTGCCTCACTAGCTCCCCCAGCATGTTAAAAAAGCATAGGTTTATCCACCTGGCCCCCAAAATGGAAATCATAAGAAAAGTGGAGGCTGGTGAAATAAAAAATCATCCCTGGAAAAAGCTTTCAAGTGATTTCTTGAAGGTTTAAAATATTTTTGTCTACTTAGGCAAGGCTTACCTGACCTGCTTGTTTAATTTTTCAGTGCCTAGTGTTAGTTTTAGATGAAAGGTTTGCCCAAATATGTTGAACTGCTTTTTCTGTGTGTGTGTGTGTGTGTGTGTGGTGTAGGAACCTATTCCTGTTCTTTCCTTGTTATTTCCTTGTTATTTCTACCCCTGGCACCAAACTTTCTGTTAAAGAAGTAATTGCTAGGAACAAATCTACTTTGTTAACCCAAGTACACCTGTAATTCTGTATTTATAAATATAGGTGTAACAGTGCTATATGACATCCAATCGCATTATTCCTGTAATAGTATTACCATGTCCCAAGGAGATATCTGGAACTTTTTGTTGTGTTTTTGATTAATCAAAATTTGCCATTTTATCTGAACCTGTGGTAAATGTCAATTAGTTTCAGACAACTTCAAACAATGGTTAAATAGATGCTTGTCTGAAACTAACCATAATAGCTAAGTTAGCCTGGGAAAGCTAGTGAGCTGTAGTGGTTTTGGGTGTTAGACTAGGATTTTGGGAGGTCAGGATTCAAGTGCCTTCTCAGCCAGGGAAAGTCACTGAGTGCTCTTGGGCTAGTCACACTCTGTCAGCCTCAGAGGAAGGCAAAGGAACTCCCCTCCAAACAAATCTTGCCAAGAAAACCCCATGCAAGTTTCACCTTAAGATCTAAATAAGATTACCCAACATTCTGGGTTGGTATGAGGTGACAAACTGTATTGAATAAAATCTGGAAGATAAAGGACCTTATTTTCTTCTCTCAGCTGCATATGAAGAGGAGAGAAGAGGAATGAATAAGTCTAGGTGAAGACTAGCCCCATACATGCCTCACTAAACATGATACGTAGTATGACTTCCAAATACAGCAGGGTACATTCAATAATTCTCCAACATACTGCCATGTGTTGAATTTATTGCTGCACAAAGTAAGGTGCAGCATATGCTCAACATATCCTAGGGATGCAACAAGTATTTTTTAAATTTTTGTCATCCTTCAATAGAAAGGACACACCAAAACACACTTTTTTTGGGGGGGGGAAGCCTGCCAACTGCTGGAAGATTGTTTTACGCCTGTGCAAGGTGGGGGTGTAGTGGTTAGAGACTACAGTTCAAATCCCCACTCAGCCATGGAGACACACTGGACAAGTCACACTCTCTAAGCCTCATAGGAAGGCAAAGGCAACCCTCCCCCACCCTTTGAACAAACCTTGTCAAGAAAATCCCATGATTTTGGCTTGGCTTAGGATTGCCATTGGCTGGAAACAACATGAAGGTAAACAACAACAGTAACAAGAGCATTTAACATTTCCCCCCATTTTAATTCATGGAATAAATAAATATTGTATTTTGCATGAAATACGTTCTTGCACATAATACTGTATTTTTCATAAAATACAATACTTTCTACATGAATGAAATTTTCAGTATAAAGTCCTAAAATACAAAAAAAATTGAATCAAAACCATATATAGACTCTAATAATCTCACATAACAAAGTGAAAATTTGAAATGTCTCATTTTGCAAGTGTTCCTTATCTGTAGCTGAAATAAGGCAAGGGAGCTGGAGACGGCTAGCAAATTAAGCACTACATCCCTTGTACTTCTCTGGTCTAAATACTTGGAAAAAGAAAAAAAGAAAAAAGTACATCATGGGCAAGTCACATAAACTTGATATCGCTGATCCTTGAAATAACTAAAATGAAAAGTGTGAAAATTCATCTCCTGTTTAATCCTAGAGATGAGTGTGCTCTAACAAGAGCACAGTAGAGCATTTAGTCATACAAATGATCATCTGTCAAGCAGGTTGGGTACAGTTGAGCAAACACACAAACACACACAATGCATACTTTGCAGCTTCCCTGAGATCAGTTACATTC
Organism: Ctenosaura bakeri; assembly: GCA_948474755.1. Taxonomy (NCBI): domain Eukaryota; kingdom Metazoa; phylum Chordata; class Lepidosauria; order Squamata; family Iguanidae; genus Ctenosaura; species Ctenosaura bakeri. Next base: position 316,381 of record CAOLHI010001857.1, on the reverse strand, counting down.
CTTGTCTTTCCTCTTCCATCTTTGAAAGTAGTTTGATTGGCCACCGTCAGAACGCCATTTTTAGTGGAGAAATCAGGAAAACATCTCTTAAGAACTGTGAAAACAAAGAAGTAATGTGCCTTGCTGTTATATAATTAATCCTCTGTTGACATCTTACACTCAGTTCAATAGCTGCTCCACATTGATTTGAGCTTTTGTGCTTCCCTGAAAAATTATCTTAAAAATACAACTAATATTTTGGTAAATTAGCAGTATTATCTTATCCTAACACTAATACTTAACAGAAAGAGGCTTGGCAGAGGCAGCACATTAATGTGCGTGGATTCTTAGCTAATGGACATGTTTCATTCTGAAGGGCCAGTATAAACCATTGCAATTATTTTGCTCTACAAATTTTGAATTTTGTTAATTTACTTTAAAACATTCAAATATTGCCTTACTTTGAACAGAATTGTTACATACAGAGAGGTTACATTTTCAGTAAGGGCCAAACCAGACATGATATTTAAAAAGCACTATTATGCTGTTATTGTTTCATTTAAAAAAAAGCAAATAGTTTCAGTTGCAGAAACTGGTAACACTTGCTCCTCAACAAGCTTGTAAGAAGAACTTAATTTGTTTCTCCATCGCTACTATTGTGAGGGAAATCCTTCCACTGGATAGGAATCTCCCACTGCAGACAGCACCACCAGAAAGTAGAGCTTTCTTAAGATGACAGCAGCGGTAGTAAACATTAAATTCTAACTTCTCAGCCTCTTAGAATCTGAAGTAAGGTGGCTCCATAATAGAGTAACTGCTATTTTTATTCCCTGAAAGTACAAGGGGAAAAATCATATTCATTTTTAATCACACTGACTTTGGGAAGAAATCCTGACAACTTTATGAGTATACAAGGTATCAGCATAAACAAAGCTTAAGCATTATTCCCCAAATTTCCTGCTTCCCTCTGTCTTCTCCATGACCTTTTTGCCAGCACGTTTGATGTCTTACCTAGTGCTATTTGAATAACATTTTAAATCCCTACTCAGCTTTTGTTCTGACAAGATTGTAGACATTTTGGAAAGTCCTTTCTTTGCATCTGAACTTCTACTACCCACAAGCACCATCTTTTTAGCCTCTATCATTAAATTAGAAAATGGCACTAACACATTCTTGCCTTCCTAATGATGACTGTCACTGCAACTCCTTGTTTGCAGAGCTCTGGGTTTCACTGCTTGAAATCATGGTATCTATCCCCTGCACACAACATATAATAGAGAGAGAGAGAAAGACAGAAAGAAATGCAGAAAAGGGAGAAAAGACCTTACTGGTCACATGCAAACATTCTCATAAAACTAGAATGGAAAAAGAAGGCAAAGAAAGAAGAATGAGAAAGCAATGGATGAAGGAAGCACTGATTCTCAATCAAACTGTTTTCTGCCTAGAATATGAAAAAGCAAGTTGAAAAGGACCAGTAATACGCTGTAAATTGACAGAGGAAAAATGAGAACAGCAGAAGTCACCATTGTCCTCAGGTATTTTGCTTTCCTGGGAGCATCCTCCCACCGCACTGTTAAAGGGAGAGGAACATGAGAAAGGAAAACAGACTAATTGCAGTCCCCCCCCCACTCACAATGATGTAGCTAGAGACCCCTTAGGTGTTTGTGCCTTTCTCCCTTTCCCCCTCAGTCCAGAAGCATGTTAAATATAGTTCTTTTTTCTGTTTCACAGACCACATGTTTTTACCAGAACCGGAGTACATATTCACATTTTAAAACTAAAAAAGGTTATGAAATATAATAATTTGATTCACATACAAAGTGAAAGGGACAGGACTACATGCTTTGTACGAGGCCATTTCTTGGTGCTGCTAGCGGCAGAGTAAGAAATGAGCAAGTAATATGGAAATGCAAGGTTGCACATACCATATTATAGGCCTCTATCTTACTCCAGGGCACTAAGGGCTGGCTGTCATCTGAGGGAGGCAAGTGGTCTTGTTCTACATTATCTGGAGGAGAGCGCAGTAACAAATAATCTGGGGGAAACTGTACTATGCAGTGAAGCAGGGGTGGGCAACAACTTGAGCACTGGCAGCAAGAAACATGCTGGATTGTAGACTGCCACTGACGCTTTTTTTCTTCTTTTGTTTCTGTTATACTTAAAATGACCCCCACACACACCTTCTAGGAGACATAGGGAAAACCTTGGCAGTTTTTTGCCTACCTGGACTGTTTTAGGCATAAGACAACCCCCTTTTTCCCCCTATATAAAATAGGAAGTAAACTAGAGATGGGTTCAATAAAGAAAAAGGTTCATTGTTTCAATGAGGGGGGTCCCTTTAGGTCTTAAAAAGAACCTGAGAGGGTGGACATTCTCATGTGATAAGTGCTTTAAAAACCTTAGCCTCTACACTTGATCTTAGCCAAAAGGCCGAGAAGCAATTTAAAATGGATAACAAATTGGAAGGATTTGAAAGTATAGGGGAAAGAAATGAATTTGAAAATGTCATTCTTGAAAAAAAAAAAAGACCATATGATGGCTCAATTATACAAAATATTATTAAACAGAGAATTAGAGACAGAAATAATTAAAGATTCAATGATACAATGGGCAAGAAATATAGGACATGAAATTAGCTTGGAACATTGGGAGAAAAGCTGGAAGAATACACAAAAATTTACATTAGCCCAAAAGCCGAAAGAAAATTACTTTAAGATGCTCTATAGATGGTACTTAGACCTAGCAAAATTAAGAAAACTGTACAAGATTTCCAGTAAATGTTGGAAATATAAGACAAAAGAAGGAACATTTTTTCATATGTGGTGGTCATTCCCTGAAGCTAAAAAATATTGGGAAAGCATTCAAAAGAAAATATTGGAAATATTACAAATTAATATTCCTTTGCACCCTGAAATATTTCTTTTAAATATGTTACATCAAATAGAAAAAGAGCATATTAGATATTGGAGAATAATTCTGTATATGGTATCAAATGCAAGGATTACTTATGCAAAGTACTGGAAGTGTGAACATATACCTGATATCGAGGAATGGGACGTTAAACTATCAGAAATGATAATGATGAATGATTTGACAATGGCACTTAAGGGTGAAACAAGAGGGAAAATAGGGAAGAATTGAAACCAATTAAAGAATACATACAACGAAAATGGGCGATTCAGAAAGAAACATGAAAAAGATATAGACCTGTCTATGTAGATTAAGATAGAAGATCAATAGAAGAAGAAGAAATAGAAATAGAATTAGATGTTGGATAGGTATATACATTTATAGGTATATAGGTATATAAATTTGATTGCATATATTTCTTTGCTTTCTGTTTCTTATATATTTATAAAAAGAAAGAATGATTATTTGTAAATGTTATTTGTTATAACTTTAATAAAAATAAAAATACGTAAAAAAAAAACCCTTAGCCTCTCTTTCAGTGTCTGATTCATCGATGTTTTGGAAAATTAATGAGGGGTCCTTCAGTCCAAAGTTTCCTCACCCCTGCATTAAAAGAAATGGGCATAGTCCAAAGTGATGAAGTACTTTAGAAGGTGTACATGATCTTTGCTGAATTCTTTTCTGTGTCTGATGAGCTGTATGATAAGGTTGCCATATGGTGTATGATAAGGTTGCCATATGCCATTCTTCTTTGGCTAAGGTTTACCTGGATTTTAGGTATGCCACTTGGTGCCTGTTTAGATCATTAGCTGGCCCAGATTCCAAGCTTTCATTTTTTTAAAAATAGCAGGCATTTGTGGGATACAAGGCAAAATGTGCAGCCACTATTCTGTCTTGTTATTGTGAAAGAAGTAAGCATGCCACTGCCTTTCAGTCAATGGATATAGTCTCACTTCAATGACTAACATTTTCATAGATTTATAATTTTAAAATTGATCCATCTTCTTCCAATCTCTGGATCAATGTTATAATTTTGGAGAAAAGTCTAGCTCTTGGAGAAAAAGCTGGTAGAAGAGTATTTTACAGAGATTCCCAATGAAGAGAGCACAGAGAGCAATGTGTTCATTGGAAGGGGGAATGGACAGGGGTGAATACAACAAATGAGAGTAGAAATGGCACTACAATTACTGGTATTTGTTCCGCTAAGTTTGTGGGGCTTGATGATTTGCTTTTCTGTTGCAATATTATGCATTTTTTACTGGTTATCTAGGGGGGGGAACATATTCCATTTTATGAGTGACAACTAAAATTCTCCTAATGCCATATATGGGAGAAACAGAGCCAACGCATCCATCATTGCCACTTTTTCTCCAATTTCTTACTTCCTCATCCCACTGTTTCCCCTGCTATCACCTTCCCTCTACCTCACTGCAATTCTCTCTTCCCCTACTTTCCTTGCCTTACAGCAATAATTCTGTTTTTTCCTGGCTGCCTGCTTGTAAAACAGCACTGGTAATTTTATGCAGCCACTGTCTTTTTTACCAGGCAGACAACTGGGCAAGCAGGCAGGCACCGGTGTTCAGTGAAGCAAATGGTCGGGGGAAGGAAGAGGTCGTGGGAATTGCCACTGTGGATGCAAGGGAAGCAATGCAGGTGCAAGGTGAGGCAAGCTGGAGATAAGGGAGGGTAGGACATGCTAAAGTGGGTTTAAGGTGGAAAAGAAGAGAGGTGTGTGGCAGTATGAGGTAAGCAGAGATAAAGAGAGGGATCCAGATTATAAGAGCAAATAGTGGAGCACAAGAAGCCAGGGTGGGAGGCATGGCCAAAGTCCAACAAGAGAGAAGGGGGAAAGTAGCATGATAAGTGCATTGGTAAGGTGCAAGGAATAAGTGAGGTAGGTACAAGGTGAGATAACATACAAGGGAGGGAGGGTAGCAGCATTAGGTGTGGTGGGTGGTGTAGTGGTAGAGTACATCAAGCAAGGGAGGGTGGCATGACAGTAGCAGGAAGTGAGGAAAGAGAGGAGGAAAAATAGGTGAGGCACAGTAAGGGACTGAGCACAACCAAGAAAGGAGGTGAGACAACAGCAGCAGGGATGCTCCAGGAGGAGTGAAGCAGTGCAGTTCATTGCTCCAGGAGTTCTACTTCCAGAGGTGGCTACCTTATGGATGTTATCCTGGGGAAAGAAGGGGAAGGACAAGGGCAGAAGAAAGGATAAATAAAAGCTAACTGAGGTAGATGCTAAATGTGAATCTTAGATTATAAGGAAATGAGTTCAAACAATGATAAAGAAAAGATAAGAGTCCTTTTTGAAGGATCAGTTCCACATTTATTTGCCTTGGAATGGGTGTTCACTCACACCTATGTTTTACAAAGTGAAATGGTTCTAAAACATAAGTAAATGTTCATAGGAATTTTTTATATATTTATATTTATTAGGCATATTATTTCCTTCTACAATGTAAGGTATAGCATGAAAACAAAACAGCTATGAAAGTGAGGGTACTGAAAGGATGTACATCATGGAGAAGATGACATAAAATTTGGAAAATTGGTGTTAAATGGGAAAATAGGTCTGACACATTGGTTTCACACTTGCTCTTTAAAACAATTTTACACAAAGGAATATCTTTCAAAGTGTTTAGGGAGGTAGCTATGTTAGTCTGTTGCAGTACAAACAAGAGGGACCAGCAGCCCTGTAAAGACTAAAAGTTTTATCTGGCACAAGCTTTAGTGAACTGCGGCCAGTTTTGATCAGATACAATCACAGAATGCTGCCATAGTTGGCATAAGTTCATATACAGAGTTGGGGTGGGAGGATGTAATCAGTGACATGAGAAGGAAAGGAAAGTACAAACATTTATCAGCACCTCAACTGGTCATCAATAAACAATGGTTGGTTTCAAGATATACTAGCATAAATTAGCTGATCAGCATTTGTACTGTGGTGAAAAACTGAATAGGATGAAGAAAGTTATAATAGATGCTTTTCTAGTTATAACAAAATATTTAACTTATATTTCGGAAGGAAATTACAACTTGTTTCCCCCCTATAATTATACTTCTTTATGTTTACTTTTCTCTGTATTTTCCCCTCTGAATGAGACAGCAATAATGCTCAGGAGATTCCTGTGGTACTTGCACAGATCTGTAGTTTGTAGTTTCCATCAGTAAAAATATCAACAGCAAAAAAATTACAGTGATGTGAAGAACACCACAAGTAGTGCCTAGGTTATTGTTATTTTTGTTTCATTTGTACCACACCAGAAATATACACAGCCACACTACATGGTTGCCCTCTCCCTATTAATCTCCACAAGGTAGGAGACCAGTATCTATACGTTAGACGGGTTCACTGAGAAGCAGTGATGGCCCAAGGACACATGGTAAATTCCATAACCTAACAGGACTTTGAACTTGTATCTCCCTGTTCCAGGTCCAGCACTTTAAGCATTACTTCCTTTTTCTCTGCTCAGTGATTACCCTAAAAAAAAATGGTGCCATGGCTGAAACACTGTGTTAGGAAAAATGCAACAATTAGTGTGTTGAATATGACTAATGAAAACTAGAATAATGCATATATGCACAACATACCAATCAAATGCCTGAATTTGAGGAACTGGCGTATGGCAACCGTATCCTATAGCCCTGATATTATGTGTAAACTTTGCTCAGGACAATGCACAAATGAGAGTGGACTAACCTTGCTAGTACAGTGTGCCATCTGCTGGTATGACCTCCACAGATACAAATGCGAGATCTTGTGAAGCCCTGTGTCCTATTATCATCAATGAATGTGCCAGGCGCAACTTGCACCAGTGTGGATGCATGAACGCTGTGTCCATTGATGATAATTGGATAGAGCATTTGTATTTCTTGTTTTACATGAGGGGTCCTGAATATACAGAGGCACACTGTATCTGAATATGACAGAAATACTGTGTTTACCGTGAGAATGGGATACAGTGCACAAACACTCAGGTACTTACAAGGCCGACTTGGAACGATCATGGAAGGACAATCTTCATCACGCATAACTTGGGTCACAGACTGGAAATCAAAGGAAAAACATCTAAGCAACGTACCATGTCCAATTTCTTGTTCTCTTCAAAAAAATAAAATAGAGAACACATCCCACATTTCAGGTCATTTTGAAAATAAAACACCCTTCTGAATTATTTGATTGAGGCCTCAGTGGAGCATTCAAATGAGAAAAGCATGGAACCATGCCTCTGTGGCACCCTACTAACAATGAAAACAGAACAGCAGGCGCCAAGACATGCCTTTGAATAGAAAATGCTTCGGCAGGTGGCTTTGTCCTCATCTCAGACAGAACAAAATTACCTTTTAACACAATTAGCATAATTAACTTAAGGCTGCAATCAGGACTCAGTGAGGGGTTTTCAGTATGAGAAGAATATTATAGCAGGCTTTAATTTAAAAAACAACTAAGTTGCTTCAAACTTATGGTTTGAGTGCAAGGTTAATTAATTAATCCCCAAGACTAACATCCTTTCCCTTATTCCATCAATCAAAAGAGAAATAAATTCCTATGTCTGATCTTAGATAAAATCAGAACTTGGAAACAAGACTCCTTGGACTACTGCTCTGAGAATTTCCCACCCACTGGCCTTGCTACACAGGTTTTGGTGGAAATTATAGTTTAACAAAAATCGCCCAACATCTGTAAAAAATAATATCTGCTAACTCATATCTAATTTTCTGAGTAAAAGTGCTGTCTTCTACACAATCCCTTCAGAACAAGCTTTCCTAGTGCTGGGCCAGCACAGCCCAGTCACATGCTCTTGAGGCTCTCTTGCATTTTCTCCTTGTAGCCACTATTTTAGAAGTGTCTTTGCCATATCCCGCCAGGCTTTTGTGGCATACAATGAGTATGCTACAAATAACAGCACCTCCCAAGGCTCTAACCACCTCCCATTTTGGCTTCTCTAGAGAACTGTTCCCATTAAAGGCTCTGCAGAGAAACCATTCTGGCCAGTTGTATCTTCTTCAATGTGCCAACCATCATAGAAATAAAATTAGGAGGAAAACAGGAAGAAAAGGATGGAATGGAAGAATGCAGAAGGAAGAAGTCTGGGGGAAAGGACTGAGAAGTGGTCAAGAGATGAGGAGGAGGAAGGTAAAACTCTTGTAGACAAAACGACTGCATCAATGAGAAAGAAGGGTTTTCAAAAGGCACTACTTGGACTGATGGTGAGAAAAGAGAGAGAGACAGAGAGAGAAAGAGAAAAGGTGTGTGTGTATGTGTGTGTTGGAGTGAGATGAGTATATGTTTTTGCATCTGTATGTGTGGACAGATTCAGTGAGAGAGAAGGGAAGGGAGAAAGATTTTGTGAGACAATCTTGAGTGAGAGCTAGGAAAAGGTATTTTATTGAATTTTGTAGTTCAATTTGGTGCTTAGAGCCTTCCTTTGCTTTTCCACTTAGTATCTTCAACAGTAGTCAACACATTACTATTCATCTCTCCACTTTTCTTTCTGTGGGACTATTATTTTCTTGTGCTTTGTAGGGTCAAATATGTGGTTTGGCTTTTAAAGCTCAGGCTCAACCTCTACCTTGTATTTGATCTCAGGCAAATACACACCTTTTGTGATGGCAGCCATATTGTGTTGCCAGGTTCCCACAGCAACTGTTTTGTGACAAGCTGTGCAGCCACATTCCCATAATAGCATATTTTGTGATGAAGCCACAACAGTTTCTCAAATTTCCAAATGTATCCATGGTTACAAAGAGATTGAGGTCCACTAACCTATTAATCTCAATCTGTCAAATGTTTTGGGATGCTCACACCTCAGGACCTTATTATGTGTTCCTTTCTCCTAACCCAGTCATCTAAGATATGTTCACCCTCACTGACATCAACGGGAGAGGAAACCGGTCTGTTAGTTTAGATCTGACATACCTTTCCATTTTAGGGGAACAAGGTAAATGCAGAATCATCTCAAACAGACCTTCTTTTCAATCACACCATTTGTAAAACCAATGTGGATGATATGGAGGGGTGGCGGAGAGAGATGGGCAACTACACAGTGCCTGTTTTTGCTTCCATCAGCTGCACTGGCATTTTCTTACACACCAGAAAGGATGTCCCATCACTTCTGCTTTCCATTTTATGTTTTCTGCTTTCCATTTTAGGCAGATTTTTAGGAAGAAATGGAGTGGGAGTTCTGGGGAGGGGGACAAAGGATTAAACTATTGCATTTACAGCTGGTTTCTTCACTTTTGAAACATTTTCAGGTGAAAACTGCCTGAAAACACATCCCAAAATGGTATGAATTTTAAAAGAAGATATGGGTATTTACGGGCCCTGGGGGAGTTGGTGGGGTTGTTCAGGAGTCAGAATAGTCAGAACAGGAACCACATGCGGTCTCTACATTGCCCTTTCCCCAGCTCTATGGTAGAGCTTTCCACCATGGCACTGGTGGACCTCACTTTTCTTATGCAAAAGGAAGGTCACAGTGTCCAGTGGTCCTTCAGTTACCCTCCTAGGAACTTCTGTTTGCTTCCTTAAAATACATACCATATATACAGAAGTACATATGAAATAGCATTTTAGTGATAAACTGTACCAATCAAAGACCCTTCCTCTTGTCCAGCCCTGGCCACATTGAAGTTCACATAATTTACACTAAAAGTAAGACTTCATTTCACTTAACTTCACTTTCCACTTCACTCATAATGACAGATTAAAAAGTGACAGAGTACAATATCTATCTATACTCACCTTCCGTGGTTTATTAAAGCCAGGCTTGCAAAACTGTCGGTAGTACTCCCAATAACTTCTGTAGGAAGACTGCATTTCTATGTAGGTTGCAAACCTGTCTGGGCACTTTGAGACACAAAGCTTTAAGACAAGAAAAATACACATTGTTTGAAGCAGCACTGGAGAATGAGAAAGTTATGTTATCAAAGCAGCTAGACAAGAAAAAGTGTCATCTCTAGAAACACTTCATTTTATCAGATTGCCTGCTTAGCACAGCACTTAGAAGCAGACACAGTCATTTTTCTCTCCCCCTTCACAACCTCTAGATAAACAAGTAAAATGAAACACTTGATTCTTTCCCCACAACTACAGCATCTTTCCAAGTCTTTCTGCCTATTAGAAATATTTGATGTACAATTTTTAAAACCTTTTTTTAAAATGAAGCCCTTCAAGTAAGATTTTTCCTCAAACAAAATTCTTTTTTCCTCCTTGTTCCAAACCACCAACAGAGGCATTAAGGGATATCAATGCAGTGCAGCTTGCTGAATATCCAATTGATGGTATATGAATACCAGTGCATAAAGACTGTAATGATTAAAATGGTTGGCCCTCTTACAAAGAACCTTGAGCACAATCCACTCACAGTTTCCATAGGTTAGACAAACACAAATTATGCATCCACTATTTTAAGGTTGCACACAAGTTAGAGTTATGCTGGACTAGGCTTATTCTGGTTGTAACTTTTTCTGAAATCAAAATACCTCCAAAATCAAATCACATAGAATGTTGGGGTTATCTTCTGGTCTCAACACCTATTGCACCAGCAGACAATTATTGAAGTAGAGATCATGGAAGGGACAAAATCCAGCATTTCAAAGGTATTGCTAGGGGACATGTTACATCTCAATATTCCAGATAAGACCTCCTTTGAAGAGATTCATTTTGCATCCTTTGAGATATAAATCTAGTATTTGAGGACATCAAATGGTTTACATGTAGTAATTTTATTTTATCTGTCTGTCTGTTTAAAATAACTCATTGATCTATATTCACTTGTAAAATTTAATTATTTTAAACCATGTATCTCAATTTGATTGGGTTACAGAATACTCTAAAACTTCAGATTCATATGGCAGCAATAGAGTAGGCAATCAAAAGTAACATGAGCAAGCTTAAGTTCCCATGTACCATTCTACTTTGCATTTCAACTTCTAGCAGCAGCCTCCCCTGCAACTACCTCAAAGGTACCTTCAAGGACCCTCTGGAGCAGTGAGGTATGAGGGTTTGCCACTAGAAGGAAATGTTGTCATTTCCAAGCATGTATGAGAAGAGGTACTCTGTAAAAACACAGAATTGTTATCTTGCACAGCAGTAAAGCGATAATGTTGTTAACAAGGTCCCTAGAGCTGTAGCTAATAATCTTGCAAAACATCTGGGGTCAATACTGTAGTACCATAAATATACTATAAGCAGCAGCAGGCAATTATTTATTCTCTTCCACTCTAATAAGAGAAACAGATAGCCAGCATCCAGGAAGTGATCATTCAAGCCAAAAGGTGGTGTAAATAAGGAAAAGCAATGCGAAGAGGCAACACTGAGAATATTGTTAACTTCTAAATGCAAGCTGATACGAGGAATTACATGTTTTCCAAAACTAATTTCTGTAAGGCCAAAAACAACAACAAAAGAACCCTTGCAAATCATTCAGACTCCCCCCCCAAGAAATAATAATATGGCACAGATAATTCACACAGCAACATAATGAGTAGTGGCTTTTGTAACACTCAAAATATTTCTTTCTCCCCATCTTCCAAAACATTGGCTAAAGTCACATTCAAAATGGAGAAGCCATTCTCTTTTCCATCTTACTGGACTGTCTTAAAAATATCAGCTGGATATTTCTGCATAAGCATGAGGATGCAAACATACATAGTACTTCCAGCCTGCATTATTATTTACATCTATCATGCAGAAAGAAAGTGGTAATTCTAACATTTTTCATTTTAGAAGTAGTTATGCCAAGCGGAAATTCTGAATACCTATTACATACCTGTGTTGTAGGGCACTGTAGGTTTATTAGCACTATAGGGCTGGCACATTTCAGAATGTTAAAGTAAAACAAAATTGTCTTGTTCCTAGAGAGGAAGAGATATAAAAGTATTACCTTATGCCTATTTACAGCAATAATTCACAGAATGTATGAATAATATATACCTCATAGATATTACTCAAAAACCACTGCAAAATTCAGAGTATTCAGAGGCTAAGAAATAAAAAACCTCATGTGTCCTTAATTCATGCTAGTGAATTAAGCCAAATTCTAGTGAGGTTGATATTCTCTAGGCAATAGTTCAGGCTGACACCAACTTATTTATATGTCACATTAACTGGTATCTCACAGGTGAAGGCCTTCTCAACTAACCAAGCAATACTTTGTTTTTCAAGCCTACATGGAGATACACACACAGGCACACACCTGAGTACAAAGCAGTTGTTGGTATTTATGTTAATCACAAGATGGCACTAAAAATCAATCAAGAATTTATTTGTCTGCAGATTTCATATTTTCTGACATTAATACAAGTATGGATTGTATCTACACTTCTGGAAAGTAGGAAAGCACACACTAAAGATGGCATGTGATTACAAAAGCAGAAACAAGTTTAACTCATTCTGCCCCAGGAACAGAGAGAGCATAAAACAAACTTTGATTAGCCACTGCACTGTCTTCCTTAAAATATGGAATTAAAGAACCATGTGCTCATTTTCGCATTCAAAACAGCAAATTAAACAGTATCTGAGGAAGATCAATAGTGTATAAGAAAGATGGATAGCATATTAGCCTCTGCTGACCACCTGCTTTCTACAGATCTTGTTAACGAATCACAGCAACTTTGGGAACTGTGGAAAGTTCAGTAAGTAACACAGATGAGGCCTCACCCAAAGACTTACTCTGTGATGATGATGGTAGGAAAGAAAATATTCTTATCTGCTACCAATGAATCTATACAGAATAGGTTGTTGTGACCAATTTACATGCCAACAGTAGATTCACCCGTTAAGAAGAAATCCACTTCTATTTGAATTTTATTTTATTTTATTTTTAATTATCTTGAGTACAATGTTTTGGGAGAAAAGTGGATATAAAATAAAATGAATGAATGAACAAATGTAACTAGGACCCTTGGTTAATTACATTCAAGCAACGGGAACATTCTACTTTTGTATACTTTGGACAACACACTATCCAATTCCTACTTTATTTTAAAGCTGCAGTGACTCTAGCTATTGACAGAATACTGGGGAAACTGAATAACTATGCAGAATAGTAAATATCAGTCATATAGATTTATCTTTTTATAGATCATCTGCATTACATGATGGTTGTACAGTCCTCTGAATGCAGAACAAATGTAGGGAAGTTAACAAATAGATGGATTACCATATAGAGAGATTTCCTAGAGACCTTCTGGTGGTAATATAAAATGGAATTAATTCTACATTATTGTACTTCAGTCCCACTTCCTCAGGACCTATGAATGCTGGAACCTTCCTAAATTACCAACTCTTCTAAAATATTTACATGGTGTAATATTAGTTGAAGCCAATGGAACATTGATTTACATTTTGTTACAGTATGCGGAGGCACTCAAATAATAGTAACAAAAAGATTAGCATCCATCTCCAAATTTAACTTCTCTCAAGATATGAATTAGATTTTAATTCACTAGAGCCAGCTTGTGAGCTTGACAAATCATAAATCTCTGGTCTATGTCAGCAACGGGTCTGTATGTTGGGTGTCATTTGCTAATTGTACCTAAAACATTTTTTTTCAAAAGTATATCCTTACATGTTCTTATAATCATCATTTAAAGTATTGTTTACTGAAATGAATTAAAACATGGAAATCACCCTTAAGATTATGCTAATACATTCCAGTTCTAATGCTGTGCACAATTACATATGTAAAAGCCTGAATGAACATAAAGTGAAACTTCTTGTGAATATGAACAGAGTTATACTATTTCATACACACCACACAGACGTAAAATGCAATATTTTCAATCTGAGATAACTCATACACTGTCCTACAGGAATCTTCTTATTGTTGTAGATGCAACAGAAACAGATGCTTTCACAGTTCTGAGCACAGCATGCAGTCCCAATGGAAAAATGAAGCCTAATTCAAACAGACTCAACAGCATCAATGCTGATCAGTGTTAACTGACAGAATTATAGGTAGTATGTTATTTCAAAATGAACACTGAACATTTGTTTTGTTTGTTTGTTTGTCTAAGAGACTATGGAAAACTGGCTTAGAGGAGGGGTAGGATACTAGTGGTCATCTGGTTGTTGTTTGGACGGCAACTCCCATCAGCCCTAGCCAGTACAACAAGTAATGAGGGGTGATGGAAGTTGCAGTTGAAAAACATCTAGACAGCTATGAGTTGCCAACTCATCCTTAGAGAGCACGTATTTGATAAGTTGTAATGATATCATGAGAAGACATGACTTATTAGAAAAGACAACAGTGCTTAGTAAGGTAGAGTAAAGTAGAAGGAGCACAATGCAAGTAGATAGTCAAGGAAGCCACAGTCCTGAGTTTGCCAGACATGAGCAGGGCAGCTGATGACTAGGATTCTTGGAAGTCTCTCATTTGTAGGGTCACCATAAATCCAAGGCAACTTGATAGAAATTAATTGTTACAATTACAACAATTGTTCTAATGGGTTGCATGACCACTTCATTTTGTATTCTTTTAATCAACTATTTAAAATATTAATTAAAAATGTACTCAGTGATATGGTCATAATACTTTTCCAGTGGATAGTAGGGAGTGCACAAATAATAATATTAATAATCATATCACCAAGCATTTATATGAGGGATGGGAACAAGTGGCCTTCCAGACATTGTTAAATCGTAACTCCCTAACCAACATAGCAAGAGGTGGGAAATGCTAGGAGCTGCAATCTAACAGCATCTGGAGGATTGCATGATTCCCACTCCTGGTTTATATATTGCTTTGTTCAAAGCATTTAACCAGCATTATTTTTTGTTGAAAAAAAAAGGGGGGGCTAAGTTAATGCCACATCCAATACCGATCCTTCTGCAATGCCAACAGAAAGTTAGGCCAGGATGAAGTTCATAGAATCCTAGAATCCTAGAACTGAGAGAGACCACATACAATTCAAGTCTCTGCCATACAGGAATACACAGTCAAAACATTCCTGATGGATGGCCATCCAGCCTCTGTTTTAAAAACCTACAAAGAAGGAGATTCCACCACACTCTAAGGCAGCATATTCCACTGTTGAACTACTCTTACCATCAGGAAGTTCTTTCAAATGTTTAGGTGGAATCTCTTTTCCTGTAGGTTGAAGCCATTGCTTCATGTCCTAGCCTCTAGAGCAGCAGAAAACAAGCTTGCTCCACCTTCCATATGGCATCCTTTCTTTAAGCGTGGCCACCAAGTCACCTCTTAACTTCCCCTCTCCAAGCTAAATAAACCCAAGCTGCTACTCATGGTTTCCAGGCCTTTTACCACTTTGGTTACCCTCCTCTAGACCAGTGGTTGGCAACCAGTAGTCCGTGAACCACTGATGGTCTGCAAGAAAATTTTGGTGGTCTGTAGAGAAATTTGGACATTATTTGATTTCCAACTTCCAGTTCGGATACCAGAGCTGGAGACACGGTCCTCGGCATGCTCTGTGAAGACCACTGCTGCCGCGGGTTGCTGATACTGGGGGGACCCCCATACCAGCTTGTCAAGTATCCCAGAACTAAAGAGGTCTTGCCAGAGGTGGACTTGTGACCAGGAGCCAAGACAGGACTGGTGAACCAGGAGGTGGTAGCCAAAGGGTCTCCCAAGAGGCTATCGCCACCTTTTTTTTCATCTCACCTGCAGCATTTTGGAGGAGACAGGAGGGATTACCTCTCTCTCCATACACCCAGCTGCCAAATTTCTTCTGGCCAATATATATATATATATACACACACACACACATACAGACACACACACACATACACATATACTATTGTTTATTTTTTCATTACATGATAGAGCTGGAAGTCCTGTGCTGGGGATAGGGCAATAAGACCTTATAGTTCAGACTTTGAATTAACTTTCTACAGTGGACCTCTGTGAGTCCAGGAAGATTTCCTCTCCTTCCCTCACACTTCTCTGGAACAGTCTGTTTGATGCTCTAAGAAGAAGACAAAGCCCAGCAAAAGGTGTTTAACAACTATCACGCAACAGATAAACTAAACTCAACCTTGCTGCTTTCCCTACCAGACTCAAGATTTTTTTTTTGTTTCTGTGCCTAATTCCTGGCATTTCCCTTTTCGTCTGCTAAGACACAGATGAAGACAGTCCTTTGTTTCTTTTTTCTTTCTGCTCTAAACTCAAAATGAACTAACAGCCCAGAAGTACTTAGTCTAGATTTTCAGCGAAATCCATTTTGCATGGATTTATTCCCTTTTCTTGAATTTTGGAGACCCCACGTGCATGAAAATTAATGAAGTGACAGACTCTCCCAATCTATGTAGATCTGACTATTTGAGACACTGCATTTTGTTGATTTATCCTCTACTCCCCCACTCCTTTCCAACTAGAGTGTGATTCTCCTGTTGTCTTCACGCGGGTTCGTTGGAAGGTATTATGTGTGAGCTCTATGACTGCAATTATTACTGCTCTAACTTAGACCCATACTGTTAGACATTTGACGGCTATATCTGTTTACCCTCCTAAACTAACTGCAACACAAAGAGAAAAGAACAACTCAGTGAGAAGAAGTGAGAGGAACTGAGAGAAAGCAATGGTAAAGAAGAAAGAGACAACAAGAGAGGGAGAAGAGGGGAGAGTGGAAAGAGATCTGGAAGGGGCAGTGAAAGATAACGAACTTGTTTATTGAACCTGCTTAATGAATGCATCTGATGAATTTATGTGATGAATCTGTTGAATCAATTTCTGTATAGATTGGGAAACCAAAAGTCAGTGTATGATTTCTGTAACACCCACACTGCAGAAACACTAAATATATTATTAGGATAGACATTTTGAATGAATTGACACAGTGGCTAATGAACCAACTGATATTTTGATTTATCTTTATAGTACCCGTCTGATGAACCAAGCTGTCTGTAAATATCAGAATATGAATCAATTGGTATTTTGATGTATCTCTGTAATATCTACTTGAGTTGCTTGTATTTTGAATCTACTTAAGTTGCTTGTAAATAATAATTTTGTTATAATTAAACAAGTGCATTTCATATTAATAAAATGGAACTTTTATGATCATTATTTTATAGATGTGTGTACCTTTTTAAAAAAAATTCATGTTAGTGGTCTGAGAGATTCAAAATTGTGAGTTTAGTGGTCTGTGATGTCTGAAAGGTTGGCGACTGCTGCTCTAGAGACATTCCAGCTTCTCAATATCCTTTTTAACTGTGGTGCCCAGAACTGGACACAGTACTCCTGGTGAGATCTGAACAAAGCAGTATAGAGTACTACTATTACCTCCCTTGACCCAGACACTATACTCCTATTAATGCAGCCTAGAACTGCATGGGCTTTTTTTAGCTGTTGCATCATACTGTTCACTCATGTTCAATTGTGGACTGCTAAAACTCCTAGATCCCTCTCACAGGTACCATGGCCAAGCCAATTCTCAGCCATCCTACATATGTGCATTTCATTCCTTCTTTCTGCCCAAATGTAGCACCTTACTTCTCTCCCTGTTCAAAATCATTTTGTTAGTTTTGGACCAGTTCTCTAATCTGTTCAGGTCATTTTCAATTCTGATCCTTTCCTCTGGGGTATTAGCTACCCCTCTTAATTTGGTGTCATCTGCAAATTTGATATGCACGTGCTCCATTCCATCATTGAAGTCATTTATAAAGATGTTGAACACCACTGATTGATACTATGTTAATTCTTAGTCTCTTAAACTGAAAAATATTTGAATTCTAGGCAGTTTCAGCTGGACTAGCATTAACTCACATGACTCTTGGCCATCTTAACCAGTTAGGATCACACTTTAACTACCACTGAACTCAACAGAAAATCTCAGCGAGCATTAGGTTTGAACTGTAAGCCTGCCCACACTTTCAAAGTGAATACTCTATAGAATGCTTTAGCTACGGGACATTCTATCTGGACCAATGGCCCACTGAGCCTATGCCAGTTCTATGATTTTTGAAGCTGTCTTCTGCACTCAGAACAATGGTTATGTGCAACATCACAACAGAGGGCTGTATTGCATGGGAAAATTAGAGGAGTGGCTTTTTGATACAGAATCCAGGCATTTCTAGCAGTGGAGGAAATCACATTACTTTAAGCTAGTAGTAGTAGTAGGCACTGGAATTTTCCCTTGCTATTTCAGCTGCTGGCTCACCACAATGGCAGAGCAGAGAGAGATAAGTTTACATGAATGACATGGAGTTGACAGGAATTATTTTTCTCTTAGTAATGATATAGTGATTTCTCAGAGGACATGTCAATTAAATATTCCAACTTATGCTGGCTAATCATATCCAATGCATTTTATTAACAGTGGCTTTCTAATCACTTGACCTCATGATATAATAATAAGTTACTGAATTATGAACAGTCTTCAGATTGCACAATGGTCTTGTTTTGATCACTCGGCTTTTCATCATTCTTAACTGGAGTCAGTGTAGAGAGCACTGTGAAGGAAGGTAGTAACTTTAGCTTTCCATCGAGCGTTTCTGGAGGTGGAAGGTGAATATTTCAGGCAGACAGAAAGCTAATACTTCATTTCTCAGTCATGTATCATGAAAGGTGAAGTCAAACAACCACCTCAGTACTCACTCATTAGGTGTGTCCTTTTGACCACAGAACTGCCCATAGCTGTCAGTTGGATAAGCCACTTTTCTGGGGTCACCATGTACCCAAGCTGCACAAACATACAAGAGAGAGAAAATATTAACTATTTCATAACTAAGTTTCCCAATGCAGCAGTTTTGCTTGGAATTAAAGTTTTCTAGTCATTAAAATGCACTGCCTGTCATGTGCTGTTTTAACCTCTCCTGAGAGCTACTGAAGAGTATTGATTTTTCTTAAACAGTAGATTTTTTTAAAAAGAAACAAGTATGGATAAACAGATAGGAAGTAAAACATTTCTGGCATTTCTCCTCTCCGAAAGGGTACATCTGGCTTGTAGCCAGAATATGAGGTAATGCACTTAGAAAATCACCATTATTAAAATGAACAGAGGGAAGTATTACAAAAGCTTTGCTGGCACAAAGCCACACAGTGGTATTGAACCAAGATAAACAAAACAAACCACCTTTGCTCACACTTCTGAGATTCCTTCTGTACAGTGAACTGCATGAGCTACGTAAAATGTACTTTTCAACATCTACCTTATGTAAATCACTTCGAATTTGCTCTTGTATAATCTCTGCATCTTCACAACTCATCTTGATTTTGTGGTGTTTAAATTAGAAACACTTGAAACCAAATCTTCTCCAAAGTCACTGGCACAGCAACACTCCTGACAGTACAACGACAAGGCACAAAGGCACAAAAGAAGCTAGGAAGCCATCAACTGCTACTTGAACTCTGGCCATTGTAAAGGTGGTTGGACACAATGTAAGGTAATAAAACATAACTCATTCTCATTAGTCAAACACTGCTTTGCACAAAGGGATTTATTTGGGGGTTATTTCCCATCTTTGCTTAACTGTTACATCAACTTGTGAAGTTTCCTCAAAATAAGTAACAATAATAAGAAAGCTTACTTTTGAAACTGAAGCCAAAGTCAGAAAATACTTTTGGCAGACCTAAGGTGATCATTTTAACACAAGAATGACACTTTTCTAAGCACAACATCACATTTTTCCACAACTGGTACAAGAGTATTTGTTTGGAGTATTTGTTGTTGTTGTATAATAATGCTACCTCAATTATTATCTGTTTCCAAACAACTGTTTTGAAATTACATTATTTGAAAATCAAACCCATTTGACCAGTGGTTTGATAAGAGTTATTCACTAATCTACAGAAAAAAAGAATTGCTTATATATCACCCATCACGCATTTGTACAATTAAAAAGAGAAACAAGAAGGTTAAATTACATTGATGAGTTGAATATCTGCAATTAAGAGATAGGCAATAAGAGAACAATGTATCATATACTATTGTGTTATGTTGTAAGGCGGAAGTTTCTACTGCTTTAAAGTGGATGTCCAATAGAATTATATATTTGACTTCTCAACTTGTCTTTTTAAGGTTGTGCAAAAGTAAATTAGTAAAGTGGGTTTTTTTTTGTTTTTTGGTATCACATACATGTTGTAGTATTAAGGCAATTCTGTGTATTTCTGGCTCCCTGAAAGAGTACTCAAGTCTACCAACACGTTGGTTGTGTAAGAGCAATCCTGCATTTCTCAGAGTTTTGAAGGAAATCAGAAAAACTGCTTTCACACTGTATGCTACAAAGCAAAGATACATACTAAAAAAACACAATCTAAAAGTATGATATATAATCTTCATTCCTTCTTTCCTTGCTCCCTTTCTTTCTGTTCCTATTATCTATTAATTCACAGATCAGCCTCCATTTGAGCGCAGGAAAAAAATCACATTTGTAAAGAATAGAATATTCCTCTGTTCATTGCTCCTTGACAAAAGAGGTTTTCATTGTCCTTTAATGTTCTCTTTAATCTACCCCAGAAAAAAAATCATAACTAAATATATCCATTTTTCCAGTAGATAATAAACTCCCTTAATCTCTTGTATATGCACATTGCAGTGCAGTTTCTGAAGTAACCTTCCATGATTCTGAAGTTATTGTGTTTTTCAAGTATTTCTACACAATTGAAGATTTCTCCCCCTCCCTTAAGACTGTTATTCTTCCCACTAGTACAGACACCAGCAGGGATATATCTCCTCATGTGAGATTTAAGGCAGTCCTGCAATGTCACATGCAAAACTTAACACCTGCACTGTACAGATAATTTAGAATTAGCTACTGCTGCCAACAAGATCTGCTTACTAAGTGTGATTTTTTTAAAAAAAAAAATCCAATTAGTCTCCTTATTTCAAAAGCATTAGACAATATAGAGGGGGGAAATGCATTCTTGCTATTGACAGTTTACAATGTTTTTCCCCACATACATTTTCTCCATATAAAACATGCATTGCAGGAATATACCATATTAATCCTGTTGAGTAATACTTATGGAAAGTGCTATAAGATCCAAGTTGAACTCTATACTCATATACTGACTTATAGCCTATTTATACAATTCTTTTTCACATACAAGGAGTTCCTAACATCTAAGTCACTCACCTATCTGGACAGATATGGATCATGTGCTCACAAAAGAAAAAGACAGAATTTTCAGGGAATCCTAGCTTAACATTCACAAACAAGCATTTTAGCGCATGCTCCCTAGTCTTCTCAGCTAGCTCCTTGTATCAGCAGGAGTGGTGTTACTAACCAGGAGCTGATGAGTATGAATACATTACATTTCACACAAACCCTAATCCATGAGATTTGGCTTTAGACCTGGCTTATTAGGACAATGAGACAACAAGAAACCCAGCTTTGATATACTGCTGTGTCTTCTCCTTCTGTTGACTTTCTGGTTACTAAAGGCTTTCCTGCCACCAGGAACAGCCAACTGGGATTGATAAGGCAGTGTATATCAGCTCAAGAATGACAAACCATGATTCTTCACAATTGTGGTTCAATGTTTCATGTAAATGTAGCCTCAATGAGTGAATATAATGAACAGTATACCCTCCAACATTTCAGAGATGAAAGCCAGAACATATGGGGATAACAACATCAGAGTGTGGTCAGGAATGGCAAACATTATTAAAGAGAAAGAACACACAAGCTAGGAAAGACTGCAGCAGTTTGCTTTTGCCTGAGCTTACTGGGAAGAGCAAGGTTTTCCCCTTCTCTCCTCCCTCTCTGAGAAGTTGACTACTTTTGCACTTTGGATTCAGTTTCCAGCAAATTAAGTACACTGAGGACAAAGAGTACAAGAAGTGAGAGAAATTGGGACATTTTAAAAGCAGCTGAAAAAGTGGGATTATCTGGGACAACCGGAGGTGGACAACAGCAATTTTCATGGTGTCTTTTTCAGCTTGCTATCAGCAATTGTCAGACTGCATTTGTTACATTTGTCAGTTTTAAGGAATATTGTATGAATTACCCTTCAACCTGATTCAAACTCACGCATTGAGTAGGCAAATCTTATAAATAAATAGTTATCACCTCAAAAGAGGAAGCTTTTAAAGAAAATTCATATATGAAAACAGCACAGACTTGGAAAACTTGCATGTTTTATGCACACAGTCTTTCTGATATGGTAATTTTTCTTTTGAGTACAGGTATGATTTTTATGTGGGAGTAATATCAAACAAACTATTCCTCACAGCGGATGTACAAGTACAGTGCCAGTAGGAGGGTATTTCCATCTCAATACTACACAAATGAACTAGACCCTCCTCTGTTGAATAATTAACTATATTGATAGTTGTATTTCTTAGAAGCTGTTACTTTTCCACACCACAAACAAGGCACAGTAAATGAAATGGGGGTTTGTCATTCTAACAAATATTTAAAATGTTGATGTAGAGTTACTTCATCAGGTGTAATAAAGCATCACCAAAATTCCTCATTTAAACAGTAGTGGTGCATCCAAATTTCTGATTTATCAAATGTTTTGACCTCCTTTCCAGCCATTCACATCCATGAAATGTCACTGTTTACATATGCAATACAGTTTAAACAGGACACAAGTGTAAGTCGATTTTTGTTCCAAAATGAAAATATTTCATAAATGATATTTACACACCCACTGAAAGTTACTTATAGGCTCACAGAAGAAGGGAAAAAAGAAAGAGGAAGCATGGGTAATATTATAGTGCCTTACCCAAATGAGGAGATAAATTCAGTTGTGAATAATTAAAGAGCTGCTTCAAAAATTGAGAAAACATAAGGAAGCAATGACTTAGTATTCAGAAATGAAAACGTACATGACATAAGATATTCCCAATGCATCTTCATCAGAAACAATTATTCATTCATTCATTCATTCATTCACTCACTCATTCATAGTATTTCTGCATTACCTACCAGCCCACAGTGTGATGAACAAATAAAAGCCAATTTAAACAAGAGAAAGATAAAAACATTTTAAAACACATTAAAATGCTCTTTAAAAACTCCTGAAAACAGTCTAAAAACAATCCTAGAATCCCATTCTGAAACAGTTAAAATTGCTATTTCAAACACTGAATGACGTCTGGAATACCACTGTTTTGGTTGCCCACTGAAATCGTACTGGATAGGAAGTTCCACAGTTGAGACCTGCTACAGAAAAAGCCCTGTTACATGTACCCATCAACATAACTTGTCGCTGGGACGCACAACAGGGCTCCCTCTGAAGATCTCAGATTTCTGACAGGATGGTGGTCTTTCAGATATCTCAGATATCTCAGACCCAGTTTTTTTAGGGTCAACATCAGCACCTTGAATTGACCTCAGCAACAAATTGGAAACCAGTGTAGTTCTTGCAGAATGGGTGTTATATAGTTTCTAAAATGTATGCCTGACACCAGTCTGGCTGCTGTGTTTTGCCTTAGCTGCATCTTCACAACACTTTTTAAGGGCAGCCCAACTTGGAGCACGAACTGCCATATATTGGTATGACCACATATGCACACCTCCTGGAGTTCCATCATAGAAGATAGGAAAACTAAAACTAAAAAAGAAATAAAGAAATAAACTAATGAGAGATGTTTCAAAATTGGTTATATAAAAATTAAGAATTTATAATGTCCCAAGAGATCTCATAGCTGCATCTCTGCTCTGTCAAAAAAAAGAAAAATTCCAGCATAGGAAAATTTTGATACAAGTGAAATAAAATTATTGGAGGATCTCTTTTTTTCGGCAAAGTCTGCTGTAGACACATTCATCTAAAGTGATCTTACACTGAGCGTAACTAAAACACTGGATTATTCCAAATTCATTAATAATGTCTACATCATCACTACACAGGACTTAAGGATAGATACAAAGGATCTAAACATTACCTAGTGTATTGAGATAACAGCTGAAGAAGCAAATGGTTGTTCAGGTAATTTGGAGGTAGAAACACATTAGGCTTATAGTGGATCTTACTATACTGTTTTTTTCCTAGGAACTATTTGAGGTTTCACCTCTTCCCCTGATTTTTCATTGAATGTAAGGTCAAAGACATGAAAACAAAGAATCAATCAAAGTGCACCATTACCAGAGATCTATGTTTCTACATAAAGCCAATCAGTGGGATATATTAGACTATGCAAGTATTATCCAAATGTAAGGCTTGATGTGTTAAATGAAACCCCTATTAAGTGAATTGAAGATTGCAATCTAGGTCAAGTAAGTCATGCTCCTCTTGGCAAGGGAAGATTTTTAAAAAATCTAGTAAGCCATACATGCATTTCACCTTCAAAATCAGTAAACCTAGAGTTTAAATAGTTTAAGTTCCAACTAGAGCAGATCCACTGAATTTATGAGAATCAGTCAACACTGATTCACTGAGTCTTCTTGATTCAATGAGTCTGTTTTATTTGGGACTAATACTTACATTTTAGGGAGGAATAATCTTCAGATAAATGCTTACTTGCCACAGCAACAGCTATAGAAGTGTTCTTGTCATAGCATAATTTTGTATTTGTCCTATGGGGAGATCCAACCATAATAAGGCAGTAAGCAAGGGCTAGATTAACCTATTTGAAGGAACATGGCTTCTTCAGTTGAATGTTTTCCCATCGGTCTGTACTTACAAGTGCATGCCTCATTTACAAAGCAAGTTTCTAAAAAAGCAAATAGATTCATCCTAGTTTGCTGTGAAATCAGCTTTCTTTAATTGACAATCCCATCTGCTCTATGGATACACAGGAAAGATGGCTTACGCCTCTTGACTGAACATAAGGAGGGATCAAAGTGTAATGCTATTTAAGAGTTAGCATTTGATAAATACTTTATTGTTTTTTTCTATCCCACAGTGTATAAACACCAATTGAACATCACTCATGGGATGCATATAGCAACGACTGTTATCATACTTAGCATTAGACAGATAACAATGTTATTTGTTGTGGATTTTTGTTCCAAATAACTGTTGCTGTCCCAATATAAAATGTCAAATGAAGTGGAATCCAAGAATTCAGAACTTCCAACCTTCATAAAAAATTGTGCATTAGTGGATAGTTGGTTGGTGCCAATGTCAAAAGAACAGGTGTAAAGGCAAGAGGGGAAAGTTTTTTGAATCAAGTTTTTTCTTTAAAAAAATGCACACAATAATATAAAATCAAAAGCAAAGATTAACTAATAGCAAATTATTTTATAAATAACACTCTAGGATTTGATGTGATTAAGAGTTTTAAAATAAAATAAAAATATATGCATCAAGTGTTCCATAACAGAAGGAAACAGGAAAGAATGGAGATGCCTATTCCTTTTTTCCATGTACTTTCCAAAATGTCTGAAGTGGAACCTCTCCATTTACTTTACTTATCTGCTGTTTATGCAGCCCTAAACCCGGTGTGATGTCTCGAGTAGTATTGGCATATTTAGCCTCTTCCCTCTGCAGCCCTCCTTGGTGCCAAACAACAGAGTTTTCCAGCCCACTGGAGCTAATTTTTGAGGTTCTTAGTGCAGTTGCTTCAGGGAAACAAGATTGTACCAAATCTTATCTTGGATTCCTCTTCTGCAAATGAAGTCCAACTGGATACGAACAAAAGTTTTCAGTCCTCTTAATAAAATAAATTATCTGGGTGAGTTACATCAGTGCTATTCAAAACAGTGGTTTGCAAACCATCCGCTACTAGTCTGCAGCATGTTTTCAGTAAACTATGAAAATATAATTTAAAAAATGAAACTAAGATGGTATTGGTCCAAGGTACATGGGGGAAAACTGCTGGTCTGCACAGGAAATAGAAATCCAATATGAAATATACAAAAGCAACTAAAAACATCTGAAAGAAGAGTAATTTCTTTGCTTATATCTTAAGTTGGGGTTCTACATAGTACATAGTATATCATCCACCCCAAGATGATAGCAATCAAGGTTGCTATTGGTAAGATACATATACAGTTCCCATTTTGGCAGCTAGCACATCTTACCTTATACAGAAATACAAAATTATGATCTCAAGCATTACCAAACAAAGCAAACAAAGAACAGGAAGCATTAGTTAATGCTGTCACCCTTTCACATTACATGAATTAAGAGACTCTTCAAAACCACTGTTCTCATATGATATGAAACAGGTACAGCATATTTATAAGTCGAGGGGGGGGAACTATATTTCGATTTGCATATAAAATTGTACAGATTGCTACCCTGTTGCAAAATAAAATAAAACCTGCAGTTCTAACTTCATAGAACAGTCTTTCTGTAGTTAAACACCATCTTCTCCAGTGTAAAGCCTGGGTTTTTTTAAAACCATACCTGAACTTTAGGGTATAAGATGAAATATTTCTATTTTTAAAGCTGAAATTATTTTTTGTAGTCATTCATAATGTTAGGACCCATCCTTTATGAAATAAATGATTATTAATCTTAAAACGACCAACATGAACTTGAGAAATAACTATGCTAACAATTCTCTCACAGTACCAGTTTTGATTATGCTTTCATATGCTCTTCAGCATTGTTAGTCTAATTGCCTGCCAAAATCTTTGTTCCAAGTCTTCATATAACCTGATGGGTCCTTGGTAAAAACTTGCAGGAGCCAATCATAAATCTCTGAGAATCCTAATGAGTCAGCATTTAATGTAACGTAATTATGACATGTGTTCAAAAAACTGTGAAGCCTCTACATTTTGAACCATCAAGTTATGCCAACATTTCTTGCTAATATGCTTGAACAAACACCCAAGACAGTCCCTAGTAATCACAAGCATCTGTCTTGTTAACATAGTTGTCAGGTGTCACCTAATTTTATTTTCCCTTCTTGCTTTGGGGTTAAGTAAGTTCTTGCAAAAACTGAACTGAAAGACATCTCATCAAAGACAAAAGATGAAAAAGAAGGGCTTCCTTAAAAACAGGCTACAAACCAGCTAACAATGAGAGCCAAAAGCATTCTGGTAAGTGTTTGAGGGCTTCATAAATGACATTTTTGTTTTCCCTTAAAGATAAAAATTTTAAGCATTTTAATATGTAAAAACACAAGCCTGCCAAATCGTGCTTATGGCTTTTTAACACTACCAATTTACCAACGCAATGAAGCAGATAATAGGAAACATGATCCTGAATTTATACATATGGGTAGCTTTTGTATAAACATTCATAAGAAAAATTCTGTTTACTACTTCACAGATGGCCTCTTGTCCCACTGGTTTAATCCCCCATTATGTCTTCGAGCGCAGACTGGCATTAACTGTAACATAGAGACTCCACGAATAGAATCAGAAAAATACTCCAGAGAACATCAAAGCTGTACACTTCAACTTCCAAATTTTCATATAACATGGAAGAGGTGACCATGCTAAGCTTTTGATAAAATTTTTGTTAAAATAGAAGCATAGGCAAAGCTCATGTGAAGTACTTCTATTCAGTTTGGTAAATACTCTCCTTTTTTCAAAGGTGCAGAGACACACAGGTGATCAAGATATAAGCAGGAAAAGTCACCTATTACATCTGGGTACTCCAAAGCCTAGGTCTTTATAAAGATGAGGTTCATATGGAAGTGGAACATTGTCTACTATTCTTTTGTATGAGCTTATAAAAGTTTATTATTATTATTATTATTATTACTATGAAAAATAAAAAAGTAATGTTTCCAACCTCAGATCTTTGCCAATCAAAAAACAAGCAGTACGGGTAAGGACTATATGGATTCATACTGCAGGAAAAGAGATTCTACTTAAACCTCAGGAGGACCTTCCTGATGGTCAGAGCTGTTCAGCACTAGAATATGCTGCCTTGGAGTGTGGTGGAATCTCCTTCTTTGGACATTTTTAAGCAGAGGCTGGACGGCCATCTGCTTGGAGTGCTTTGACGTGTGTTCCTCTTTCAACTTTACGATTCTATGACTCTATGAATAAATAAGGTTTTCTTGGCTCAACTTGGTTTATTGACCTGTTTTGGCCCCAATAACCAGCATAATCAACAGCATTGGTTTGTCTCCAGTGTCCAGTCATGACAACTAAACTGGCACTAGACTTGTGGCTAAGGTCTGGATGGGCCAACCAATATACCTCCCTTGCCACCACCTTCACGCTCATCAGAAGTAAATAAAGTTTCTGTGAAATAACATTTCAAATAATATTTTATTAAGAACAGACCTGTATCTGTTAGAAATACTGCTTTTAAAAAATAATTCAAAGTTGAAGAAACTGTGCAGATTTCCTTAGGATTTTATGATGAATTTGGCATATCTTTCTATCAGGAAGCTTGATTTTTCTTCCTTTGAGTTATTACATTCATTCATCCCTTGAGATCTTTTTATGAAACTTAACTGGTTTTCTCTTATACATTTTTCATTGGGGCAAAACTATCCTAGATTTCTGAGTTTGGCAATTAAAAAAACTTTCTTGATAAGCCTGAAAACTCAAAATATAAATATTAATACTGTATTATACAGAAAACATTAACTCTTCTAATAAATATTTCTGTGGTTCACAATAATTCAAGAACCAACCGTGGCTGAAGCACAAGAGAGAAAGACTATTACCATAAATCAGCAACTTTGGTCCAGACGAAGATTTGATAGACACACACACACTTCTCTGAAGGCTTCAGAAAGACAGGAAGAGCCAAACTTTGTCTTGAATTGAACAGGTCTAAATGCTACTCAGAATATTCAAGCTTTTGAACAGCTGATTTATTCAATTAGTAGAAAGTTCCATACCCTAAGTTATGGCTGTGAACTTTCAAGTTTCTGCATCCAACCATATTTTGAATGATACTCCTTCATACATATTCATAGACAAGGGAGCCCCTCTTTCTTCTATATAGAGCCAAAGAACAGAAATATACAGATCCTATTGGGTCATGAGACGCTTCAGGCACAACTCATGACCGTGAATTGATTTATACTCTATTTTGCCTTTATATGAACTTTATTGACTCTCATGCATTCTGAACAGGACAAGTGCCTGGAGTCTATCCAAGGCTGATCTCATCTTTCATTTAAAAATAAACCAAAGGAAAGTGTGTGAAACATGAGAGAGGGATAATAACAAAAAGAATTAACCTGCATGTGAATGCTCAGTGCTCTCTCCCTCTCTCTTTTCTGTCCCTCTCTCTATGCGGGAGAAAGAATGAGAGAGAGAGAGAGAGCATCAGTAGGAATGAGAGAAATAACCACAGAAACAAAACATGGAATTTGATCTAAAGCTAGGTTTTATTTGAGGATTTGCAGGTGTTCAAAAATTTAATTCAACATCTCCCCTTTACAGTCGGGGCATGTACAGTGTAGTGCATGTGTGCAGATTTTCAACAGATGCAAAGCTGACCCTATTGTCTGTGACCAAAGCCTGAGGGGAAAGATGCAACTGGCCAAGCATTCAGTCATTATCTCCATCAATTTATGACAGATTTCATGTGGTACATGGTTTTGGGAAGCTTTGCCTAGAAAACTCCCATGAAATCCTAGCCAGAAGATTACGGGAGATTTGTGTGGTGCTGGGAGAAAGTAAAGGATAGAAGGAAGGTTTAACAGTCCAGAGATGCTGCAAAGTCACAAGCTACCAACTGGCTATCTGGCTTTTTTATCCTAACCTCTGGGTTTTTTCCCCCCAGTCTTCTGATCAATCCATTAGTTAGAATAAAGAACTAGTAACAAAAGTGCTCGTGCTTGAGAAAAAGGTTTTGATGAGCAACAGAGGATCAATGAGGAATCATGATAATTAGGATTTTCTTAAAAAAATATTCCTGTCTCAGGAAAGCAGTTCTGGCAACTTCACTTCTTCCATCAGTTGTTGCTACCAGTGTTTTCCTACTGTGCGAATTTTATCCTCCAAAGCTAATCCCAACATGTGGTGAAATCCTCCCATTAGCTGTAGCCATGAACAAAATATAGGGATAGACATAAAATTCTCCAAAACTCGAGGCCTGTGGCTTTGTCAAAAACATTGCATTTTTAGTCAGATATTTGCTATACCAGCACCTGAAAGCCTGCCAATAATGGTTTGAAAAATGCTATATGAGTGACCTGTCTCAATGGAAGATCTGGGTTTCCCTTCCAGCCTACCCTCTGATCTGTTGGTACTGTTAAGGAAAGCTAGTTTAGTCCATAATAAAATAATTACCATCCATGATTTGACCGTGGATTAAAGAGATGGCTGGTATACATTTCAGAGACCTAAGTGGATGAATTGGATGCATTAGACCTGTCCCAGCTTTTTCCTCCATGGTGTCTCGTGAAGCACCAACCAATTTGGGAGTGCTGAGAGGAAGGAAGAATTGTTGTCATCCATAAGGATCCTATGTTCCATCTGCTCTAGTGCCAGTTTTGAAGCTTTGTATCTTTTATTGGGCCATGGAGATAAAATAGGGCTGCTGCTGTCCTCAGAAAAAAGCAAACAGCTAAAACCCCTTTCCTCAGCCAGGTGACTTATTTAATATGATTTTATCCTTTTTAAATTTTTCTGTTCTGATCTGGATTTGTTTTAAACTGTTTATATTTTTTAAATTCTTGCTGTCTCAGATCTCACAATAAAGGGTGAAATAGAAATATTTAAAGAAGTAAATAAGTAAATAAATAATTTGCTGAACCAAAAAATCCACTATCTAAAGAGACTCTTTGTGATTTCTAACATTGGAAAATCAGGCTTCCAAAACACATGGAAAATTTCCTCTTTTAGGAACTACAGTCACCATACATAGGAGAGTGATTAAATAATATCAAGAGGGAGGTGCTAGCTTATTCCTCCATAGAAATAAGGATTGTATATTGTTATGCAACACATAAACTTAGAATAAGCTGTGCATATTAATAGAACTTGGCTGTTTGTTTCAGTTTTCATGCAAAATGATGTGCTGAGCTGCTTCTCTGTGATCTAGTCCTCAACTGAGTTCTCCATTTGTGGTTGGAGAGAGGGAGAAGTCAATAGACTGTAGCCCCTGGCACAGGAAAGACCAATGTCATTTGAATTAAATAGGACTGAACCACAGGGAAAGGGCTCATATATATTATCACCAAAACATATGAACGCCTGCATCTTGGAAAACTACTTGTAGCAAAAGCAAACTCAAAGGCAGGCTGGCAGTAGTACTTGAACTGGAAAAAATTTGTTTTCATCTGGGAAAGATGAAAAGGAGGACATTTCAACGAAGTGAGCAAAAATAATTCCCATATGGAAACGAAAGCGCAAATTTCAGAGAATGGCAGACCACTAAGTGTAATAATCAGGAGGAAGGGCCTAATCCGAATTAATAAGCTAACAGAAGAAATTTCAGGAATTAATAATGATATTGATAGACATTATTCCTCGGTATCATTCTGCATTTCTGCAGTTTCATAGTAGATATACGACTGACATAGCTTTAGTTCTAAGAACATGTGCACCATTCTAGTGGTTCTACTGTATTATTAAAATTATGGCAATTACCTTGGAAACAGCTACACTATTCAGTTTTGAAACGAAGACTAGCATAACAAAGATGCATTCATTCTCTCTTTGTAGAGCATACTCTGACCATTTTTGTGCAATAGTTCAATATGGTGGTTCTTTTGAGGAACACCACACTGGAACAGTCAAAATAATTGATTTGGTTCAAGTAAAATCTTTTTTTGTATTTTTAATTTGCATTTCCTGTATAAGATTTATCTCTGTTTTGTCTGCTGCTGACACAACAATATAACTTTGTGTGTGTATACCACAAAAAAATGAAAAATTCAACTGAACAAAATCATTGCTGCTGAATAAAATAAAACTAACATTTCTGCTAATAAAGCCAGACAAAAACGTGACAAAATTGTCCTCCAAGCCCTCTAGAGGCCATGTGAGGGTAAAAAAAATCAGTACTTATATTTCCAAAAACAAAAATGACCCTGGGGTTGCATAGTATAGCAGCTGAACATTCATGGAAGTTGATGTTTATCTTCAGTCAGGAATAATTATGGAGTGAAATGAATGGGACTTCTTAGGGTCTTTCCACACTACACTGTTATAGTGCTAGTATTCCACTTTCAACATCTGTGGAATTCTGGGGTTTGTTGTTTACTGTGGCCATAGAACTCTCTGGCTAAGAATTCTAAATGCCCCCTCCCGAAACTGCAAGCCCCAGGATTCCATAAGATGTTGAAAGTGGAATAATAGCACTATAATAGCATAGTGTGGAAAGCCCCTTAGGCACCATTTGTAAGAGTCCCATTGATTTAAATGTGTCTACTCTAGTTGTAACTTGCATTGACTAGTGTGTTATAGAACTTATCTTGACCCTCAGTTAATTTTTTTTCTCAAACTTATTTTCTTGTATGCTGACATTTCATGTCCTGATTAAAGAATCTACTATTTATTTGCACAGATTCTCTTGCCAGCATTATAAATAATGGTGGAAAGCCTTTCATCTTAAAAAAAAGAAAACTTTTCTCACCTTTCTTTCCACTTAATGATAATTGCCAGCATTTTCTGTTCAAATTACAGCTTTTACAATTACAGTAACAGAGTACAAAATTATTGAACCATGGTGATTCTACCAGCATTATTTTTTTTTAAAAAAAATCAATATACACATCATTTTGATTTCAACCCCTATAATTACAACAGTCAGCTCACGTCTGTAGGTAGCTCATGCTTTGTTTCCAAGAAAATATATTAGGTGAATGTAATTACCTTGAATTGGAATGTCCATTTAACTTAAAGCAATAACTATATGAGGAATTACTTCCCAAGTAATAGAATAAGCCTCAATTGTACATATTTTTACTTACCCACAATTCCTAAAGCAATGTAAGCCAGGATGACCACAACAAAGATGACACAGCATAGAACATCTGTACAATGCCTAAAGACAGAAAAACATATTAAGCAATTATGAATGTGTCCAACAATACAACTGAGAGACAAAATAAAAATCACTTCTTGGCACATTACAGATGCAAATATTATCCATTGGCTACCAGTTTATTAATCTTTCCCCAAATTTCATTTTCAATGCCACAACCTTATGTTGAACTAACAATTTCACTGCCTGAAAATAACCATTTCAAATGTCAATAAAACACATGCTAGACCAACATTTGATAGGCTTACTCCAAAAAAGAAGTTGTCCTTATCAAACAATTTGTCACAGAAACCCATGAGCCATTTATTGGCTTAAGCACTACTGAAGTCTAATACACATTCATGCTATCTGGCTTCCTCCACAATCCACAGAACCCTTCCGTGCATGGAGAATAGTTCGTCTGCCTCACTTTGCTATGATCAAAAACAGAAATTTGGCATATCACAACTGAGTCCACACTAAAAGTCTGAAATTACACAAAAAGCAAAGATTCTGCTTATGATGAACAGCTTATTTGCTATGAATGGAAAGATGCTATTACTGAAGATTTTTTTAAAGGGATTGTTATTCATTGGGTGCAATTAGAACTGTGTTGAGAGAGGCATTCACTATTGGTCTGAACAGCTCGAGAACTTTATTGTCAGTGCAAGACAATACTCATTATAAATAAGAACGGCCAACTATATGAAAAAAAGAACATAGGATATGAAAAATTCAATAGCTCATATGCCAAGTAACTTAGTAAGGCTGTGTATGGGTGGAAAATGAAAATTTGTTCAGGAAGCAGTCCTATACAGGCTAAAAACAGTACAGACAATTTCTAACCTGCTCAGATCCTCACTCTGTCCAACAGTTTAGTGGATGCATGAAATATATTCCTTCAAGCTCAATGCTACTCACAGGCCAACAGTTGGCAAACTTGCACTAGATCAAGAGTGGGCAACTCCCAGGAGCTTGGTGTCTACAGGGCTGCCCCCCCCCACTGAACTCCCATCACTGATCGTTTTTTTAAAAAAAAGTTTGGGTTTTTTAGAAGCATCTGCTCAAAAACCGCACAGGTAACAACCTCATCATGTTTTAGGCCTAGGAGAGGCCTTTAAAAAAAGGTAAATTAGAAATCATCCTGGGGGTGTAGAAATGTATTTTTAAAGAAAATATAAAAATAAAAATAGTCTTGGGAGACCTTAATTAATCCACTCTGTGCTAGGCATACAATGTCTAAGAATATGATGGTGTTTCATTTGCTTCTACATATTAGTGAGTAGGGTTGTAACAATATAACATTAATTATTAACCTGAACAAGAAAGAACAGTAATCAATGAACAGAGTGCTCAAGCTAACATTTATTGGAAGAAGTATCTGAATGGAGTCTTTTAAGAGAATGAAACGAGAAGCAAAGATAAAGCCATTTTTGCCAATTCCTTTTCTTACTTTCTTTCTCAGTCCTCAATACCGGTGCCTGGTTTAAAAATGAAGTCATCCAATATAGTCAATGAATGCACGAACAAATAGGCAGCCAAATCTAAATTCTTGGCAAAGAATGGATAGTAGCCAGCGCTTTAATTGTGTTGGATATGGAAACAATTCTTTCCTTTCATTCTAATCAAAGAATAAATGTTTTGACTAGTTCATCTGAAATATAATACAAGCTTGGGATCCTAAATTATATGCAAGACTCTTAAGGGACCTTCAGTATCCTACGACAATTAATTCTCTGACTTGGAGGAAGAGCCATTCAAAATGGCCTCAGATGCCTTGTGAGTAGCTGTGGCACTACCAGGAGACTCCAGTTTCTTACTTACTCCAGTAACAGGCACTGCACATTCATGATCCAAAATAGTTACTGTGGATTTAGAAGCACCTATGCACAAATACAGTGATCCCTTTGAATTCTACCTATGTTCAATTACACTGCTATATAATTATATTGCTAATGTAGCATAACCAGTCTGCTACCTCGGCTTTGCTAGTTCAAATAACTGTCTAGTAAAACTTCCATATATAAAGAAAGATGGTGTGTTTCAGATGCTCATTAAACAAGAATTACATATGCAATTGCAATATCAACATGATGACTTGAACACATGAAACAGCCATCCCAAATCAAGTGCCAAAAGAAGAGTTTTCATCCCCACTCCCAGCTCCATCTTTTTCTTTTCACTGGAGCAAGTACTCACAGCCAGCTGTGAGAGATCAAGTAATAAATTCCTCATGAGATAAATACATATGGATCAAGTCCCTGGTTGCTGTGGTATCTGAGAGAAATACAGTCTTTCAGTATGGCATAGACAGAGTAACAGTAAGTTCATTCAGCTTCACCAGCCAAGTTGAAAACAACTATCAAAGTAAACCCACAAGGGAAAAAGAGGGAGATACTGTAACATCAGAGCAAGTAGTAAAATAAATGAGCTAGCAGTGTAGGTGAGAATGTAGAAAGCAGAAAAAGTGACTAAGTACAAACTGCAAAAGATGGTCAGTGTCTTTTAACACTTTAACTCTTAGCTAAGTGGGTCAATCCACTGAAATTTCACACATCTAGGTATACATTCATTTATATGGCACTGGTTCTGACTCAACTATTTTATAGAGCTACACACACCCTGACCTGTTTTCTTTGTCTTAATATTTCTTCTGTGTTTGTTTTGTTTTCCATTTTGAGAACTCATTTAAACTGAAGAAAAGATTAAACCTAAATAAACAGATAAAGTCTAAACAAATGAACAAACAAATATTAAAGTAGTCTTCCACAGTAATATGAACTCAACATGATTAGCTTGGTGAACTTTCTTTTTCTAACAATAGACATTCAAGGTGGATTGATAGCTAGTGCAATTGTGTTTGCCCTGAGCATCACCTCTTCCCACTACAGATTCCACAACCGTAAACTTGTGGAAGTGAAGATGGCACATGGCTTTAATTAAGTGACAGCTGAAACAGGATGTGTCCTTCATGACATAAAGACAGTGAAGCTGTAGATGCTGCTAGGATGCTTAAGGGTGTGGCTCAGCTTCATTCCATCAAAGACAGGAATCACAGAATCATAGAGTTGGAAGGGACCCCAGGGGCCATCGAGTCCAACCCCCTGCTATGCAGGAACACCCATCAAAGCATTCCCAGCAGATGGTCATCCAGCCTCCGCTTAAAAACCTTCAAAAAAGGAGACTCAACCACACTCTGAGGCAGCATATTCCACTGCTGGACAGCTCTGACTGTCAGGAAGTTCTTCCTGAGGTTCAAGTGGAATCTCCTTTCCTGCAGCTTGAATCCATTGCTCCTTGTCCTAGTCTCTGGAGTGGTAGAGAACAAGCCTGCTCTCTCCTCAACATGACATCCCTTCAAATATTTAAACATGGCTATCATGTCCCCTCTTAACCTTCCCTTCTGCAGACTAAACATACCCAGCTCCCTAAGGCATTTTTCATAGGGCATGGCTTCCAGACCCTTCATCGTTTTGGTCGCCCTCTTCTGGACACGTTCCAGCTTGTCGACATCCTTCTTGAATGAGGTGCCCAGAACTTGACACAGTATTCCAAATGAGGCCTAACCAATGCAGAATGCAGGAAGGTTGATTTTATTCATAACTTTGAGACACAAGCCATGTCTGCACTATACTGTTAGAGTGCTATTATTCCACTTTCGACATCTAATGGAATCCTGGGGTTTGCAGGTTAGGGAGGGGCATTTAGAATTCTCAGCCTCAAAGTGCTCTTTGGCCTCAGGAAATTACAAACCCCAGAATTCCACAGGATGCTGAAAGTGGAATAATAGTATTATATCAGTATAGTGCAGAAATGGCCACAGACTTTTTACACATGAAAAAGTTAAAAAAAAATTGAAGGGAGAAAACAAGGGAGTAAAAATAATATTTCTTAGCAAGTGACAACTATGCCCTGACAGTTTCTTCTACGCTCAGGCTAATTTACAAAGACTTCTTCTACGAATACTTTGCTGTTTTTGATGAAACTAGTATCACATGAATTTGATACTTTAATTGGGTTGATTCTACAATACATGACACAATTGACACAAAATGAAGTCTTTCATCCATGTATTCTTGCTTGCAGTGCCAGGAACCAAATATTGTGAACGTTCAAAGATAAAGAGTTTTAAAGGTTTATCCCAGTGAGACAGCCAATGCTCTCTCTCAAAAAATGTAATAAAATGTGAATACACATTCATTTTAGCCATTGTTCAGTTGTAGTTACAGTAGGCCCACATTTGATGTGAGCTTATTTTATGCAGTTTCAATTATACGGTGGCTCCTAGCATTGTTCATGCTGCTTGCAGAAGCTGGCTGCTACTACCTTGTGCTGCAAGGTCTTCTTGCAATATCTGATGCTCCTGGGTGCTGCTGCCTCGTGCTGGTGAAATGGTCTTAGTACTGAAATTGATGAAGTATCCCCTCCTGATACAGTCAATATGGAGGATTTTCTCTGGCTGAGATGCTTGTTTCTTTTGGGCAAGAAACAAAAGGGCCCAACATTATATGCAAAGATCACATAATGTGCTGGATCCTGGAATGCACCCCTTATGTTATGTATGCACCCACTATATTAAAAATGCTTCAACTGAAGGTGGAATTTTTCTGTCCAGGAGGTGGCATTTGGGTCACTATGCCTGTTGCATCACAATCAGAGCTGTGAAACCCTTTCTGTCCTACTAATCTATCTGGATGAGCAGTGACTGACATTCAGAGAGCAGATACTGGGGTGACTAGAGTTCTGATTCATGACACAGATCTCCTTCCTCCAAACATTTTGGTTGACATGTGCCTTGGACTTGGCTTTCATCAATGTCAATACCAGGAAGCTGATGTCCTTTTCTCTAAGATTACCAAAAGTGCTAAGTCCTTCCAATAACTAACAAAAGGTTTTGGTCTATCTTCACTCAAGTACATTCTTTTTTCAAAACTGCACATGTTACAACTCAGTGTTTAATAAAGGATGCCTCAGGCAATGACGTCTGAGGTAAAAAACTAGCACACTGCAGTAATTTAATAAAGCATTTTTCTTTTCTTTTTTTTAAAAAAAGAGTTCTTATTGATTTACCTTACCTAACAAGTAAACTATGATACAGAAGTTATGCCTGAGACATTCTAAGGACGTAATTACTTTTACATTTGGAACAGTACCATCCACTGAACTTTTTCTGTACATTTTATAATGTCTACC
Organism: Ctenosaura bakeri; assembly: GCA_948474755.1. Lineage (NCBI taxonomy): Eukaryota > Metazoa > Chordata > Lepidosauria > Squamata > Iguanidae > Ctenosaura > Ctenosaura bakeri. The sequence continues at coordinate 278,606 of CAOLHI010001857.1, read as the reverse complement.
TATGTTTAATTTCAGAGATCACAAATATTTTAGACTGGTGCACACAGCAGAAGTTCTACTATGGCAAAGATGCTGGACACTTGCTTATATAATAAACCTGGAATAACAGCTGATTTAGGAAAAATGGTTGAAAATGTTAGGTTACTACTTCTACTTTCCCTCTCTTACGAGAACACTAATGACACATAGGTCATAGTGGTTTTTCTTCCCAGTGATGTGGAAAAAATGTATTTTCATTGTTGCTGCTGTGTAAAATGACATTTTCCATTATGGTGTGGCTCTGGCACTGGTAAAGAATTTCGGACCTACAAGCAGAGTTTCACTGACATACCAGATTCATGCTATACAAATAGAGACATCTGTGATAGCTGCCACATCCAAGGAATGTCTGATGTATTATTGACTGCCCCGAGAGTCTCCAGAATATACTAATAGTCTTTCTAGTCCCCTGCAGCACTGAGAATCCTTGATCTGCAGAAAAATTCTATCTGGATAACAGTTTGGTTCTAATTTTTGTGCAGGATCATAAGTCATCCCAGTGAATGGCTTGAGCACAGCTGGAGACAGAAGAATTGCTTTTTAAAAGGATACCATGTGCTAGTGGTGCTTGGGATTTTTTAAATACTCTTTGTGAGTTTCTCATATTGTCTTGCAATATTTTTCTCTTTTTCATACTGTGATGAACCTGATGGGAGGGGGTCTTGACAACAGAGCCTCCTTGGCAACTAAGAGTGTTTAAGCTGATTAGCTGGTGAAATGGAACCTTGGATAGCCCAGGGGAGGGGTTGGTGGAAAGAGGAAAAATAACGGATTTAAACTGTCTGGTGTATGTTTGAACGAGTGTGATTTGTGGTGTGTTTGGAGAGCTCTGTTGGAGAGAGAACTGAGAAATTGGGTGTACGAGAGATAGTGAATGAATTGAAAAAGAGAGAGAGAGAGAGAGAGAGAGAGAGAAGAATGGTGTGCTGTTTATAAACATTTAGATACAAAACACATTTAAAGCAACAGTGTTACAATAAATGTTTGAAGTTCTGTGTTCCTTAAAACAGTGTCACAGAATCTTATTTTGAACCCTGGAATATACATGCTACCAATAATACCATCTTGACCTTAGAGCCAACAGTACCACAGTCTTGGAAAATATAAATCACTACTGATCCTTACATCTGGGAGAAGGGCAGATTTAGGGAAAGCAGCAAAGGGGGAGAGTCCTGAAAGGAAGAAGCCAAGGGGAGACAAGAGTGAGGAAGGGACTGCGTTCTCAGAGAAGGAGAACTGAGGCAGACTTGTTTGTCCTGACCCTGGCTTGATTCAGAGAGCTCCCTGGCTGTTCAGTGCTGATCACAAAGAGGAGTCAGGCTGGGCAGGCCTTCAGTGCGAGGCTCAGGTGCACCTTTTGCACTCAGCACTGATGGGCAGTGGTTTTTTTCCACGGTTCCCACAAAAAGTGGTGTCAGAGTGGTGGAATCTAACCAGAAAATTGGTGGGATCTGACCAAAAAAATTTGGTGGGTTCTGATTTAAATAATCCAGTGGGACTTGGTAGGCAAGATTCCCGGATGTAACAGTTTGAAGGTAAGGGAATCTGTGGAACATCTTCCTGAAGTAAAATGCCAGAATTTAAATCATGCCATAATTTTTTTTTGTAGTGCAAACTCTGATTGCACATGATGATCCAGCAGCTCCCCACCCATACCAAGATCTTTTAAACAAGTGCTGTCACTTAATAGGTACCAAAGGATTTCCTGATTTGGATATAAGCAGTGTCTACCCTTTTGTGTACATGCATATAATAGACACTGACAATGGTTTTTCAGTAAAGTTAATAGCTTCACCAAATATTGTTTGCTGTGAACAGAGGAACTGGGCATTACTTGCAACTTCCTTTAATGTACTCCACGCTGGTGGCTATACTATGAAAAAGATAATTCTACACTCCCTTGGTTATATGCTTACAATTGCAAACTAAGATTCTAGAATCCTAATATTAAAAATTTTGGGGGGAAATCTAAATACAGTACAGTACAGCACAAGTAATAATTTGTTTAAGCACCCAGCTTATCTGAGACTTCTTTAGACTGAAATGACAGAGCTGGTGGCAGAGTGTTTAAATGCTGGTGCTGCAGCCACAAAGTTGTGAGTTTGATTCTTCTGGGTTCCAGGTCGACTCAGCTTTCCATCTTCTGCAGGTCGGTAAAATGAGGACCCAGGTTGTTGAGGACAATTAGCTAACACATTGTAAACCGCTTAGTGAGCACTTAGCTGATAAGCGATATAGAAATACACATGCTATTGCTATAAAGTCCCATCATAAAACAGGAACAAAAAGAAAAACAAATACTGATGCAAAGACCAATCCTAGGCATGCTTTCGTAGAAGACCCAATGAGTTCAGTGGATCTCATGCCTAAGTAATTGTGTCTGGCATTACAACTTGAAAGAGAACTAAATCAGCAATCTGATGCCTTTCATATCTAGTATTCAAAGTATGTCCTCTATTTTTCTTCTGTCTATTGCTGAAGGAAATCTCATGCCTGGTAATGGTAGCAATTAGAGAAGCATATGCTTTTCTCTCTGAGGACCCTGTATAATTTTTTGACACTAGACTCTTATGTTTTTATTAGTCATGCCTTTTTTTAATTAATACTTTCATATATGCCTTTCCCAACGTAGATCACTTCCTTGCATAAAAGCTCCTCTTCTGTTTCCTACTGTTTGATGAAATGTAGACTGTCTCTTTTTTCAGTTCTTTACAATTCAGTTTTAAGTACCGCTTTCTTTTAAAAAGTTTGTTGTTGTTGTTGTTGTTGAATTAAAATCAAACTCTACTCATTTGGCTCAGGAGATGACTGTAACCTCAAATGTGCTAAAAGAAGCATTTGCGCAGTTCGTGCAAGGAGGTATGCTTCATACTAAATCTTGTTCTCTCTTTCATGTTTCTATTAGGAACCAGCTGCTAAAATAGCATGCGCCTTATTATTAAAGAAGTGCAAAATTCCTAAAAATTATTCTGGATATAAGTCTTATGCTGTTTTGCACCTTGGATAGTATCCTGTTTCCTCCCTCTCCTGTCTTCATTATCAAAGCCACTGAAATGTTATTTTGAGTTCACTCTAGTGCTATTGTAACCATGCAATCATTAATTCATTAATTCATGCAGATCCCCATTCCCATATACAGCAGTTTCACAGTACTGAAAATTCTATACCCATTGCACTTTATCCAAAGAAATACAACATTATGGCCTTCTTCTTGTTTATGTTTTAGTTTGCCACTGCTTCCAAGACACCCCGCTGTGGCCTATCTTTGTGTACTTAGGCAGAGTAAGAACAAAAGCTGACAAAAAGGCTTGAGGGTCCAAATTGTGCTTGCTTCTTTTCCTTTTTCTTTTTTCACTGTGGAACTTTTGAAGATCCTCAAAAAGAGCAAGGTTGGCTTTGCTTGCTGAATACATTTAATTTATGACCTAATTCTGTTTAAGGGAGAGGCTAGGGCACTGTTGCTCTAAGCAACTTTTTGGGGGTTTCAATCAGGTTCTTTTGTTTTGTTGTTTTTTTTTGAACAGCTTAAATAAACCAGAAAGTCTTTTTGACATACTGCAATTACCTGGAATATTATATGAATAATATGAATTTCACCTGGCAATCGAAGGATCCCACCACCAGTATATATGTTAAGTACTATGGCTCCATTTAGTAGACTGAAATAGATTGTGCCCAAGTCTTCAGTCCTCAGCTACTAATGGTATTAAATATTAAACACATGCAGTAAGATTAACAGAAGGGGGCTGAATTCTGCATAAACCTTGCTCACCAAACGAAGATTCATTTCCCCACAGAGCTTCGTACTGAGCCAATATAAATTCTAACGAAGTCGCAAGATGTTAGATCATATCAGATTGGTAATTACATATTTTACATTCTGATAGTTAAATAATTTGTTGACAGTTGAAAGGTGTCTGTACATAGAGCTTTGCTCTAATAAAGTTGTTATTGTTATGGCTTAAGAAACATTTTTCTGCCTGGCTTTAAGGGCAAAATTTATCAGCAAACTTGTCAAGATACCAAACTGTAATGCAGGTAGTACACCCAGCTTTCCAAACCATGCACTAGAAAGGAAGCAACCAATTGTATTTTATTGCTACAATAAACAGAGGGGAATCAGAGCCATAAAGAAGCTTAATTTGTGCACAATTAATACAACACATTTTCATCTACTGATTTTAAAAAATGGAAGAAATAAAAAAGCAAAAGCATGTAACTAAGAGAGAAATCAAACACATAAAAACAGAGCTGGACAGGGGAAGAGCAAAGCAAAATACTGATTTCCTGTTCCCATAAACTGATGATAAGAGTTACCTAGTTTCAGTGCCACCATATCGTTGTACATTGAAGATCTGTAATATTGTGCTAACACAGCAATTGGTAGCCACTATTGTGGGCATTATTTGATGGTACCGCAAAGCCTACCTTTGAGAAAAGTTACACACCTGCCTCAACATGAGGGAATTTTCTGAAACTCTAGTTAATGAGTATGATTGGGAAGCTATTTACAAGATATAGGCCAATATCTAAAGATGTACCATTTCTGACAGGAAGGGGACTCAACAGAATCAGAAAGGATGCCCATCATCACTCACCCCCTACCCTGCAGCTGCCCCATTTGTCCTGAAAACCTGATCCAGATAGCTGAGAAAGCCCCAAAGCAGTTTTTCAGCCAACACAAAAAGCAGTAGGATAAAGGGGAAGAGAATACCGGTGCTGGTATTGTGCTAGATTTAGGGCATAGTTCCTTCTATTGTAGGCCAAATTTCTGGTTTTATTCCTGAAGTAAAACTCCAACAAGTTTCTATGATACTTTAAACATATACAAGTCCACTACTAACAAAAGCGTTAAAATACTGAATCATTTCCAGTGGAATACATTTATACAGAGTGTTTTAAATAATAAAGTGAGTCATGGAGTGATCAAATAATAAATGAAACAAAAGGTGTTTTGAGGAAGGAACAAATGGCATACCATTTCTTAGTTTTAATGAGATAGGGGAAAATGCTGGATATCTTTGAAGAACTATGATTATTTCACCATTATTAACAACCATGTAAGACAATACACCATCAACAATAACAATAGGCCATCACACAGGCCAACTGTAACACATGCAAATTGCTCCCTCCCACCTGGGGACTACACAAGTATATATACTCTGTCTCACTTCCATGCCATAAATCCTCTGAAGATGCCAGCCACAGATGCGGGTGAAATGCCAGGAGAAAATACTGATAAAACACAGCCTCAAAGCCCGGAAAACCTACAACAACCTATGGATTTCGGCCGTGAAAGCCTTCAACTACATCGAACCATGTAAGATTCCAAAACTTTGTACTATTAAAAAATTCAGTAGAAAAATCAAATCCTTTTATGAATACAAACTCAAATTTCTTGTTCAGTGTACTCAAGCTATTTTATTTTATTTTATTCTTCTGTCCTACACTCAAAACTCTTCTTCCATTCTTCACCAACAGGTCAGTTCTTTTTGAAGTTGTCAGTTTCAACAGCCCAGAGGTAGTTACTTTATGAACAAAAGAAAATGTTTTCATGAACTGTTAACCAAGTTAAGTTAGCTAAGAAACAGTTTACAGTGTGCAATCTGAAAGTCACTCATAAATGGGGTTTTTAAAAGAAAGCTAGTTTAAAAGAAAGTGAGAAAGGTTTTTTTTAAAAAAAAACCCCTCTCAGAGACCATGTTCTTTGGAAGACAGCCAACTAGTAACATATGACTGGTGAGAGGCAGTGAGACCAAAACTTGGAAAAATATATGGTAAAACAATAAAAACAGAATGAACAAAGACAAACTGTGAAATCAAAGGCAATGAATAATTTTGGCACATTATATAGAATAATAGGGTGAGACATTTGGGTAGCTGAAGTTGACAAGGAGAAAACACAGTGTGGTAAAATATGCTGGCTGAGAGAGGCAGTGGGAGGACTTAGTGCTCAGTATTCTGTTAGTGCTTATTTGACTTTCTTTTATGAAACAGCACTGGAGGAAAAACATATTCTGTTGGTATTTGCCACAAAGTTGGCTTCAACTTATGGCAACCATCTAAACGAGATGCTATCAAGAGTCCCACTTATCAACAGCCCTGCTCAGGTTTTTCAGACTCAAGACCAAGACTTTATTGAATCAATCCGTCTGTAAGGCAGCCATCTTCCTTTCCTACTGCCTTCCATCTTTACAATAACTTAAATATCAGATTGTGAAAGAAGTCATATCTTCCTGCCCCTACTTCAATATGAACAGAGAATGACATGAGAGTGAAATATGATATGAGAATGGAATTCTGCAAGTTTGGCCATGTCTGGTTTAGCTGAAAGTGTTTTCTTCCTATGGAAAAATCCTGAACTTAGAATGAATCTTATATAGAATATGCACAGACATTCCAGTCCTTAAAATTATTTTGGTTACTATATCTTACTCAAACTCATGTGATCTGTCTTTCCCAGACCATCACCTTACCACTGCTCAGTTATAGATGACTTCAGCATGGCAGGGTATTCCTTCCTCATAAATATAATTTTCCACAGCAGGAACAACCATGAACACCAGATCATGGGGAAGGGCCAGTACAGAACATTCCAAGTTTAATCTGTCACCAGAGTGGATTGTGAAAAGAAACCCTTTGTCTGAAACCCTGGAATAATCAGTATAGACAACTGTTGAACAGTGGTCTGATTCAGAGTAAGACAGCTTGCATTTTCTGATGTTGCTGAGAGGATGAGTACCGCTTTACCATCTGGTTTGTTAGCTTCCAACACATCTTCCATTTTTGATGAACAGGAGACAAGAAATCACAGAATCATGTGTGCTATTGGAACACTGTGGCATTGATCTTGAGAATTCTGCAGGCTTGACAATAGATATGTCTGGATATTTTGGCTATCGGCTTTATGGATGTTGTTATTTCTGAGTATCATCAACCCCTTGCCCATGTCACTTAGCACACACAAGAATCAGGGGATAGGTGGAGTCTTCTCTCATTCGTGTTGACCTGAAGCAAGACAAGACACAATGAGAGTCTCCTACGATGTCTGCAAGAAATTCCTGCTTGTTTCTTAACACTTCCAAATTCCAGCACAAAGTCCACGCATTTTTTTTTAGGTCGTTTCAAATTTGGGCTTGATATTTGAGGAGGAAGGAAGCACAGGCAGCAGAAGGAGCATGATAGTCACCAGGAAAGAAATGGTGACCAGGTTCACACAGTTTGTGTTATCATAAGGATCATCTCTTAAAATGAGGACCAGAGGCCTTGCAGTGTTCATGAGTTACATCAACTGCCAGTCCAAGACACTGACAGACATTTGAGAGAAGTGATGGGATACTGAGGGAAGTCTGGATTTTTTAACCTTAACAGTACTTTAAGCTTGCATTTTGCAAATGTTATTCCTAGAAACCTAATAAAATATCTGATTTTTTTTCTTTTTTTTTTTAAAGATGGCTCATTCCTATACAGGCATAGCAAGGATTATCTGAACTTCTTAGGAACAGCCAGCTTCATTTGCCTTGCCTGTCTCATCCTTCCCCTCTTCTGTTATCTGCCTGAAACACAAAGACTATTCAATAAATCTGAGCTTATTTTACAAAGCAGCCCAAAGCCTCAGTATGGGAGTGGGGAGAAAGCCGATTGTCTTTCAGCCTCTGAAATTAAGCAGAGTGCTCATCATTGTCCACAGATACTTCAAGGGGTGTAATTAAACAGGTCCAAGGCCTTCCAGCAACCACAAGGAAAAATAATCACCATTCTGAATATAAGAAGTTTCAACTTCCCCAGGGGAAAGAAAGGGGAAGTTACTGAATTACAGGGGGCAATTTTATGTAGTAAATGTAATATTCTGCAGTTGGATCAACTCAAAGAATGTATTTTCTTCTGTTCCTGCTAATTTCTGGGCCTCCTTGGGCCACCAATTATAGCTCTCTTTGTTCACATACTCAGAAGTTTAATTGAGCAACCCCTTTAGGCCCTCACAGGAAGAAAATAGAGGCCAGTGTACACACTCCTAATAATCCCCTGATATATGAACAAAATAGCAGATGTGAGTGGGAAAAAAAAAAGGAAGGCTGGTTCTAGTTTTATCAGTGTTGTGATGGTACACTGGAACGGCAATAACATATGGAAAAAAATAAGTAAGAATGTCTGAAGATTTAAATTCAACTCATTTTTATAAGTATTTGTCCAATTTCTTCAAGTTATTGATGGAAAGAACTTAAAAGATTTTTCATCTTTCACAGCAGTTAGGTCTGACATGGTAGTCTTTATGCTGAGCATAGGCAATAGGCATACCCATTTAATTTGGTCAGTACAAATGAGACTAAATTTCATTTCAGTTCACTTCTAAAGAATTGCCACAGACTTTGAATTCTGGAGTCAAGAACTGATTTCAGAGGTTCTCTCAAATAGATGAAAGGAGCAGTAGTGGAGAAAACCCACAGGAAGAACTGTTGGTAAGTGCAGCCAGTCGTAGGTTGGAAAGGGAACTCAGCTCCTTAACTCTTTTCAGACCAAAAGTGATGGGATCACTTGCTAAAGAACTGACAAAGTTTCCTTGCTTTGACCAAACAAGTGAGATGATAACAGGGTGTGGAAGTATCAATATTGATTGTGCAAACTTAACAAAGAGTGAGTCAGAGAATGAGGAGAATAATCAAGCAGAGACTTGATATATTTCTTCTTTATATTTAGACACCATTTTTTCCCCTTCCCTGTCAGTAAACACCACCACCACCAGCCAAAATTAAATACCTAACAGTTTGCTACTTTTTCATGACAACTCTGAAGCCTGCCTTACTTTGCCTAATGGTGGTGCTGGCTCTGTACTGGATAGATTCTTGCAGCTGGCAGTTTAAAAATGGACATTGTGTAAGCCACACAGGGCTAAAAATCAGTATCCGAATATAGCTATCATTATTTTTCTTCCACACTGTTAACTGGTTTATCAGTTTAATTTAATCTAAACTGCTGTTTTCATGAAATAATGTAACTTGTATTTAATTTGTCTAGTTAACTGACTAAAGGCAAGACAGCTTATCAACTAAGGGTCTTTAAAAGCTTGACAGTTCCAGTTTAGATTCTCCCATTTAGGAATTCAAAATGTAGACATAACTGCCTATGAAAAGACACTGGTGTTTGAAAGGGAATAATACAGCTTTGGTTCTTATAGTGCAGTAGTGCCAAGAAATACCAGCACCAAATATAAAATTCCATGCTCCAAAAATATATGCACCTCTCTTTGCTTGAAACTAAATAGATATAATTTTTCTTTCTCTCTCTCTCTTTTTTTTTTCTTGCATTTTCTTTCATTTTAGTCTTCAGTCATTAAATATCTGTCTGCCTGTCTTGCATATGCAGATACAATGAAAGCTCCCTTGTCCGTCTCATTTCCACACACTGGACTACTCAGATATGTATAAGTTGGTAAAAACCTGTTTTGTTTTGTTTTTAAGCTGGGATAATGATAAAACAGCTGGCCACGTGCTAAAGGACTGCACAGTTGCCTCTGAAAATGGTAGGGTGCTATGCTGCGTGATCTCAGCAAGTTTTAAGATACAATGGTCAGCTGACATTAACATGATTTCCTAATAATTCATGTAAAGAAATTATAACAGAAAAAGCTACATTAATACAATTTTCCTGATCAACAATTAATATGGCTTTCCCCACTGAGTTAAATACCACATCCTTGCTTAATGTACACTTAGACTTCTCCAACTAGTTTCAAAATATCAACTGTGATAATAATAATAGTCAATAAAGTACATTTGTGAGTGGAGAAGAACTCTACATATATAAGATTTTGTTTTGATTCTCACAGTGTTATTGTGCCTTTTTGCAGTTTTTCCAGTGAGAAAAATAAAATGGATAAATAATTGATGGTGTTCTTGCCCTCTTCTTTGCCAGGAAACAACAGAAGTATATTTACAACATATTCTCAGTAATGCATTTGTATTCAAAAAGCTTAGCCATTTTTCCAAAAGTCTTATTCTGCACAATTTTGTTTTCCTGTACTCCTTGATGAACAACAGATGTGTTTTCCTCCACAACATTAATATTAAATACATTATGACACACCAAGAGACAGTGTTTGGGGTGACTGGGATTCTTTTATTTGTCTGGATTACAACCCCCCAAATCTTTGGACTACAGTCTCCAAAATTTTCTAGCTTGTCCGGCCAGCTACCATGCTTGCTGGGGGAGTCTCAGAGTTATAGTCTAGAAAGTAAGTTTTCCAAGTTCTAGTCAGCTCTTAGGCATGAACCAGAATTCACCAGTGGCTTGCCACTCTGTCTCCACCTCAATTGTGCTTACTTTTGTGTGTCTTTTGCTTGCACTCATACAAGTAAAATGAGGGCAATATGGGAAACAGATAATTCTGGAAATCAAGGTAACATGTCTCTTCTCAGGATAGTATTTTGTAACAGGATTTTAGAGATGGCACATTTTCATCTGTTTCTTGACTTGAACTGCTTGCTGAATTAAAACCCCTATCAATGAGACAAACTGACTGGCAAGCATCTATGTTACAGAAAGTACTGTACTGGAAAACAGGCACAACCCAGGAATGATGCTTTCTGGGAATGAATTCCAAAACAATAAGCACATATGATTTTCTCAGAGGACTGAACAGGTGTGAACAAAAGGTTCTTGAAACATAGCAAACATGGCCGTCTTTAAATCACATTCAAAATTATTGCAAAGTAGAGCCACCTGTTAAATGTAAAGAATGAAATCTAATATGCACCATTTATCTAGTTTATTAATTAATTCAATGAAAACATTTCTACCCCTCCCTTTACAAGTGTTGGAAATACCTTTTGTTGGAAATATTTACAGTCAAAATAAACAACTGAATGAACTAATGCAGCAAGATCGGGATCTAGAAATACCTAGATACTAGTAGACAGATAGATCTTGTTTATTACAGTCATAGACCAGTAAAAAGATTACATCAAACAGTACCAAGGGCCAAAAACCTAAGTACTGATACAAGTAAACATAAAACTTGAATAAATAATACATAAAAACAGCGTAATAAACTTGGTCAAGAATGCAGTACTACTGAGGGATAACAGTCTCACAAGGATTACAAGATATACAATATGCATCTACTCACTAGCCAACATCTTTTGTCTTACTCTCATAGCTGCAGCACAGAATTTAGCAACCTCATATGTTATATCAGAGTTTGTGTCTGATAACAATAGGAAGGTATAAAATGATGTCGGGGGCTCCGGCCTGGCCGGCCCCTCCGGAGCCGCAGAAGCCATCACGGATGCAGCTTCCGAGGTGGAGGACGACTCGGTCTCCTCACGAGTAGCGGCAGAGGCCTCCAGCGTCGGGATTGGCTGCCCGGACGCCGTCGAGGCCACCGCCGCCGTGGAGGAAGCCGCGGACTCCCCTGCCGCCATGGATGGCCGCCCCGGGGCCGTTACAACTGCCGCCGCCAAGGACGAGGCCGGAGGGGCCTCCGCGGGAGGCTGCCCGGAACCTGCCAGCCCTGCCGCCACCGAGGGACTCACCTGGGAGGCTGCTGCCGCCGAGGGGGACGCCGACAGAGCCACCACCGCGGAGGAGAGCCGCCTGGACGCTGCTGCAGACGACAACGAGGCCTCCGCTGCCGAGGGAGGCCGACTGGGCGCTCGCCCGGGGAGGGCAGGGCCCAGGCTCCACTCTGGGCCACCGCCCACCCGCGGGCCCAATCCGGAGGAGACCGTCGGCCTCCCTCCCACGTTCCTGCAGCGACGGCAGGCCAAGGAGGCTGCTCGTCGTTCCCGGCGGCTGCTGGAGCGTTGGTTGCAGGCTGAGGGCTCGCAGCTGGCCAACGACGCTCAGCTGTGAGCCCGGCTGAGGGCTCCCAGCTGCGCAGCAGCCCCTGGATTGGCCAGCGCCGGCGCTGGGGCCCTTCTTAAGGCCAAGAGGGAGCCTAGCTCAGCACGGAGCAACAACCATTGGATCTCCGAGCGTTGCCTGTCCATGCTGCCACGTGTTCCTGCTGAGACCCTGCCCAGAAGCCCTGCCAGCCAGCTGAACTCCTCGTTGTTTGGGTGAGGAAACCCTCTCTTTCGTTTCTGCTTTTTACCTGAAGCAAGGACTGCCTTAGTTTATTGCTGGACTGCCTTAGTTTGCTGCTGAACCGCTGGCTGAGACTTCTGAGGCGCAAGCCTTGACCCGAGCCTGCCCGTAGCCTGCCCAGCCCCGCCTAGCTGCCAACAAATGATTCAGAACCACCTGGGTGTTCCCGAAGAATTGGGGAGATGATATCAGCTCTTAAATCTCTATAGAACATACACTGATCTAGAAATACCTAGATACTAGTAGTTACTTCTTTTTTTCCAACAAGAAAGGTATCACTACCCTACATTACAAAGTGGTACCTAATTCAATTTTCAGAAATTGCACCCGTAAAATTTCAGTACTCTTATAGTTACAGAGTATGCTCTCAGTAAATATTGGAGGAGAAATATCATGTTGCCTAGTGCCAGCACATTTGTGCTGGTTCAGATTGAAACTGTGTAATCTTTCTGGTGAAATTAAAAGAGCAGGGAGATATCACTGCCTGCATAGCCATGACTATATATCTGGGAGGAGGGGCATTGATGGAAGCTCCTGAAACCAATTTGTACCGTACTGTAGTGTACTGTACATCCAGCTTCAGAGACACACTACACTGCATCTAGAGGCATATTTCCTCTGAATCCAAAGAACCAGCATAGTCATCATTGGCAAATGACAGCAGGCTAGTTCATTGGCTGCGTATCCTCCTTGTGGTTTTTTTTGAAGCATCTGGTTAGCTGTAACAAGAAACATGGCACTGGACAAGTTCAGAACTTGGAAAAGATCCTTTTTTGAACTATGACTCCCCAAATCCTTAGCCAATAGCTTTCCTAAGCTCTAGACTCATGGACCTGAGATGTAATCCAGCAGGGTTTCCTTTTTGTTATTATGGATGTGTAGGATACTCTTAAGAAGATGTACATCAAAAGGGTATAGATTGCAACATACACCTAACATAGATCCATCCCATGTGCTAACCTTACATGTACACTCACACAGTCACATCTAGCCCATATGCTAATCCTACATGTATATTCACATAGCAGAGACCTCATGCAGACAAGCAATTTATTTATTTAAAATTTGAAACCTGCTCCATCCTGATGAGTTGATCTTGCTGACATCACCTTAAAACAACCTAATTAATGTGATGCTGTAATACACCTGTCATATAAAGACTACAGTTAAAGTTACCTCACCCCTGCTTAACTTAAGGACAGATATTGGAAATCTGTTCATGTTTCCATTTTAGCAAATTTTCACTCCAAATGGATTTCTGTTTTGCCTGCAGGCATGATGCATATAACAAAATCAAGACAAATCTCATCATACTTTACTTGTGACTCTTAAAAATTAATTAGCAGTCTGTATTAAATCTTATGACACATTCTGAGTCTTTTGCTTGATCCTAAATTGCCAGGATACTAAAAAGACTGTAAATGTCATTCATAGGTAAGTGACTTTCTATCATTGCCCTTGGATTGTTCTGATAAACTTCCCTTATGATGTAGAAGCAGATCTGTGCTTGTGCCACCCAACACAAATGCCTGGACCAACCAAGAAATGCATAGGCTCAAACCACAAAATCCCTATGCTGCATAGGAACTGGGAATGACAGCACAACTCAAGCCTGTATGTATTTTTCACACAGCTCTGCACACAAGAACCACATGAGAATATCTACTAGGAAAGGAGGTAAAGCAGGAATTTATGGTAAATAGAATAGTCAACTGCATCTGTTTCCTCACCAAAGGTAGTCAGAAAGGTTGCCAGAACTGTCCACTTAAAATTTTTAGTACAGATGGATGCCTGTACATTTTTTATGTGCTTATTTTAGGAACAGGTATTAACTAAGAGAACATATTCCTATCCCCACCCAGCACACCTTTAAGTATACATTCAGAGGCAGGGTCAAGGTCTAAAAAACATTATTTTTTAAAAAAATTACTATCTTTCTTTATTTGTTATATTTGAATTCTTTATTGCAAGCCATTTATAAATTTAATAAATCAGCAATAAAAAGGAAACATGCCTTTGTTTCAACCAAGTATCATTATCCATTGGAAGGGGGCTGAGGAAAAAAACCCTAGCAGCAATTATGTCTATGCATGTTAGCATGGAACACAATACCTTCATCAACAATAAGAGCTAAAAATTTGGCCCAATGCCTAGAATAAGTATTAGGTATTATTTATCACAAGGTACTACTGCCACACAATAACATGAATTAAAAATGCACCAGATACAACCCTCCTTGTTTATAAAGAAGAAAGCCAAGTAAAAGAAAAGAGAAAAAAACTGAAGAGGAAGCTCTGAACCCTATGTGTTTATTGCACAGAGACGAATTTGTAACTACCAAGGGAAAAAATGCCCATTCTCCCCACCACACTGCTTTTCTCCCTGAAGCATTTTAAAATATACTGAGCTTACATGATCCAGTTGTTGTGTAGTAGCCACCATAACGGATATACTCTGGACCACAAGCTGTTCAATTTAAATAGCTACTATTGTCATGGTAACTATACATTTCTATTAGAGTGTCATAGTGCAAAGCAGGGGGCTAAAATCAGAAGATGACTTGTTATGCTGCCAATAAACTGCTACACAGCATGTAGGCTCTGAAAAATACCAAATCTCTGCAGTACCCATTAAACTTAATAGGAATTCTGCCTCTAGTCAAGACTACAAGATAAAGTGCAGTGCTTGCAATACTTATCTTCTGCCTTCCCAGCTTCAAAGCTTTTCAACTCTTCAGGACCATTATATATCATTATAGTGAAAATACAGTCAGGTCTGATTGCTTAGTATCTAATTTTGCTACTTTTCTTGGTCCAAGATGTTAAGCTTAGTGGACGATAAAGGTATTCACAAATGATGGTAGGGACACATGAGAAGGTTTCTAATATGCCTTTTCTTTCAATATGCTGGTTAGATTAATGAGGTATTTGCCACAGGGAAATACCATTTTTAATTCATATGGTGGTTCTAAGAAATGCAAAGATGTAATTGGAATGATTGCATGGATGTATGTTTCCTAGTTTGAGAGAATGAACAGACATCTGAAGGTATATATTATTAGCTACTGATAACCATCTTGTTTCCACAGAAAAATACAGTGTACAGCCTCTTCTTCTGGGATAGGAGAATTCCTGTATTTTTTAAAAGAAAACTAAGTATAAGTATATTCTAGCATAGCTTAAAATATCATTGCTGAAATTCAAAGACATAACAGTGTTAGTCTGGATCAGCATGCAAAGGATCTTGTAGTACCTTGTAGCAACATCTTACCTCCTGCCTTTGTCCTCCAATGACCATCATTAAAACTGAACTTGTCACCTCATCACCATAACCATAAGTTTTGCATTTCTGTTGCTATTCACATATGCAGCCTGCTCATTCATAGTTATAAAGGTCAGTTCCTAAGCACTTCACTCCATGCATCTGATGAAGTAGACTTAAGTCTATGAAAATTTATGCTACCACTTCTTTTTCTCAGTCTCAGAAGTGCTACAAGATGCCTTTGCATACCATTCTTGAAATATATATGGTGTACTAGTGTGATTTATCATAACAATGCCATCGTAGTGAAAAAGATATAGAGAACAAAACATATGAAGAAAGATTGATGGAGTTGGACATATGCAGCTTGGTGAAGAGAAGACTGAGGGGTGACATGATTGCACTTTGTAAATATTTCAAAGGCTTTTACAGTGAGGAGAGGGCAGGCCTGTTCTCTGGTGCTCCAAAGGATATGACCAGGTCTAATGGTTTTAAGTTACAGGAGAGTAGATTTTGATTTAATATTAGAAGGAACTTCTTGACAGTAAGAGTGGTTCGGCAATGGAACCAATTGCTTGCAGAGGTGGTAAGGTCTCCTCTGGACATCTTCAGAAAGATCTGAACAGCTACCAGGTGGGGATGCTCTAGCTGGAGAAGCTACACTGAGCAGGAGGTTGGACTCAGTGGTTCATGAGGTCCTTTCCAACTCTCTGATTCTATAATTCTAAGTCACTTATGAAATCATTGTGATCAGTCATGAGAAACTACATACTCCTTTACTCCAAAATGACACATCTTTATAGAGAAAAAAATGCTCCACTGTGAGCTTCTTGGAGGACAGATGACCAATACCAACAACAACAAGACTAGAGGATCATGTTTTGTTTTGGTGTGTCTGAGACTGAGTCCATTGATGTAACTACATTTTTCTACAAGGGGTAATTAAATCACATTGAGATTTTGGATAAATCAACAAATCATTTTTCTTCCTGCTCTGGTACCTTCCTTTATAGGTCCATTCCCTTGTCCAACTGTACATCCTAACAAACATTTATAAGCAATTAATCCCTGATTTCAGTTCTGAGGTAAATGGAATCACTGCCAGAATTCTTGGCCTTCCAACTGTAGCATTCTGGAAGACTTGAATGTTTTATATGATTTTTGATCCTTAAATTCAAAGGTAGTCCAAAGCACTGCTTTAATTTTGTGTGCTTAATTGTCTTTTATTACTTCTTTTTGTTAACCTCCAGGTTCAATTTAAAGTTTTTTTAATCTATTGTCCATCACATTAAGGGGCCCAGGATGTAATAAACAAATTCTTTAATAAGTTTAATAAATAAAATAAACAAAAAGAATACAATATCTAGGGACAAAACATCAGTTAAGTGCATTTTTTTTCTTCTGTTCACCGAAAAACAGTGTAAGAATTAAAACATTTACCTGTTGTGAATAGGTCCGCTGAACTTTGGGTCAAATTTCCTTGGTTCACCTGCATGTAAAATAAAATATTATAAAAATACACCACAGCACATAGAATAAAGAGGAATCATTTGCAACCAGTTTATCTTAAATTAATGCTCATGGGAAACATCACTAATATACTGTGTAACTTGATTCCCAGAACAGCTTGTATAATATAGGGTTTCATTGCTCCACTCAAGAGTGGTAAAGTTGTGTTTACTTTACTAGTCTGTCAAAGCTGATCTGAAGACAGCCATCTGAAACGAGATGGGTCATTGCTGAGAGAGACCAAGCCACAGAGTCAAGGCAAAAGATATAACATGTCCTTTCACACTACTCAATTATAGTGCTATGATTCTGCTTTGATTCTCATAGTTTCATAGTTTGGGGGGGCATTTAGAATTACCAGTCAGGGACCTCCAGTGTCTCACCAAACTCAAAATTCCAGAATTCTCTAGAATGTTACAATGTCTTTTAAAGCACAGTCATAGCACTATAGCATGAAAGCAAGCCTTTAAAATCTATTTCACTGTAAGAACTGCAGTCCTAATACATCACAGGCAACTATACCCAGAATTGAAGGTCCCTGGTTCTCATCTGACATCTCCTGAATGCATACTTAGCTCCTAACCTATTTTAACTATTTACAGTATATAACCATGAGCCTATAAGAGCTCTTCACAATCTTCTGCCCTCCAGATTCACTGGCCTACAACCACTGGTATAGTTGAGCCAGGGCTCATAGGTTCAAAGTCTTGGACTTTTAAAATAGCAGGTACTATGACATTGTCTGACACTTCCAACCTTCCCTGCTCCTTCTGAGTTCAGTGGCAATCACCACAATAGTTGGAAGGGAAATGGGTTTTCCCAGCAATAACATATTGCTATGTCCACTCTGTTGTAATCCAAATATTTTGGAGTGCTTTGGTCTTTCAGTGAACAGGATTCATTAGTTTTAGAAAAGACTAGTTCTTAATGAAATGAAAAATTATCATTTTTTAAGTATCTTTGCTGTTGATGGTTAATAGAATTGTAATGATGAGGGGCTGCACAGCAAAATTTACTACTATTCCATTGGCTAGAACTCTCTTCACTACTAATCAGTATGGTCACTGGAAGAATGAGAATTAGAGTCTAAAGCATCCAGAGGGCACCAGGATGGGCTGGATGATATTCAGTTAAGTATTTGCTTTTTTTAATCTGCTTTCCATGTGAAAGGGATTCTGGACACCTAAGATGAACAACACAGCCCCTGTTCTCAGGCTTACAATATACCAAAAGAAAAGGAGGAGGAGAAGGAGGGGGAGGAGGAGATGATGATGATGATGATGATGACGACGACGATGATGATAAGCAGCTCAGTCACCTAAGGCATTATATCTAAGGGTTCTGAAGTTCTTACACGAACCCCTTTCCCTGAGTGGAAATAGTTCACAGATGAGGGGAACCAAATGGAACTGGCCTCTCAACAGGGAGGACTCCTCCTTCTCCATCTCCTGTTGCAAGAGAGTGGAGCCCAGCAGCCATGTCCGTGATGTTGCAGGAATCCTCCTTCTCCTAGGCTTATTTGATTATAGTTAAAACTTTAGTTCCCAAACCACAGAGAAAGGTGCCTCCCAGTATGTGAATATATATGCATGTGTTGTGAGAAAAAGAGAGACAGAGGGGAAACAGCTATCTGCGAATGTACAGCCATGCAAGGACTAAAGGATACATTTTTAATAGCACACAGTATCATCCTTCTCCTTAAACTAATTTGACTGAAATCACTTTCACATGCTTATATTCTGTTTTTCAAATTTTCTCTTTTATCTTTAAAAGCAAACGATTAGAATTTGAGTTCCCTTCATTATATACATTATATGTGTTGATTACAACATATGGCTTTTTTGTTTATATAGGAATGTTCAATAAAACACTATCATATTAAAAGTTTTTACATTTATATTTAAATGTACCCCTGCAGACCAGACGCCTGGTAAAATAATTATGGATTGGTTAATAATGAACAAAAACATCAAACAAAAAAATCCCAATCATTTAGTTTAAAAAGAATGTTAGCACAGGGATTTTATGCAAAATAAAAGGGAAATATGTCAAAAAGTTTAGAAGCCAGGGAATATAGACTAGTCTATCTCAAGCATCTGATATGGGAGACCAACATTTTTTCCCCTAACATTCCAGAGACCAGTACTGTATTTGTGCCCATTGGTTAATTTTGTTTCTTACTTTCCAGCAAATTTTTCAAGCACTGGCAGCCGATGGCTCGAGGCCTGGTACCATTCCATGGACCACCACTTTGACTAGCACTGCACTAGACTTGTTAGTAGTAGTAAGGTCCTTCTGAAACCAACGGAACTGAAGTTAGCCACTAGCAACTTTTCATATTGGTTGCAGGGAAATCTAAGCATGACTAAGGCCCTTTTCACACCTTACCTGGTGTCACTGGTGTCCTGCGGGGATCACGCGAAAAGGCTCCTCCAGGAGAGAATTGCATCTCCTGCATTTCCCTCCGCACCAGCTCCGTGCTGGACAGAAGGAAGCATGATAGCTCTGCCCCTTCCTTCCACAGTGCAGCCAGGTACTTCCCTAGGCTGCGCTGGAGGAGGAAGCACGGCCATCGTGCTTCCTGAGATTCCGCATGCCAGGTAAGTGCAGGAGGGACACAGGAGGAATGTGCAATCATGCATCATTTTCAGGAAAACCCCCAAAATGATATAATCACAATTGCTGCGAGATCGCTACGGGAGCACCACGTGATCATGAGGACGTCGTGAGGAACTGTCCTCACTATCCCACGGTGCTCCCATGGCCATTTTGCATGAGAAATGTCATGCGAAAAGGGTCTAACTTAGTTGATAATGTCTAACTCTGCTGCATATATCACAGTAAGAGGTTAAACCTTATTTTGGAAGACATGAATTATATGCAGAAAGTCTGAAATTTAATCTCTAGCATTTCAGGCTAAAAAGATGTGGCACAGTAAGACTGTTACAGCAACCGGCTAGATCTACCAATGATCTGACTAGCATTCGAGTACCCTGAAGCAGAACTGCTGCTTTGTCAAGCTGGCTAAACTGACATTTCATAAACAAGGCCCATACACCTTACAGAGCGGGGAGGGGAGGAGGCCAACTTCTGGAGGTGCAGGGACTGCACCTGCAGCCACCAACCTAGGATTTCAACCATTGTTTTCACCATTCCATGTACCCACACCTCCAATTGTATGTGTATGTCCTAGAGAGCTGCATTTGGTTTGCAGGGGGTGGGAACCCCTCCATATGCCTAAAACATAGTAGAAGGCTGAAAATGGTGCAAAATGGTCAGTTCTTTGGATGCAAAAAGGAAGCATGTGGACTGCATGAGAGTCAGTGTGAACTGAACCGGGGGGTGGGGAACAGTGGGGGACCTGCAAGGCCATGGGCCACAATATGTTCACTTCTGTTATATAGGAATGCATCCTGATTATGAACTACATACCTGCAGTACTGTAAACAAATATATATTCATAGCTTAATTCTGACTATATGCATAACTGGCCAGAGAAATGATAAAGAAAAAATAGCAATTATTCAGTTTAAAATGACTGTTCTATAGTAGTTCTGCACAAAGCCATATTTTGAAAAATCATCTATGGTTGCAATGCATATCAGGAGTATGCCATACTGCACTCAGATGAACTTGCTTCTCAGAAGATACATGTCGATTTTACTGCAGAATCAGAAGAGATGAGGGGGGGAGTGCTATAAAGAAAACGTGTGTTGCAGTTCTTTCATTTGTCTTAAAATTATCACTCTTTACCCATATATCTCTTCAGTGCAGGCTCATAAGAAAAAGAAAAACACATTAAGCATTGCTGTCTTGAATTTGTAGCTACTTTTCTCTCAAACTACCCACTGAACATCTTAATTGCAAATGTTAAAATGAAATAAGATGCTCTATTCACAGCCTTGCTTTCCCATACACTATAAAAATAATTTCGCACCACATAATTTGCAGCTCTGTCTAGATTTCAATGAAGATGAGATGTCATTTGGCTGAAACTTATTTTCAATATGACTGAATACTCAAGAGAGCTTTGAAAAACAATAATTATGTGAAAAGTTCGGAAGAAACATTGGGAATAATTTTCTTACTTTTAATACACATTTCAAGTTATGGTCCTTATTTCTGATGAAGTGAAATCAACATGGTATGCCTTTAAAAAAAAACACTGTAAGATACTAAACCTACTCCAACACAGATCATAATCTATGATATCCTATCTTAGAACACTTCTGGAGATTGTTCAGGACAGAGTCATCCTAATCTCAGAACATGACGTACAATGAAAAAAGCACACAAAGAAAGATTGTAGTGCCTTTGAAACTAACTGAAAGGAGTTTGTAGCATAAGCTTTTGTAGACTGAGTTTACTTCATCAGATTAATGGAGTGAAGTGCCTATGGATAAACATTTATGCCCATGAATGAGCAGGTATATGTGTGAATAGTAATAGAAATGCAAAACTTGTGGGAATGGTGGCAAGATGACAAGTTCACTTGTAACAGTTGGAGGACAAAGGTGGAGGGAAAGAGATTGTCTAAAGCTAAGGTGACTAGATAACTATATGAAAGGTGGAGGATTTCTTGAAATATAGTATGATGTTGTCTGGGAACTATAAAGAAGTTATGATAAAATGGGCAAGAGAACCTTCATAAGGCTGGGGTGGTAACTAGTGTTATAATATATGTAGTGCACCAGAAAACCACTGTCTCTGTTTAACTCCCTGTTGATGCGCTGGAGTTTGTGGGTATATCCTGAATTCTGCTGTTTTTCTTTCCGATCTCCCTTTGAAGGTTTTTTGTTCAAGGACTGATATCCTGAGGTCTGAGGTGGAATATTTGAGTATTCCCACTCCTAGTGTCTGATTTATGTCCATTTATCCTCTGGCACAGACACTGGCCTGTTTCCCCAATGTAAAGTGCTGTGGGGCATTGTTGACAGAGGATGGCATATGTCACATTAGAGGATGAGCAAGTGCAAGTACCTCAAATATAGATGATGTGATTAGATTCTATGATGATGCTTCCCCAGTAGATGTTTGAGCAGAGCTGGCATCTCCGTTTGCAGCAAGGTGATGTACCCATCTCCCCATCCTGCCTTGGTAGCAGGCCTTTACTCTCCTGCAGACTGCCTCCCAGTCTTAAATAGTTACTGACCTACAGAAGGATGTACAACATGGATGGGGAGACCTTAGCACAATCCCAGATGGCCTCTTGTCTCCCACCTTTGTCCTCCAACTGTTAAAACTAAACTTGTCATCTGATTACCATATCCACAAGTTTTGCATTTCTATTACTATACCAAAGAAACCTTAACTCTTTGTAGCTATCTACAGGCTTATCCCACTTATCTGGAATAAGGGACCAGAGTGCTGTCAGTAAACAGAATTGGTTGAAAAGAAGAACCCATGTACAGTACTGTAGAGAGCATGAAGGACTTATGAAGGCTCACTTGGTACTGCTCATACATACACTGCTTGCACTCTCTCAGCTGGCTTAGGTGTCTTTTCCCCTCTCAGTTCGCTTTGCAAGACTGTGCAAGCAGTTCCAAGAGAGCTCCATAGGCAAGAAGAACTGATGAAAGAGCAGAATCCCCTTCAAAACAATGAAACTCGTCCTTAATTTCGAACTGTCAAAAGAGTGAGTTATCAGGTAACAGGGAGTCAAAAGGCAGGGGCTTCCTGTATAGTAAATGTAAGAGACTGCTGTAGACTGCTTTCTTTCACCTAACTCTGCAAAAGCATTTTTTTAAAGAAGGCAGTGGTGGCACCTGTATCAGTGTGCTGGTAAATCCACTTAGGTTTTAAGCCAGACTTCAAAGAAGCTACACAAGGTATTAACCTATTTCAGGGAAAAGGCTTAGTACCTTGGATTTACAGCCCAGATTAAAATCTGGAGTGGATCACTGCCCCAGTGCCATGGAAGCCACTGACTAACTGCCATTGTTAATAGGTATATTTATTGTTGTGATGCCACTGATGGATGGATTATGCTTACATACAAAATGTTATATTTATAAACTTCTAATGAACTAACACTGAACCAAAATACAGTAGTCCCCTCCCTTGCATCCGTGGTTTCACTTTCTGCAGTTTCAGTTACCCACAGTCAACCACGGGCCAAAAATATTAAATGGAAAATTCCAGAAATAAACAATTGATAAGTTTTAAATAGCATGCTATTTTGAGTAGCATGATGAAATCTTGTGCATCCCACTCTGTCCCACCTGGGATGTGACTTGTCCTTTTGTCTACCTTATCCACTCTGTATACACTACCTGCCCAGTATCTATGTATAGGAGAAAACATAGTACACTTAGGGTTCAGTGCTGTGTTTTCAGGCATCCACTGGGGGTCTTGGAACATATCCCCCATGCATAAGGGGGACTACTGTACAAAAAATCCACCCAAAGAATTATTAGGAAATCTGTAATATTTTACCGGACTTATTTCATTGTTGTATTTTGAGTGACTGATGTGAATTACTTCCTCCTCGGTGCTCCCTTTCAAGCCTCTCATTACAACAGACTGAATCCAAACCAGTGAAATCAATAGAATTTAGGCTAGTCACAATCAATTTAAGTTCTATTAATTCAGTGGCCCTGCTTCAAGTAGATCCAGCCCAAGGAACCCAGTAGAAGGTTCCAGTCTGTAACATACTTTAAATGGAGCAATTTTGCCAAATTTAATACAAATACTTCCAGGTGTACCTGTATTTTCTACCCTAACCATCAACTGCCCATAGATTTATTTTTTTTTAAAAAAAAAAGCACAGCCATTTCTTAAAGTTGAAGGTTAATATGGAAGGAAAATTGTTATTGAAGTTTGTAAGCCATTCTATAAATACTGATAGAAAGTCATGTCCCAGCCACAGAATTTGATATTGTGGTTTAACCACTCTAGGGAAAGTATCCACTAAAATTAAATTGGTTTCCCCCCCACCTGGATCTTTTCTGACATTTTCTGTCCTCCTCCTTTCCTCTGGCAGTATCCCTGCTGACCTCTTACAATATCAAATTATTCTAAAAAATTACGTGGTATTCTCTGAATTTTTTTTCCTGCAAACTGTAAATGATGGAAATAACTTGATATATCTGAAAAGCTGCATTGAGCTCAGTAGGTCAGCTCCCACGCCTAAAGCTATAGGGACATTTATAAGTGTTTGTAAGACTACAGTCCATGTTTGCATTCCAAGCCACAATCAGAGTGAAGAAAGTATGAATCAAATTCATTCCTGGTAAAAATGGAAACAACCAAGTTCACTCTGCACACTTGAAGGGGCTCTATAGCTGAATGCAACACTACACAGTTTTACTTTTTCTATGCGATAATGAGAACTGGAAAATTAGATTTTTCTCCTATATGGCAAGTTTGTTCATTAAAGGAGACAATACACCAAAAGTTTTCTCCTTTGATTCCCTGCAAATCAATGCACAGCACTACTCTTCCTTATGAAGCTATGCATTTTAATTGCATGGCTAATAAAATATTTATGCCGAGTGACCACATGGGTGCCAAATGTTCGACTGGTTTCTCTTATGAAACCAGCTACTTTTGTACTCTACACTTCTGCTTCCATCAAAGGCAATTAAAGAGAGGTATGTCAGCTGGGACTCCGCAGTCTTTAAACAGGACAAGTAGTCAATCCTTCTTTTGATACATCTCAATTAGCTACATTCGGGCTTTGCATCCAAACTCTCACATGCTTCAGAGGAAAAGAGCTTTTTAGTCCACGTTAAAGAGAAAGGAGACCGTGGAGTGAAGACAGTAATAACAGGCCATGTAAGATAATGGTTCAAATCTGGGCTGATGATTAAAATCATGTGGCTATAATCCAGCAAGGCTGTATTGCAAGGATCAATACCAGTACCTGTAGCAAAGCAGAAACCAAAAATTGTCCAAATATGTGGAGAGGAAGACAAAAGCTAATCAGGGAAAAAAAGAATCACTTCGGACATATAATTCTTTTATCTTGAAACAGAGAGAAGACAAGATTATGCCCTGGGCAGAAAGCCCTTTGTGCTTGTAGATAACTATCCTGGTCATCTACCAGGCAGCCATCGAAATGCTTCCCCACTGTCAACCAACCTGTTTCCTTTTCTTATTTTAAAGATAATTGCCCAAAGAGTCACGTAATCATGTAGTATTTCTAAGCAGATCCTTTTGGATGAATCTAACAGAGACATTTATCAGTATTTCACATGAATCAGAAGAGAAAAGGAGGCAGTAAGAGATATGAAATGAGCTCTTTTTGGGGAGCAGTCTGATGATTAGACAGATAGGTTGACAGAGTAACTACTCTGGCTCTTTTCCGGCAACAAAGGTTTTTAGAATGCTCATCTTAGATTGCTGCAATCTCCTTTTGGATCACCTGGCACTATTCCAGAAGCTCAGAAAGGGTTGTTGGGGGATCTTAAATAGAAAAGACAGATGTGGGGGAAAAATAGGTACTGAAAAGGGAATGCATTCTTGTTGTGTGCCTTCACATTGCTTCTGACTTATGGTGACCTTAAGGCGAACCTATCCTGGGGGTTTTTTTGGCAAGATTTCTTCAGAGGGGGTTTTGTCTTTGCCTTTCTCTGAGGCTGAGAGAGTGCAACTTGCCCAAGGTCTCCCAGTGGGTTTCCATGTTGAGTGGGGATTCAAACCCTGGTCTCAAGGGACTATATAACCATGGGCTATACCATATACAAAACCAGATAAAAATTTATTTCAAAATAGCATAATCAGCAGAACAGTCATGCTTCTTCTAAAGCACAACTGTTTCCATTTTCTTCAGAATAATATTTCAGGAATTTAATGTCATTCTTTGTAGAAGATACTTTTAATAATTTTATTGAAAATAAAAGCTCAGTGCCCTCTAAGTGGAAATCAAGCACAAAAAGGTCTCAGCCCCAAAGAATAAAGATATGAGCAAATGAATAAAGAGGGTTATAATGGAACTCTGCAATGTAACATAGTCTACAGCATTTGCTATTGCCAGGGCTAATGAATATATATTCACTTGCATAGCACTTTGGTACCCTTCTGGATGAATGATGCCATATAAAATACAATATATGGCTCTCAAGGGTTAGTGAGCTGTCTTCTTGAACTACTGCTGCTCAGCTGTGGCATATGGCCAACAGTGATATTAAACCATTAAGGTTTGTTATTCCCTTGATGCTGTGTGTGAATCACAGTACAGTGCAGTTTTCCACATACAGGAAGGTATGGAGAAAACACCAGTCTTGAAATCCAACTTGACCTGCCTCTTGACTCAGCAACATCTGACCTAAGAAGTGTAAGAACTACATCATGGCTAAGTGAAGCCTTCTGAGATCATGCACATTAACAGTCCTTGGATATTAGTGGCTCCAGCACTGTTATCTTAAGCACTTGCTCTGCTTCTTTCAGTTCCAAAGTTCAGTTCGGTATAACAAACATGGCAGTGCAGAAAAGCGGGCTTCCAGTGTTGCATTCAGGAGGAGTTAGGGCAGGGCAACCACATTTCAAATATGTAAAATGACTAAAATGAATCATTCCATTGTCTAGATATGCCACGTCCTGGTTCAAACTGACCGGGGGGAAAGCAGGAACAATTTGAAACTTCTGGCAAAACCTGATGTGAAGGAAAGATGGAATCCCAGAATGTAAAAAATAAAGTTCTATTCCATGAGAAAGATTTTTTTTCCTTAGAACAAAACCTTCTTTGACACATCCTGAAACTCTGTTTCTCTTTCACATCAGGTCTAATTGGAGAATCCATTTGTAAATGAAGGTGAGATCTATCTTAGGTCCTTTCCGCATGTGGAGGGGGAAACGGGGGAAACGCGCTAAAACGAAGCTTACCGGCAGCCGGGTAAGTCCGTCGCCATGCAGAGCAGTGCGAACTCACTGCTCCGCACTCCTCCAGTGTCCAAAATGGCGGCTCTGGAGTCCAAAATGGTGGCTTCCAGCTGGCAGAGACTCTCCACCAACCAGAGAAGCTCGCCAGCTGAAAGCCTGCCCTCAGCAGATCTGCAGGCACGCACTAGTGCGTGCCTGCAAATCTGCACCGGAGTGCGGCAACAGAGCTGCACGGGGCTGCGCACTCCGTGCTTTTTAACAACCTCTGAAAAGAGGTTTTTAAAAAACACGTGGCGCCACCAGTTCTGGTCGCTTTGGAGTGGATTGAGGTGCGGAACTATGATAAAGTAGTCCGCCCCAATCCACTCCACGGTGCAGACGACCTCAGAGGAGGTCGTTTGCACCGTTTTAATACCCCGGTGGGGAAAGGGCCATAGAAATAAATGGGCGGATCCAAGATTTCATCAGAGATATGACGAGGCACCAATATGTCCATCTTGCCCTCAGACAGCCTTGGCTAAGATGGGAAGCCATGCTCTTGCCTACTCAGGTTTTATTTTCTGTAAAACATTCAACTACATATTTTGAGTCTTTAAAGCCAATGCAGTTGGCCCACAATTGCCTGTAGCACATTGGTGGGGCTATAGATAGAAGAGATGGCTAACAACAACCCTGCAGTGTAGTTCAGTTTTAACATTTCAGATTAAATATCAGGATGAGAGTAACAGAGAGGTTTAAAACAACACAGAACATAGTGGGATCACATACTTATTGCATGTTTGGGGCCAGGATAAGACTGAGGCCATTTCCGTACTACACTGTTGCAGTGCTATTATTCCACTTTCAACATCCTATGCAATCCTGGGGTTTGAAGTTTAGGGAGAGGTCTTTAGAATTCTCAGCCAGACAGCTGTTTGGCCTCAGTAAATTACAAACCCCAGAATTCCACAGGATGTTGAAAGTGGAATAATAGCACTATAACAATATAGTGCAGAAATGGCCTGAATCTTACAACTACTTCCCAGTGTTGTCTAATTCCATTACTTTCGCATTACATGTTGGGGTTTTACGACATATACTGATTTATTACTTTTGGGTCTTGTAGCGAATGCTACTATAAATATTTCAGATTAGATATGAGGCTGAACCTGTATGCATTTTCAGTTAGAACATGCTAATATAAAACAAAGTTCTTGTTACAACAAAATTAAACTACTTAAATGTCTTCTAAGGCCTCTTTCCAGGCCAAATCCAGCCTTAACTTACATATAATAGGATCCTCCCCAGCTGATTCCTCTTTAAATTGTCAGACTGATTACTTGAACCTTTCATGATTGTTGTTTTTAATGCTGAAAGGTTAAAATATTAAAAATGTATTATGAAAGAATTATATATATATTAGGGAGCTTATTAAAACCAGTACTGATTAAAAATAAAACAAAAACATCAATTTAAAAAAGTATATATACAAAAGGCATCTTTTAAAAAAAATTAAACCATTTATAAGGTCAAAACCATTCAAATTCACTTAAAAGCATACAAAAACCAACAAAATAACACAATACACCACCAAAAGCCCATCACAGTTGATTTCTAAGAGCCTAAAGGAATAAGAATGTTTTTACTTGCTGATGGAAAGAGAGCAAGGAAGGAGCGGGAAGGAATTCCAAAAGTCTTGGAGCAGCCATGAAGAAGGCCCTCTTCCTTATCCCCACCAAGCAAGCCTGATGAGGTAGAGGGGCAGGGCATAGGGGCCCTCCTGAAGATCACAGAGTTCTGATAGGCTGATAAAAGGGGGACAGAGTTCTTCAAATAGCCTGGACCAAATCTGTATATCATTTAAGTCTATGGGCACCCTCAAGAAAGAAGTTCTGTTGAAAAAAGGAAATCAGTGTTTATTGCTCACACATGTCTACTCCAAAGTAACCCACACTGATCTGAAATATGCTTGTTGCCAGCTCAAGTAGATGGACTGCAGGTCTAGTCTCACAATTTTCCTGACCCATCCTTGGACAGCTCCTTTGTGAAAGCACAATGTTTTCAACAAAACTTTAAATGTAGGAAGACCAAGTGTTTTAAAGATATATATGAGCAACGCTTGGTTTCTGCTACAAACCTACAGACAGTGTACTTACGAAAAAGTTTAAGACTG
Source organism: Ctenosaura bakeri (assembly GCA_948474755.1). NCBI lineage: Eukaryota > Metazoa > Chordata > Lepidosauria > Squamata > Iguanidae > Ctenosaura > Ctenosaura bakeri. The sequence goes on along the minus strand of CAOLHI010001857.1, from coordinate 249,736 downwards.
CGCTGTTGTTGTTGTTGTTGTTGTTGCTGCTGCTGCTGCTGTGTGCCTTCAAGTTGTGTCTGACTTATGGTAACCTTAGGGTGACCCTATCATGGGGTATTCTGGGGCTGAGAGTGTGAGACACACCCAAGGTCACCCAGAGAGTTCCCACAGACAAGCAGGGAATCAAAGCCTGGTCTCTAGGGTTGGAGTCCAACACTCAAATTTATACACCACACTGGCTCTCAAGATCAAAGGTCAATTCTGACTTTTTTGTAACCAAGTTTGTATGAGATTACTGGCAGCAGATGTTACTCTGATGTTTTAAATTGTGTTGCCAGCAGCCATTAAAGTAGCATAATTCAAAGCCAATTCACGCAATGGTCTTAAAGTAGCTCATGAGCTCAAGTAGCTTACGGACTTCACATACCTCGTTATTTCAGTAATCTCTACCTTATACACACTAAATTAAATCTTCATAATGTAGATAGGAAGCTGAGATGGGACAATCACAGCTTGCCTAGATGTCTCTTGTGACTTTGTGGAAAAGCAACACTGACTTGACTTTGTGCACAAATTCACATACCCTAAAAATCTACAGGTAGAGCAATCATACTTATGGCTTCTAGCTTCTTTTATCACGGAGGCATTTTTCTAGCTGACACACTCCCATGAATTGATTCTGGCCACATACACAATTAGCTGGTTCACATAAGAGTTTTTTCCCATTTGAGTTCCCATCCAGAGACAGCTAGGAAAGTTTGCATGTAAAAATAAACTACTGGCTACATAAAATGGCTGGAATGGTATAATATAACATTTTTAAAAGCTATTTTTATTAGTAATAGCATAGTACCAGGACAGAAAGTGAACACAAAGTTTTCTTTTGCAAATGGGTACACAAACATACTGTTTTAAACATAACAGGCACAGTGAAACAGTGTTATGTAGTGTGTACTGTAGTGTGTTGGCAGTAATATAGGAAACCTCCAAGGGAAAATATGTGAAAGAGATTAATAGAGACTTTGTTCAGATTTGCTGTTTACTTCACCACACCGAGAATAGCTATACTAACTTTCTTAATGTCCATCCATGCTCAAAAGAGTGAAGGAGGAAAAATATTTAGAATGAGCCAGTTTATCTGGAATTCAAGAATGAGCATTTCAGCATCTGGTGATAAAATCTTCTTAGCAACATCCTATCTTCTACAGGTTAGTGATGACAGTTAAATTAAGCTACCTTATCACTTCTGATTCTCACTACTATTCCAAAAGATGTGAAATGTTGCAAGTATTGCCAAAGTATTCAGGGAAGTCTAGAGATGCCAGTGTGCATTTCCAACTTACTGAGCTTGCCAGCATTTGACGGCCTTTACTACATTAGCTGCAATACCTTGTGGCTTATGTTAGAAAATACCATGACAGCTGACAGCAGTACCACAAAGAATGGCTCTGTCAGAGGACTTCTGCTCTGAGATGAGGTAATGAAATTAGCAAAGTCAAATCTGAAAGTCATACCATTCCCTATGACAGAATACGCACTTAGCTCTTTCACTGTAATAACTTCACTAAGTAGTTGCATCATTCTGAATTCATGGCAGATCAAAGCTCAGCACAGCTCTAGCGTCTGACCAACATGTTTACCCTTTACATACAAAGTGCAGCCTGTGGATTTATATTAAAGCTTTCTTTCACAAAGTCTGACTGCACTGCCTTATCATAGCATGAAGGTGACTCTGAGTTCTCAAAAGCCATATCAGTTCTACCAGGCTGGTAAGTCTCCAAGTACAACTGTGAAGTCAGATTCTGTGGCTGTCATCCCAGGATCAACTTAATTTAATACAGAGAGGGTCATCATCAAAAAGATCACCACCAGGTGACAATTCATCCTAGCAATTATGCATCGAAGAGTAGCAATCTACATCAGTACAGGGATTATCTGCCTCAGTGAAATCAGAAGTCTTCAAGGAACTAGACTTTTATGAAGACATAGTATTTATACATTTATTCTAATTATATGACATAGGAATCTCACCCTATGAGTAAAATATTTCATGATCAATCTTTAGGTCCAGAACAATTGATTAACGTGTTTTGTCTGCAAAATGGCATGCTATTGCCAAGAAATAAACTCCACTCTACTTGTATCAACAAGCCTTACTCTATATTATGGTTGGGGTCATCCACTGTAACATTATTTAAAAGGTGGATATGTATCAGCTATCCAGCCTTAGAAAACACCCCACAGAAGGATTTCAGAGATTATATTCCACAGATCCCCCAAAAGAGCATGGGAATTGGCAAAGGCTCAGGGAATCAAGAAAAATAGTTTCCCTTCCTTCCATTAAGAGAGATCTTTGATGGATCAAAACTGCCCTCACTGGATGCAACTGAATTCAATTATATTGAAGAATGCTGAATTATATCGAAGAACATCCAGTGTTATATTCCATCATCTTCTACCAAAGACAAAAAGCGTCAATACTTCGTTGGAAGAAAAAAAAATTAAGCAAGTAATTGGTTTCCCATTTGCCTTTCCAAAATGATCTCAGGCTAAATACTGCTAACAGTATTGTCTGTTTGACCTATATTTCTTGAACTATTATGGCAGGAACTAGCTTCTGTCATTGACTTTGGGGCACAATCCAACCTACAATTATGTGTGCTTAAGGGCAACAGAAATCACAATTTTTAATTTGCTGAAATGCAAAAGTAACTCTGGTTATAATAACAATGCTGCAGAAGATCAATTATTCTTACACAGCATAACACATGTGAGCAGTAAAAACAACACAGATCTGTTGCAAATTATGTGACCCAAATGCATACGCTTAATTCCAAGAGAACCTCAATGCTCAGCAAATAAGATATAAATGTGAAAATAAAACAAACACTTCTCAGGGACTTGCAGAAGCAGCACAATATTGCTGGGGCATTTCCTGTATTTGTATTGACTGTAATTAAAAGTGAATCCCAAGTTGCTAGGACAGTAAAACAGTGGATCTCAGAGTACTAGAGCTACCATCCTGTCACCTATCCTATTTCAAATGCATTTCCTCATTTCTTTCACACCATGATACAACTGATGTTGTCTACTGCCATAATTATTCTAAAAAATCATGCTTTTAATAGCTTCTTATTTCCTCTTTTCTTGACACTGGTGGGTTGGTTTCTTCTTACTGCCCCTTATCTTTTCTGCAAGATATTACAGACCTTCCTTGCAAACAATCTTACAAGAGAACAGACTCCTAAAACAGTGATCATTGCTGTTGGAATATGGAGCCTGGATTCTATCAAAGTTAAGACAGAGGGAAGGAAATCCATCTTCTGATCCATACTGCAGCATAGATCTCTCTCTGTCTGTCAGAGAGAGATTTAAAATTATTGCCAATAAAATTTCTATAGAATATATTTGTGACTTTCAGTCGTAGCTCTTTGGAACTTCTAAGAGGTAATTTCTATGGTGTTGATTCAATTAATCAAGCCAGTCCTATCTGAGGCTCTCTCTCTAATCTATATGGTCAGTTCCATCCTGTCCATAAGGTACATGTATGAATATTTTTCAAAGAAGTAGATGTGTAAGTCTCCTGCAGCATAGAAAAGAAGAAAGAAGGGGAATTAGGGGAAGAAATGTGGAAGACCTCTAAGACTAACTTTAAGACTTGATACTTCATCCAAAAAGTAGGTTTATATCCACAAAAGTTCATGCAAAAAACAAAAATCAGTCTTAAAGGTGCTATGACATTTCTTTTTTTCTCTCCCACTTCCTCCTCCCTTTTTATATACAGTATGCCCTCCGTATATAAAACAAAATACATGAATGCTCCATCCCATTATCAATAATGGATGCAAAATGTGCACACCTGTACTGGCACTGGTGTGCACACAGCACATCCACTGACAATAATAGGATGAAAGGCTTCACGTGACCTCACATTTGTGTGCATAGAGGTCACATCAGCAGAGTGTGCGCTGTATATGAATGTATAGTCTGTTAGGAACAACCCAGAATGCCTTACAAAAGCATAATTACAAATATTCTCTCAAAATGAAAGAATCTAAAACTTAAGCCCATTCCCTATCCAACTGAAGAAATTCTTTGAAGTTTTGAGGTTATATCAACAAATATCAGCAAGAACTGAATTCCATTTAAAAGTACCGTATTCTAAAACATTTTGCTAGCTGAAAGAGCAATATTTCCAGTTTTAGAAAGCTATTACACCACAGCTGCTGCTATTGGGAGAATATAAGCAGATTAGCGGAAGCAGAAGCATCTTACAAAAATATACTTTTGACATTAATAAACAGAGCATCCCCCAAAATAAAAATATATTTTTGTAACCATTGCAAACTTTTCCTACAAACATCATATACATTGATGTTAACCTCTCAGTGCCATTATGTGTTGATCATTCTTGTATCTAATGCATTGTCTATGCCCCATCTTCAGAGCTTGGTGGATGAGTCTGTTTGGTCCTCATCACTTTTTAATGTGCATTCAGTCCTCACTGTATTCTGTTCAATTTCCACATCAGTCTCATTAAATGCATGAAGTTTTGCCTATATTGTCTGTCATATGTGAGAGTGAACATTTTGCATTTTGTACACCTGTTTCCCAATATCTATATTTTTGTATACAACTTTACCTAATGCAGTTTTGAATTCTCACATCCAGAAAATTCATTCAGAACTCAGAGAAGTGCACACTCCAAGTGATGAGTGGGTTCTAGTCTGGGAACAGGACTGGGAAGTGTACATCACTGTTCATTAAAAGAAATTCCCCCCATGCCTATTTATATAACAGTACATATTCCAAATTATGTGTATGTCACCAAGAGTATACTCTACCCAACTACATTTTAATTTTATCAGTGAATGCTACTGGGCCTAACAAGTAGCATGTTTAGCAAGATTCTCTGATAGGACAAACTAAATATTGAAATGTACCATTCTAGAAACCATTGCATGAGCAATTAGTTAGAATACTTTATTTTGTTGTTGTTTAAAATATCTGGTATTATATTTTCTAAACTAAAGTTTTTTCCCCACTCTATAATGGTTTTTGTTACGCATTTCAAGTACAATAGTACGTTGTCGTTGTGTGCCTTCAAGTCACTTCTGACTTATGGCAATCCTATCACAAGGTTTTATGGGGCTGAGACTGTGTGACATACACACAGCCAAGCAGGGAATTGAACCCTTGTCTCCAAGGTTGTAATCCAATGCTCAAATCATGCTCTGATTTAGCCGCTTGCATGCACAAAGAATGACACGGACAAACGTGTTAACTAATTCATTCAAGGGGCACATGTTAATTAATGAAGTTATTCTTCTGAGACCAAAGTCTGTTGTAGGGCTATTGCTGTCAGTCATGTCAAAGGATTTCAGGATGCAATCCCCTGCATGCACGCCTTGGAGTAGGTCCTGTTGAACTCTGCTTCTGAATGTTTATGGACAAGACTATGCTGACAATGAACTTTTCTTTATTGGAAAATATTATTTTTATTCATTAACTAAGATCAGATTTCATCCAGACATTACATATCAGAAAACTTTAACAAGTACACACAAGCCCCATTCTGTAAACTCAGAATGCTCTCCTGTATGTTTGTATTGTATCAAAAAAAAGGTTTCCTTTCACCTCAATAACCAACACAAGAACTTGGGCAGCTAATAGCTTTGGAACTTATCTGTGTGACAAAACTGCTGGCTGGTACACAACACAAATTATGCTGTCACGGAGAAAACATTCTGATTGATTCCAGGTTCAGAAGGCAGTACACCCAATAAATGCCATGCAGTTGGCTGTACTCTATATAGTTACAATAGGTGAATTTCCTTTAAATACACCCATGTGGCACTTGTAAAGTTATTGCACATAAAGAATGGTTTCTTAGCAAAACATAACCTGAGAAATATTTTACAAAGTGTGCAGTAGATATTGAAATGAGGGAGGGACCTATTTCCGATAAACACAAATGGCACAGTAAATCCTGGCTCTCCTTCATGTGACTTATGCATATGTTCAAAAAGATGTGACTAAAAAATGACCAAAAAGTGCTCACTTTTTGTGACCCAAGTGACCAAAAATCAAAGCAACTGCAAAGGAGATGATTCTCCAAACAGATTCTATGAACCCAACAAACACTTCTTAAAATGTCCTATCAGACATTTTGCAGTTTTCCCCCAGCCAAGACAGAAACTTCTACTATCAGCTCCTCAGCATGTGTCTCACAAGAACAAACACATTTAAAATGCATGTTACATATAGAACTCTCCATATATCAACACAGAATTGGCACACTGTGCTGCTGCATGAATAGAGGGTTTTTTTTTAACAAGATGTTTTTTATGCTGTGGAAATAGTATTAAGTCAAAGCTGCAGAAAGATTGGATGATTCCTAAACCTTATCTTTCCTGTACATACACTTCTGTTTTTCCCTACATTATGCTGCAGCATCATTAGCCGCAGCAATTTTCTGAATGCTCAAGATGTCTTCATGATACAGAATTGTTGCTAATACAGCCAGTGGGACCAACCATGTACCAGCCTTTTTCTCCTCAGAAAGCATCTACCTCTTTTTTTTTTTTTTTTTTTTGCTAATGGCTCCATAACTAATAGGAATACAGATTTCACAATAACTATCTTCAATTTTAGCTTCCATGGTACACCTCTCTTGGTTTCCTATCATACGCGAAATGAAAAATGCATGCATTTTTAATATGGATGCAACTATAAAGTATCACTCTAGCAAAAATCAATACCTGTTAATTTACTACAAGACAAGGAAGTATTAATGGAAATGTTCCATAAACTGATGTTTTAGGAAAAAGGAGTTCTTTTTCCCTAACAAGCAAATGAATTAGGCTGGTTGAAAACAACAGTGGGGAGGGCAGGCAGAAAATCATCATTATAAGTAGATTCAAATAGAATTGTTTCCAGACTATCAGAAATGATTCTGTCCACTGAAGCATAGAGATATATTAACTCACACTGTGTTCTTTCTGTTGGTCTGTGCAACTGTAACTTTCTATCTGTAGAGGGTCTGGATTAAGGATAAGCCTCTTCTATTGGCAGAAAGACCCTTCTGGCTGGCTGAGGTTTTCCCTTACAAGAGCTAAAAGGGGGTAAAGACGGGGTGGGTTGAGGCAAGAGCTGAATTACACCAAACCCAGACCTCTCCCCGCTCAAGAGCACAGCCATATAACTTCCAGCATATCTAGGCTGAGAGGACTTTACCTTTACAAGATGTAAAGTTTCAGTTGGTCTAATATCAGCTCAGCTGGCCTTTGGTTATCTTGGCCGTTTAGACTGTGCTCAATCCATACAAGTTTATAAATGGAAGGCTGATATGCTGAAATTGAACATATATTTATAAAAAAACTAACAAGCATTTATGAAAAGTGGGAACAGTAACCCACATGTTTTGCAGAAATTTCTTCCTGGAAGCATATACAGAAGAACATTGTAATTTTATTACCTGAAGAAACATGTATTTTTTTCCTTTTCCAATTTAGTCTTAAGATTTTATTAAATAATCCGCTGATCTCATATACACACAAATCTACAGGCTGCATTCACACATCACATTAAGCCACGGTTTACGCTGCCATGGTTTGTTATTTAATCATGAATTGTTCTGAAGAGGACTTAACAAAACCAGTTCATTTTTTCTTCTTTTGGAGATCTTCTCTATTTTGATCCCTTTTGTCAACTCTTGTTTTAGGAAGAGCAGCTAAGAAATGAGCCAAAGACAAGCTATGGGTTTAGTTTGGGTTTAGATGTATGATATGCCAAAATTTGCAAGTGTACAACAAACCATGGCTTCAGAATTCAGTTTCTGGTGGGCTAACAAACCATGGAAGGACTAAACATCTTAAAAGCACCACACGATCTTGGAATCTAAGCAGGTTCAGCCCAGGGTTGATACTGGTATAGGAGACTGCCAACAAATATGAGGAGCTGCAGGTTGTATTTCAGGGGAAGAAATTGGCAAAACCTCCTCTGAGTATCCATTGCCTAAGAAAACTCTACGGCATTCATGGAATTGCCATAAGTCGACAAGTGACTTGAAGGCACATACAAACACAAACACACACACACATACACACCATGGTTTGTTTGCATGGGTGATTTTCAACACAACAGTCCAGAATTCAACAAACCACAACCTGGCATACTGCTATGTACAAACCTGGTCTCAGAGGGCAATCCAAATAATGAAAGCTATGGAACAAAAATGCTCAGTTAAATTCTTGGCCCATCATTTTCCCCCCACATCTTTCACTAAATTGTAATCAGAATCTGGAGCAGCTTTTCTACAAAACAAAAACTGTAACAAAAACAAAAACCTTAAGTATTAAAATGTATTTGGGGAAAAGGGGGAAGTATATCTAGGGAGACAGACAGAATTAAAAATATCATTTTATGCAATCTAAACAGTAATCTGCAATCAAGCATACTTTATTAGAAACAAGTCCCCTGAAATCAATGCAACTTCCTTTTGAGTAAGCATGGTTAAGGTAAAGTTCCTTCAGTTATAGCAGAAGCTGACCTGCATATCCCAGTATTCCTCCCTGTTGACTATGCTGGCTAGGAGCTCTGGGAGCTGCAGTTCAACAGCATCTGGAGGACTTCACAGTTCCGACTCAAAGTTATAAGTAAGTCCCAGGGAAAGCGGAATAGGTTACCTGTGTGACTCTGGTAAAAACCACAAGGCTCACTTTCTAAATGTTTACATAGAAGAAATATCTAATAACCAACACTGTTTCAGAAGCTTTACATATTAGTTCAGAGTCCTAAGAAAAGTTACTGAGAATTAAGTCAATAAGATTTAGTCCCTAATAAGTATGCTTTAGGTCCATAAACCTAAAAGGCAAAATGCTGAATATATTTTGCAGCTTCATTTGTAATCTCTTTGCAAGTTATAATATGTAACCAAAACCATACATGACATAAATAAAATTTAAATGCAGACTCAACCCTAATCAGAGCAACAGTTTCTTCATCTAAAAACAAATTGCTTTGTAAATAACAACACAAAGGAGTTACAATCCCATTTAGTGTATCCAAAATACACTGAGTACCCTAGTAAAAGTTAGACTTCTTGAGCTCACTCTCTGGCACAAAACATTTTTCAAAATACTTATTTAAAACAAAAAATGGATAAATAGATTACCATTTTTTCCATAGTAAAATTCTTCCTCCTTAGCCATATCTCTGCTTCCTAGGTTCCAGCAACTTTCAGCTAGTAGAACTGTTTGTACAGTGGGTCTGTGCCTACAAAACACTATTTGACCAGGTTTAAAAATAAACTTAACTGAGTGATACAAGCTTGTCCAATAAGGACAGAGCTCCCAAGAGAGGCAGGACTTTCTGCTAACAGAGAAGTGATATCATCCACTATTCACATAAGACTGGTGCTATAAATGTTACAGAACTAGGAGCACTCCACTCATAGAAAACTACCTCTTTTCCAACACATACAAACACACATGGACTCACACACAAACTGAAATCACCACAATTTGGGGAATAACAGTGCCTGAGACATTATGTCTTATTGTGACATCTAAACGCTGCAAATCTCCTTTAGTTTAATCTGTGTGTATGTGCATGAGCCTGCGCATCCTCTGCTACTCTAAACATACATATTCTTTCCATAGAGACAGAGCACATTGCATTCATTCACTGCATTCATATTGAACTACTCCACACGTTCTGCTTTGTGTGCTCTCCTCTTATTTATTTAAATATGATAACAGCTGCAATCTCATCTTGCCTTTTTTTAGTGGTGCTATGAGGCTTTTAAATAGAAAACCAAGCTCACACACTGTCAGGCTCCACGTTTTCTGTGCAGAGTGGCAATTTCCACTGACTGAGAATTTTTAGAGTTTCATCAATTTCAGGGAAGCTTTGCAGCAGTTTTGTTCACTGTGATAAATTAACACCACTGGTATCATGCTATGAAGTAGTGACATTATGCTCAGACAAAAATGTATTCATCACTAGCAAGCAGATGTAGAGGGGGTTTTATGGTATGGTAAGAGCAGATTTTTTTTTCTTTTTTCTTTTCTTCTCTCTTTTTTAGCTATCATTTGGCATTTGAAAGAAAGACAACCCTATATTAAAACCTTTAAACTAAAGGTAGGTGAGGCACAGCCCACAAACTACATGTCTTGCTATTCATCTGCTCCTCCGACTCGGACCTTGTTGCTTCGATTGCTACCATTAGGATCCCAGTGATTTTGCGGGGAGGTATGATACATGGGTAGCAAAGGCTTGTTTCCTAGCAGAACCGTGCTCCTTGCAGGCTGTAAAAAGGATGCTCAGATGGTGTCAGCCAATAAGAATCAGTGTTACAGAAGAATAAGCTTTACTTTGAATTAGGGATGGAATGGGTATTTGACAATTTCCCAAGTGGGGTCGAAATGTAAAGTTCCCAAGCCCTTGAGAGTATTTGTGAGAAGAAAAATAGCTCCTGGAAAGTTCTTGCAACTGTGTAGAAGCTCTATTTTTTTGTCAGCACAATAAAACCTGAGAAACTGCAGTTTTGCAAGAAATAAATCTTTGGCCATTTCCACATGACGTCGCTATACTGCCATAGCAGTGGTGTGTTTCCACATCAGGAGCTGTGCTACCAAATGATGTCATCACTATCCAGCCGCTGTCCCATTGCAAAACCACCGTATTCCAATTCCAGAAAAAAATCCATTAAGTGCCTCCATTAGTGCTTCAATCCCACCAACCAGCTCAGTGCAGTACTGTTATAGCACTTAATAGCACCTCCAGTCATCGCGAATCCAGTACTGGGCAGGCTATGGGTGTGCCCAGCTTGTCTCTCCCTCAGTGACTCCCCTGGTGTGGTAACTTCAAAATCTATCATCTTCTCTGTTTATTTGAAAGTTCTCCTTTGAGTTAACATTTTTTATTTTTCAAAATACATTTTTAGGCATTATAGCATGAAAATGCAGTTGTGTACTGCTGTGTTTAATACAGCTTCCAAAGAAAAACAAAACAAACAAACAAACAAAAGCATTGACCAATCAAGGGTGGTGGAGCGGGGTGAAGGTGGGGACAGGGAGTGGCCAAGGACATTGTGGTGCAGAAGGAACACCAGTGGCTATACTGCTACTCATCCTCTGAAAGTGGAAGTGTCTGGAAAACAGTGTTCCTAACCTGACGGCATCATACAAATGGCAATGCCCCGATTGTAATGGTATATCACGCAAATGGACTGTACTGCGGAAATAGCCTTCGATAGTGCAACACTGTTGTACAACTTTTAAAGTTATGCAGCATTTAAAACTGCACAACACTCCAATTTATGTTTTTCTTTTCCATTTTTTTGAAGCTCCATACCTTTTTTGAAGCTGTGCTGTGCATCATTCTGTTTTGCGCTCTTCCCCATCTTTTACAGGAAAAAAGCTTTTAAAGCTGTACAACATTTAAAGTTGTACAACATTCCATTTGCTGCTTTTCTCTCTCTTTTTTGGAAACCTCCACAGCTTTCATGGGAAAGCTATGCAGCTTTCTGAAAACTGATGCTCCTTTTTAGAAAGTAGTTTGGAACATTCCACAGTTTCCCATCATTGTGGGGAAAAACCGGTTCTCAAGATTTTAGCACTGCAGGAATAAAAACTGATTGCTTTTTCCTGACACCTCTCAGGAATGGAAAAATGTAGAATTACAATCCCTGTTTTGAATCAAAGTCAGTGGTTCAGGTTGCTCTCCAAAGCAGAGAAAATGCTTTATGGTTTAATTTGGATTTGTAGTTTGGAAGACGGAAAGATTCCACCCCCTCTTTTGCTTCCCAGTATGAGCCAGTATGGTGTAGCGGTTTAAATGTTGGACTATGACACTGGAGACCAGGGTTCGATTCCCTGCTTAGTCATGGAAACCCACTGGGTGACCCTGGGCACATCAAGCACTCTCAGCTCCCAGAAAACCCCATGATAGGTTCACCTTAGGGCCGCTGTAAGTCAGAAATGACTTGAAGGCACACAACAACAACACACTCTCTTCAGATCTACTAAGTACAGAGCTCTTCACTCATAGGCAGAAAAGTGGGACAGCTGATGGGAAGGGTCAGGAATCATAATAAACATGGGCCACAGACTCGCATGAAAAAGTCCTTTTGCACATTGCAGCATGGCATGGTACAGTACAGTGGGGAGCTGTACTTTTCTCTGTTGTACTGCCTCCCTCTCTGCCTGGAGCCTGCACTGTTTTTGTGGGACCTCAGACAATCAGAAGAGTGACAGAGGATAGAAAGAGGTAGGAATTCAACGAGAAGGGAATAGGCTTCAATCAGGTCTCGCTTCAAGTATGCTCCTCTAGCAGTTGGGCCCTTGCTGTCTTCCAACCTTCCTTCCCTTAAGAAGACAAGTTTTAAGTCCATAGCTACGTTTTATGTAATTCAGTAACTTACAATTTTGGAGGTATGGCATGGGGCACAACCCAGTTAGTAGGAAAGCTTCATTCAGTTCACGTCTCTATTAAGGCAACTTGGGAGTGCAGGTGACCAGGACTGAGTCCAGCTCAGGGGTCATCAAGTCAACCTGCCAAGTGGCAGGGAATCATCCAGTGCCAAACACCCAAGTGGCTCTGACAGCCGTCATTTCATGGTTCTCCTTGGCAGGCATGTAGAAGTGAATTGGTGCTCACTGGATAACATGCAAATTATTCTGTGCCTGGATCTATGCCTCATGTCTCACATCAATTTGAGTAATATAAAGCTGTGATCTTTTCTGTTTTCATTCATACTTCATATGTGCATGCATTTTAACTTCCTCCATCCATAACAATACCTCACCACTGTAACTGGAATCAGGAAAAAACAGAGAAGCCATTGTGGATTTCAAAGCGAGGGAGGAGGAAAGAGAGAGACAGAAGGAATAAAGCAAGAAAAATCTCTGTCACTTTTAAGGCTTAAAAATATATACTGTGGCCTAAACTTTTGTGTCCACTGTATCAAATGTATGAAGTGTAATACTCAGTTGCCATATATATCATATCATGGGATTGATGGATTTCCCCTAAATCAGATACTACCCATAATAACAATTTCCAGAGGGGTAGCTATGTTAGTTGCTCAGGGACAGTGAGAAACAGCAGCCCAGGTGAGAACTGCAGATACAAAATATGTAAATGAATGACATGCAGACATACATGCATGCACACACATTTGGGGCACGAAAAGCCCTGCTGGGATCATAGCAAAATTTCAGAAAAGTACGAAACGGGATTTCAGAGTTAAAATAGAACATTTTCCTTATGATTCATGATAAGTGTTTATTCATTATGGGATCGAACTTTTGTGTCTTAGAGGTGGCCCATGATACAAGTTTGTAGTGTTTTCTCCCAAATGATGCTTTGGGCCCTTACACTAGTCCAGTAAGCCAAAGATTTTGCAGTACAAGAAGTGTGGGTAAGAACACAGATTTGACTTCCTGCACCCTCACAGGCTTTCCTGGTCCTATTCAAACTATGGATGGAAAGAATATTCAAACTTAGTTATTTACAGCTCAAACTAACAGGTTTGAATAATAGACCAGAGAGGCCTATGTACAATTGTTCAAATGTCCTAAAGTGCTGAAAAGGATTTACTGTATAGAGAAACACATTTCTGTTTTTTGTGCAAAAAACATGGTTTTCTACAAAGCCAACATTTCCCTGTGTATGACAGATATTTTTTTCTTGTGCAAAAAAACTTGGGTAGTCTCCAAAACAGAGAACTGAAATTCCCATTCCACAGGCCTAATTTTGATGTGTAGGTTCCTAATCTATCATGCATCTTCTTCTACAGGCAGCCATCACTTATTTAACAAATGAGGGACCAGAGCACTGTCAAAAATCAGAAATCACTGAAATGAAGAACCAAGTCTTTAAGATAGCTAGTGCTTTGGCAAGGCTTCTATGAGCATGAGAAACCAGCACATGCAGTTAGAAGGCAAGTAAGGGGAGAAAGGGAGGAACAAGGAATGGAAGGCAGGATAACAGGAAAAAAAGCTTCCAAATGAAGTACGCCTGCATGAAGTTCTCAACAGTGATCCATGTTATTTTCCATTAGGACATTTATGATTGGATGAGGTTTTGAGAGGGGCTTGATGGACAGAATGGAGGAGAGTAGTTCTGGTTACTGTCAAAAGAGTGGATTGTTGAAATGCAGAACATCAAAAAGTGGGACACCTGTGTTCATATTTCCAGTTAATGATTGGAGATCCAGAGCTATTAAAAGCTAGAGCAAGTTTTCTAATGCTCTAAGCTCTGGTTTGTATCCTGCAAGGATGTGCATGCAACAGAGGTTCTTCTTTGCAGAGGGACAAGCTTTCATATAGCAACAGGAAATCAAGTTTGCAGAGCTCTGTGATTTTATACTGGGGTGCCCCAAAACTGTAATACTGGGGCAAACTGGTAATGTTTGCTTTCAGACCCGCCTATTCTTCTATGGTTCCAACCCATTCACATAGTGCTGGAATATAGCCCACTGGACCTTTGTTAAATTGGAATTCATATCCTAGGATGGAAATGTTCCCTGTCTGTGCTCTAATATATTTCACATTCTTGCCACTTTCATTCTTCTCTTCAAACAGAAGAGCTACTATTTCACCATAATTGGGAAGGGCTGTAGTTTAGTAGTCAGGAACATGTTTTCCATGCCAGACACCAGATGGAGTTCCTGGTATCTCCAGGCAGGGCTTAAAGAGACTCCTGCCTGAAACCCTGGGAAGCTACAGCAACCTGTGTTGACAGTAGTGACCTAGATGGAGGAAAAGTCAGCCAGTGTAAAGCAGCTTCCTATGCTCCTATTAATATATCCCTGTTCATTTGCAGAGTGCTGTTGGATTTCTGCCAGAATTCTGTAAGGGACATAAGATTCTTGCTAAGCAGAGCAAGATTCTTGTCTTGCTCTGCTAAGACAAAAGAATAAGGGTTGACCTGCACCCAAGTATCCTTCTCCTCCCTGGTTCATTTTCCAGGCACCAAGTTTAAGAAACCCACTCTGATTTGTACTGTTCTACAACATTAAAAGCTGCTTCCCAGCTAATGTCCCTTTCCAGCTTTGTCCTCTTGATTTTCTGTCATTAACAGACTGTGCCTCTGTTGTCGTGGCAATCAGCTATCCTAATGACACTTCTCTTTGCTTCACTATCATCAATGAGTCTCAGACCTGAAACCACTCCTACATAATACCTTGCCATTTTTATTATTATTGTGTAAGATCTAGCGAGATGTTTCTGAGGCTTCTCACTATATTTACCTTTCTTAACTAAAACTGAGTTGCAATGGCAAAATGAGTGCATGACAGCAGCAGCATAAGCATATTACACATCTAAGCATCTTCTTCACTGAACAGAGGTCATGCATCAAAGGCAAAGAAAGCCCACAATGAGGCAACTGCAATCAACCCTTGCCAGAAACCACATCCCTGAGCCTATATGGCAATGAAGAGTAGCTGCTGCACTTGACATTGTGACTGAGAGCAAGCGTAGGGGAAAGGTGCCTACAACCCCCAAAGCCTCTATGCCTCTCAAGAAATGTTAATTTTGGGAGGAGGTAAATCACCTTTAAAATGTTCAAAAACATCTCCTAAACATGCCAAAACAGGATAGGCTACAAGATTAATTAATCCATGACCACCCTAACACCCCCAGAATAAAAGATCCAAAATAAAGAAAACTAAAACTAGGAGTAACATTTTGATTTTAGCTGAACACGGTACACCATGGCCTGCTAGGGGTACACAAATGAATACTGACCTCTGCCCCCACTGCAATGGCCCAATGTTGACTTAACCTTTCCAGGAACCAAGGTGACAATGTACTTGTGGTAGGAAACCTAATGTGTAGCCACTCTTATCCCCTCTCTGAACATTCAAAAAGGGCTGAAGCTAACACAGGTACTATTCCAATAGACGTACCATCATCCCATTTCCCTTAAAGCATAAATTACAAATGCTTGAAGAAGTGAGATGGCAACAGATAGGGAAAAAACCCCTATTTTATTCTCATGTATGTTCTAGTTACATAGTTACAGATAGTGTTTAATTCCTTCTTCTTTTCAGTGAGGTTACTTCTTGTTTCTTCCTCTCAGCTACATTAAAAGTCATGCTGAATCTCCATAACTGCCATGTATACAAAATTCTATATATGAAAGCTAGCTATAGGGGCTTCTATAACTGCATTATGGGCTGCACACTATTTTTAATGCATTTGCTGAAATAACAAATGTAAGCTTTTTCTTTTTGTCTTACCTACATCCAGAGTAGGTATTCCTGTCAAAAAACCAATAAGGTCACACAGCACTAGCCAGCTGCACTTTACTAGCATAAGTATCAAGCATTCTTACACAGACTGATAAATACCAAGCATTCTTACACATATAGATGCATCTAAGCTGTGCCTAACCTACTTCAGGCATGTGTAAACTTCATATAGTTTGGCAGGGGAGGGGAGCTCTTGCCACAGATTGTTTCAGACAGAAATGCCTTATGTGGACATAGAGCTGAATTACATGTGGACATAGAGCTGTAAAATTTGTGCACAAATAAGGCTTTAGCATCTAGTTACATGTGTGCCATTTGTGTAAAAGCCAGTACATTTACACTGGTTAAAACACTAAGTATTTAAGATCAGTCCAAGTATATTAGAACTATACATTGGTTTAGGAAAAGTGCTATCCATGGGACACATCTCCCCCTTCCCCTGCAGCGAATAAAGTTGCAGGTAGACACCCTGATAAAAGTGTAACTCAAGAGTGCTACTGTAAACACACAACAACAAAGCTATGATTAAGTTATCAAAACTCAAGAAATTTTAACTCAGAATTATAAGACATTGCTTAGGTGTATCAAGATCACTCCCTACTATAGCCGACATCATTATAAATCAGGCTTAGGGAAATAATATCCATGTTTGATAAATTCCAATGGAGAAGAGAACTCACATTGGTAAAATTCCAAAGGATGCCATCTGTTGCCCTGGAGGACAGACTTGGACAATTTGTGGTTTATTATTGTAGGAGCAATGAAACCGAACATCTCCCTTATTATTTATTCGAATATCTACTGGTGCAGAAAGTAAAGGATTATGGATATCTTAAGAAAATACAATTACTGAACTATGGCTTCCCAAATATACATTTAAATAGTTATGTTAACAATTCAAGATCATTTAAATATTTAAATGATCTTGAATTGTTAACATTTTCATGATATTAGAAAAGTTGCAAATAGAGCCTCCAACTGAAATATTTCAGTGTGGAGAGTTCCTGTTGGTTGTTCCAGACAATAAGCCATGGCCTCTTCCCCACTTCTAGAATACTCCATTCCCTTTCCTCTCCCTGACCACCTTATTTTCCATTTCATCCAACTTTCAGTTAACATCCCAAGAGCATGAAGGTTCCCAGATTTCAAAGCCTGGCTCTGAGGCCCTTCCCACAGGAGAACTGCATCTCGGCACGGGGACAGGAGAAGAGAGGGGCCACAACTACACATCCGCAAAACGTTGTCGTGTTCCCATCCTTCTTCCGCTGCCAACTGGTGTAACAGCAGGATAAATCATCTCCATCAACGACTCTCGATCATGCCATGGTCCCATGCTTACCTGCCCTGCAGAAGACCTAGAAGTGCAATGGAGGTGTTTCTTGCCCCAGTGCAGCATGGGAAAGAGCCCCATTGCACTGAAAAAGGAAGAACCATGTCCCTCGTGCCCCCTGCCAGAGGGAGCCAATCTGGTGCGGAGGTGAGAGTTCCTGTCATGCTCCCTTTCTGGCAGAGGTTCTGCCAGGATCACAACCAGAAGACGACAGGGAAAGGTAAGGTGCAGAAAGAGCCTGACTCTCAGTCCTGGCCTCACTTCTCAGGAATTCAGGGCAAAGGGAGGAACAGCAGGGGAAGAGCACTGCCTTAGAGGAAAAGCTTCATTTCTTCCTAAGTGCTGCTTGTTCCCCTTGCTGAAGGCTGCTTCAGAGTGGCTGCTGTAGACTCCTCAGAGACTTTCTTCCTTCCTCTCCCTTCTTTGTCTCATTCGTTTGGCTTTGTGTTTTTTCTTCGAATTACATGCTTTGAGCAACTGTGTTTGATGCTTTATGTATCATGCTGAATGACATCACTGACATCACCAGCTACTCTCCCTAGGTCTTAGATTAGAGCTGTGAAGTCTCAAGGCTGAGGATGCTTCTGACCTGGCAGCTCTAATGACCATTAAGAAGACTGTCATCAATGTGCATTTTGAAGTTTCTCTTCTTTCCCTATTTCTCTTTCTCTCGCCTAAGGTTGTTTGTTCGCTACTAAGTAAGAATGTATGCTTCTGCAACACTTTGGGCTCTTCCAGTTCTGCTGATACCTACCCCTACTGCTTGAGTGGTGTGTAGCTATGGCATCAATATCTGAAACAATGTGAGCTAATTTAATTGGGCATAATATAAATGATAGTGCACTTAAAATCATCCATATTTTATTTTATTGAATTGCTGTGACATTTCTTCTACACATGATGTTAAGTTGGCTAAAAGATGAGCCACTGGAAAAGTTATACTGGAACAAATAGTTGGAGGATTGATTTTGGAAGATTCAGGATAAATAAAAGTGGTCTTACAAGAAGGCAATAGCAAACATTGGAATGAATCTGGCCAAGAAAACTGTTATGACAGGGTGGCTATGAGTCAGAATCCACTTGATAGCACATACCAAGAACAAATTTTTTCACACAGTGTGTTGTTTCTTCATACACATGTACCTTCATGTTGCCTGTTGACTTATGGTAACCCTACACATTTCATAGGAATTCTCACAGGTGGTTTTGTCAGGCCCTTCCTCTGAAATATAGCCTACAGCACCTGGTACTCCTTGGTGGTCTCCCATCCAAGCACTAACTAGGGCTCACTCTGTTTAACTTCCAAGATCAGATGGGATTTTGGTGTCTTTAGAGTATAGTATTTCTATCCCACTTCATATTGTAAGAATTCACTGCCACAAAATGTAGCCATGGCTGCCAATATGGAAGGCTTTAAAAAGGGATTAGATAAATTAATGGAGGATAGGGCCTCCATTGCTAATAGTCAGAGTGACTATGGCCATTTCTGCATTGCACTGTTATAGTGCTATTATTCCACTCTCAACATTCTATGGAATCCTAGGATTTGCAGTTTAGGGAGGGGTATTCAGAATTCTCAGCCAAAGAGGTCTTTGGCCTCAGTAAACTACAAACTCCAGAATTCCACAGGATGTTGAAAGCGAAATAAGAGCACTATAACAATGTAGTGCGGAAATGGCCACAATAACTTAACAACTAAGAAGCAGTAAAATGTCTTTTTTGTCAGTAGCTGAGAAACATGATATGTGGGGCAGTTGTACTCAAGTTGTGCACTTCCTATAGGCAACTGGTTGGCTGTGTGAACTGTGTTCAACTGTGTGAAAAAGAGACTGGACTAGACAGGTGTTTGTTCTGATCCAGCTGGCCTCTTGTGTTTTAGGTATGAATGTTACTATTGTATTATAAATGCCCATTTGCTTACTAACCCTCAAAATATCTGGCCAGAACATCAGACACACCCTTTCATATTTTGCACTTGTTTGTGGAATGTATAACTGAATGAGTTCTTGTGCTTAAGTCTGTGAATCCTTCACTGAAAGGATTAAATCTTTCTGTACATTGTGACACTAAACTGTTCTACTCCCTCTCAATATATGCTAAAGTGGATATGTTCGCCTCAAAGCATAATGGCAATGCTAAGGCCCTATCCTCACAGTCTTCTTTGTGCCATTACACTGACTGCTAGCCATCTGTGCTGTGCACTGAGACGGATGTATGAAAGCTAATACCATGCACAGAATTTTGCATACATTGGCTTTTTTGGCTGCTGCTTTAGAGAAGGGTTTTCAGTATAAAGAAGGTGTGTTCACTTACATTACCATTTCAATATTCAGCCCTATGGCTGAAAGTCAATGCATGCAACAGCAGCTATCATGGCACAAGGTATCATGAATAGACCCAAATATAGTAACTGTCAGTAGTATAATAAAGAAATAAAGAAGAATATGCTGATGGGTACTAACACTCCTCTTTTTTATTATATGACATAAGTCAGGGATATCTACAGTAGCCAGGTTCGCTGTGGGACAGAGCTGTCATCGCAGGTCTGTGTTTTAGTGGAAGGAAAACATTCAACTGGTAAAACAGACTTTCCAGCAAGACCATTAACTGTAATAAAATTCTGGCCCATATTGGCTCTATTAAGGCCTAACTAGGCATTACTTACTTCGGCATTACTTTCAAAAAATGTATTTTAATTTTTATATCACTGTCCCCAGCAGACTGAAAACAAGTTATTACTAGAATCAATGTGGTTGTATGTATTACTTTAGTCTATTATTTATTTAGTATTGTGTATCAAATATATTGTGTTTAACACAATGTTACATACTATTTATTATTTGTTATATTTATTTAATATATTATTTAATTTATTTAAGAAGCCAAATGTAACCCATACTGATAAAATTGCCTTAATATTGTATGTGTGCTTGAATTCCCTTATTTTAAATACACAAACTCTTCATAAGAAAGCCAAAGTTCTTCTTTTGCTATACTGCTTTTTTTTTTTAAAAAAAGGACAAAATATATTGCAAATAAAAGACTGGCAAATACTGAATCATAATTAAAAGAAGTTGGAGCTACTTAATACATTCAAGGTTCCAGCATTTGCTTTTCACATTCATCATTCATTAAGTCCTTGTAACAATATATTCATTTAACTAAAATTCTGGCATGCAAAGTAGGGGGAGCTGCATTGTTTTGACATCTGCCAAATACTAGAGAATCAGAAGACCCGTCAGGGAATTTTGGCTGAACAGACTTTGAACAGTAGGTTTCAACAATAGTGTAGAACATCACACAATTGAACTAAACGATGCCTGTAGTTTGTGGAGTAAGGCTGACCTTGTTATTGAAGCCTGTGCAAAATAACAATGCAAAATACGATCTTGTCATTCACCAGCATGAACTGAATTGAAGTAGATGGATTTGGCATGCCACTTAAAACTATACCCACCTTGCAAGTTGGAACAATCAATGCACCATGAGTAAATATCAAGCTATACAACAAACAAAGTCTTCCTGCATGCCTAATGAATGCTATAGTTAAGGTATTTTTAAAATGGGTTATATTGCTACTGTATCTATGGCCCTTTCCACACGGGGGTATTAAAACGGTGTAGCGCGACCTCCGATGGAGGTCATCTACACCATAAAATGGATCGGGGCGGATTACTTTTGTGGAATTCCACACCCCAATCCACGCTAGGGCGCCCGGAAGTGGCGGCGCCATGTGCTTTTTGGAAACCACTTTTCAAGTGGTTTTAAAAAGCACGATCGTGCAGCCCCATCGCAGCACCTAGTGTGGATTTGCAGGCAGGCGGAAGGGCATGCCTGCAGATCTGACAGGGGTGGGCTTTCCGGCTGGCGAGCTTCTCCGGTTGGTGGAGAGCAGGATGCCGCGGGACACCGACAAGTGTGGAGCAGCGAAAACGCACTGCTCCACATGGCGATGGACTAAGGTAAGCTCCGTTTCAGGACGTCTCAGGACGTTTTTCCCTTCCTGTGTGAAAAGGGCCTCTATCTATATTGCTACTACAGTCATCACTCCACATTCACTAGGATTTGGAGCACGGGACCCCCATAAAAGTGGAAAAAACATGAATAACTCTAGACCCTCCCAAACCATATTTAACACACAAAAGAAGTATAATCACCATATTCAACCCACCTTGAATTCCTTTGAGGCATCAGGGTTCCTTCATAAGGCAGAAGTGGGTGGGTGGTGGGATTTACTGCCACCTCCTCTGCTGCCCCCACACCATTTTTAATAGGGGTTTACAAGCCTTGTTGACAGTTTCTAAGTCTCACAAGGCTTGCAGTTCCTATTAAAATGGCATAGGGAGGCAGCAGGAGTGACAGCAAATAATCTGTGAGTAATCAAATCTGCAAAAGTGAAGCCCGCAAATGTGGAGGGCCGACTGCATATTTATATGTTAACTATAGAATATATGATACTCTTCCTGCAAGATACAACAAAATCCACAATAGAGTGATAACTTTATTGGTCAACCAAAATGCAGAAAATGCACTGTGCAAGCTTTTGAAGCTTCACTTCATCAGGTAAAGATGTTAAAAATCATACAGGAGTGGGGGAAAGGGTGAAGATGTTAAAGTCACAAGCTTACATTCTGTTTCAGATATTACTCTGTTTTCAGTTAAGATGGTATTGAGGGATCTCGGTGCAAGCAGAGGCAACTCCCCTTCTTGGCCATGTGAGGATCAGGGGCAAAAGGCAATAAAAGACAGGTAATAAAATTGCAACTCCATCAGCAACAGAAGAGTAACTTCCTGCAAGATGAAACCTTTATTTTATACAGTCCTCAATGGCTTCTTTCTCTGGCTCTTTATTAATGAGGCAGCAAAGAAGGGAATGATGCAGCAGGAGGTACACAATGACAGCAGTTTCAATTCTTATATCCTTCACTTTCTCAAAGTCTTCTGTGACAAATCTTGGCTTTCAGAATCATGCTGCACATACCTTTTTGTTAGCCATCAAAGAATATTCATTGTTATGAAGGGCACAATAAAAAGACCCACAAAGCACATTTTAGAGCACAGATAACCACTGACTTCAAATTTCATGCATCTCCAAATGAACCTTTTCCCATTTCAAACTCTGTTAGTTTCTAATCTTTTGGTGCGAGTGTTTGATCTCTGCCGACAACAGCATTTGGTTGGAAATAGCACTGTCCTCAAAGATAACTGCAACAAACAAAAACTTGATAATGGAGCCAGTGCTCACCTGTACTAGATTCTCTTAAAGGTTTACACCCGCTTTACTGCGATCATGCTGAGTTATATCAAGGGAAATAGTGAAAAATTGAACAAATTATGTGAAATCCTGTTGTAGTTCGGCACAATTGGCCTTCTTCAAAACATGATATTACTGTCACATGCAGCTTGGCCCTTAGCATGAATTTATAGCTTGTCACATTATGTCTTTGTCATAGCAGCATTGGCAATGGAAGGGCTTAACTAGTAGATAATGGCATATTTTTTCTGCATTCTCATGCATAAAAAATTGTTGAAAACCTTCCAGTTTTAAGACCTCAGGAAGACTGGCACTTTTATCTGTGTTCAGAACAGGGATACGAAACTGAGATGGAAACTAAGAACAGGGATAGGAAACTCTTCACAGACTCTTTCAGACTACAAATTTATAGCACTGTGATTCCCCTTTAACTGTCGTGGCTAAATTCTGTGGAATCATAGGAATTGTAGTTTGATGAAGCATTAGAGTTCTCTGTCTGAGAATTCTAAACACCCTTCTCTAAACTGAAGATCCCAGAGTGACATAAATTGGACCCATGATAGTTAAAATGGAATCACAGCATTATAACTTGTGTAATGTGAAAAAATCCCATGTATTTTAAAACCATGACACTCATAACCCTGGCTAGGGAAGAAGGAAATTGCATTGTAACAACTGGAGGGCCCATGTTCCCTACCACTGGTTTAGAATCAGGACGCAAGTCCTAGGGAGTCTTATTGGCATTTTCTGTCAAGCAAATGTAGGACTATTCACTGAGACATACAGAACAATTCCAAGTATGTTTACTCCAGAGTAAATGCTAATGTGTTCAAAAGAGTTTACTCTCACGCAGAACTTGGGGACAGTTTAATAACTGGTTCACTGAACTATGAGATTTCTCTCCAAACATGGATGAACCTCTCCTGTCTGTTTGCAAAATGTCATTCTCTCTTCTCGTCTAGTTTTTACTGATTTCATTTTCTAGTGTTGTAAATTATTTGGGGTAAGCTTTGTACTTTGTTCGGGGGTACCCAACACAGTACTAGGCACTTAGTTAATTAAATAAAAATTCTCATTACACGTATCACCTTCTTCTCTTTTCCTGTCTTCTCACTTTCTCTTTCTGTCTCCATTCTCTCTTTCGCTTTATAATCAGACCTTGTTTCAGTGGGTCACATGCTTTGAAGGATTTGGGAAGGTTGGGAGCTATTAGTTTGGAGCCAAAAGATTCCTTTAATTAAAAAGATGTCCTGCCTGTGTGTACTCTGAATTAAGTCACATGGCATTCAATGAAGCTCACTTCCAGGTTAGTAAGTGTTGGATTGCTGTGTTCATTTCTAATCAGTCTATTATGCTTAGAAAGAGGAAATCAGGAGATTACAAAGGACCACAAAGCCCAGGCTCCAAGAGCAGATGTTCTGGGTTATTTTAGAAATCATGCAATTGCCATTTCCTTACTACTTCAGTTCCTTCCTCAACCAAACATTGAAGATTAATTCCATCAATGTGATTGGCATAATTATTTATTTACCAAATCCTATACCAAATAATTTACAACACTAGAAACACTCCCACAAGGTATCTCCCACAAGGACTCATCTGTACTATATTTTGCTTATGATGTTGAAATGTGAGATTGCTATGATGGGACTAGGACCCAAAACATTTTGCTGCCTGAGGTAAAGTGAGTGCCATTTCTGGCATGTTCAGAAGTCAACCAAACTAGACACTGAATCAATACTGGCCATGTGAGAATGTCCACCAATTTACTTGAGAGTAGAAGACTACTTTTGGGTGTGTCATGCAGATCATAAGTCATATGTAGCTCTGTGCTCCAACACTGTACATTTCTGATACCCATCCTCTGCCATTTGCTGCCTGTCAGCTGTCTAATTTAGCTTAATAATAGGTTTCACCCTAGATGGCACAGATGCTCAGGGAACAAAACTGAGGATGGGATCATAATTTCTAGATATAGCAGAAAGTTAAGAAGTGGGCACTAAGGTGTAGAATACCAAAGGCAGGGGTAAAGAGCCAGTAGGAAACTGAGCAGATAAGAACATGGAGGAAGAGTAGATGAGACTGGGGAACAGAAGAAATCACTGAGCTAAATGATTAGGGAATCCAAGGAAACTTTAACCTCTTTAAGGTTATTAAAAGCTATTTCCTGGGCAGATGAGTGAAACAAGGAATACGACATAGCTAGGAGATACAGAGATAGCTAAAGATGAAGTGGACATTAAGGGAAAAAGCAAGAACTGAAGGAACAGTGAGAAAGGAGAGAAGGAGGAAGATACATAGAGACTGTATAACAATGGATAAGCCATGGAGAAAGGGAAAACTCAATACTGTGGAATGGACTGCTCAAGACAGTTATGGAGATCCTCAATTTTAAGAACTACAGAGTAAGGCAATTCTGCCAGTTGCAGCTTGTGTGCCACTGCTGCATTGTGACCCAGCAATCCAGCAAAGGAACCAGGATCAAGAACAGGAAGCTGGCCAAGCTTCACATACTGATTTCAAAACTAAATATCCAATTTCTTGGCTACAATTTTCTGGATTTTATAAAGATACCAGAAGTCTATTGTGTTCTCTATTGGAAAAATAATATTTGATACTTCCTACTTAGTAAAGAATGTAAAGTTAATTGTGTCTGTATCCACCAGTTTCAGCTTTATAAAACAGTGTGAATTCACATACCACACTGTTCCCCAAGTTGTAACCTCTACATTAATTGAACTAGAACTCCTACAATCCCAGCCAGCACAGGTAAATGCCCGAGGATGGTGGGACTTCTAAACCAATACATATGGAAGGCATCAGTCTGAGAAATAATGGTTCATGTTATAATTACAGTTAAATTCCACATCAGCCAAGAAATATTGGAGAGTAATATTATACATGGTGACAACAGCCCGCACTGAGTATGCACGACTTTGGAAAAATGAAACCGTACCTACTATTGAACAGGGGTGGACAACTTTTATGGAAAATAGAAATGAGGACATACTTACACAAAGACTAAAAGGGAAATCAGATGAAGACATTAATAAAGAGTGGAAGATTGTTACAGATTTGGGTTGGGTGTAGACAGAAGGCAATACATATTTCATGATATCAATTACTATACAGGGCAATAATCAATGAAATATCATGGAAGAAGTAAAGTAGAGCTATATAGCAGCAACTAACAAATTATAGATTACTAACATTTTATTGTGATACGTGGTATAATAAATAGAGGAAATATTAATAATTGTAATCCAGAAAGGAAAGGAAGAAGAAATAATACTGCATGCAAACATTGCAGAAATAATTGTTTGTTTTATTTGTTGAAACTTTAATAAAATTATTATAAAAAATAATAATAATAATTACAGTTAAATTCCAATGAGCTAAATGTTCGGAACTATCAATAGTAATAATATGGCCAGTGACCACAAATATTACAATCTAAGCCAAGCTACACACAGTTAAGAACACTGTAAGTCTTTTTGGTACTGCATATGAATAAAGGATGATTGCCATTGTTAAATATTTCTATAAAAAAGAGCAAGGAGGGAGAGACAAAGAGAGAAATGGTGTTGTTACATCTGGAGAAAAAATGATGCAGACTTTTGATCTAACTCAGCAACAGAACGCTTATTAAAAAGAGAGTTTTTTAATTGTATCTAATTCATATTTTATCTTTTATGATATACTTGAAATTTGAAAATGTTGTATTACATAAAATGAACCTATACACAAGTCATCTTACAGGTAATACATAGTACAGTAGGCTGTGTACAAGCCGAAATCTATCAAATAGGAAAAACACAAATAATTTTAATGATAAAATGAAACCTTCAATGCTTGATTTCTTTGAAACATTAGCAGGATGGGAGGTACCAATATGGACTGGAGCGCTAGCATGGAGGGCTGGTGGGGACCATCCAACCCTACTGCAAGCCCAAACTGGGGCAGGGGAGGGAGAAGTGGGATCAAATTGCTCAAACAAATTGTACAAAATGAGATTTTTCATTAAAATGAGTTGCACTTTGTGTGGATGCCTCAATCCAGACTGAGACTACAGCCCCAGAAGGGCTATCTCTCTGCTAAGGTCTCATTCCACAGGCTGCATATCTTTAAAAATCCTGTTCTCAGGAGTAATTCATGGGATTAATGCTTGTGTCGTTTGGCCCCACATCGGTTTCCCTATATATGATCCCTATTTCCCTATATATGTATTTTATAGACTGTATTGAATGCCCTAATATAAGTACACTTTTGCTTTCTGCATCTGGACATTTGAATTCTATATTTATATATTTATAGAATTCAGCACTATTTAACTACTCCTTTAAACATTCATTAAAATATAGCTGTAAGATTTGTTATAGAAAGAAAACGCAGTGCCTAATTAGGCTCTTCAGTACTTGTTTTATAATCCCATGTGCCCTGTGGTTGGTTTGTATGCTGAATCCTTAAACAGGTCCTTTTAAAACAGCAATCTAATATAAAATAATTAACATCTTTGCTTGTTGGGCTCTACATTATTAATGCATATATATAGCTGATATTAACTGTTTATACATACACATTACAGCATAGAAAGAGAGAGAGAGTTGAAATATAGTTAAAAGATTATGCTTGAATTTAGCAGAAAAGTAAGAAAACGAAGGGCTCTCCAAAATTAAAAAGGAATATTCTTTCTACATAGTACAAGACAGGAATTATGCAACCTGTGTGCCACATGTAGCTTCTGAGCAGTTTGGCTCTCCATTAGGGGTCGGCATTGTGTAGCCAGAGAGCTGTATGCAGCCCCCACAGGGCTCAAAAAAAATTTTTGCCCCCAAGGGTCCCCAAACGCCCTCTAGAGGACACAAGGCATTTTCACCACCTTTTTGGCTCACCGGGCCAACTTTTAAGCTCACGAGTGGCCATTTTTAAAACCAGCAAATGAAAAGAAAGTGACTTCTGCTCACTTCCTACGAGCAGAAATGGTCCTAGGAGACTAAAATCCTGGCAAAAATGCCCTCATGAACTGTAGGGGAATTTGGGCCAATTTTTTGGTTTTGAGGGAAGTGCAATGAGGGAGGGTGACTTTCTAAGGCTTTTCTAGCATTCTATAGTTGCCCACCAATGCTCTAGTCCCCAGCCTCCCACTGCCAAAGCCCATTTTAAAAAAAAAGGTCAAAAATGCAATTTACATGAAAACACAATTCCAGTAGCATGGTTTTGCACTCAATCTGGAGGGTCACCACAAAATGGGGGGGGGACCACAACCACCAACCAGCCCCATATTAAAAACAGTCAAGAGCAATGACTAGAGTATCATTTCATGTCTTCAGAAAAATGACAGCAAGCATTCCAACTGGAGCTGAGGGGAATCAAAAAATGATCCTACTAGACTTTCATGTACCCACCCTCACGCAGAACTTAGGTACATATGCTTTTAGTGGCTGAATGAAGCTAGGAGAAAGATGGGCAAAACAGCAAATAAACAATTTGAGGATGCTACACACAAACAGGACAAGTGATAAGAAGTAAGTAGAACAGGAACATGTTTGTACCATGGCAAAGCAACATACCAGCAAACCAGGTGATAGAGTCACTAGGACCTTTGACCAGAAAGTTCTACAAGTTACTCTAATAAAGCTACTGTACTGCTTGAAGTCAAGTGCCTCAACATTCACCAAAAAGGTTAAGAAAATAAAGTCATTCTACAAAGGTCCACAGATTGCAGTCTCTAGAATATACAGGATGGAAAAAGGTCCCAGGATGATAAGAATGAACGTAAGAAGGCAGTTCTAATGACCATGATTATCCCTCCAACAATATCCCTATGTATATGTATAATTATACACACACACAAATTATATATATAACTAAAAACAATAGTATTTAAGTATTCTTTTCTTTTTGTTAGATTCTGACATTAGCTCTTTCATGTTACAGAGTTTTACATTGCTATTTAACTCTGAGCAAACAACATTATAGCACAAAGAATTGTAAAGATGTTTCATTGTCAAGCTAATTCTGCCTAACAACCAAAACAAGTATTTTCCTTCCTATTTTTTTTTCCAGTAGGCAATTTACATAATGCAATGTATCAAGGTTAAGTTTTCACACTGACAACCTGGGCAGTCTCCTGTTCTTGCAATCTTATTGGGATTGAGAAAATATTTTTCCAAGTGCCATTTTGTATTCCTTTTACCAGTATCATACAGTTCTCATATACAACTCTCTCCCTCTTTATAAAAGGTTGCAATATCTTTTCTAAGCCTTAATTCCCAGCAAAACAATGTCAGACTAAAATATGTGGGCATTGATGCCCCCACCCATCAATGAAATGCAGTCATTCAGAATGGTCAAAAAGTCCCTGGAAGTTCTGGGTTTTGTTCCTGTACCAACAGCTTTATTTTGGAGATTCATATGAGTAGTATTTCTTGGGAACTGCTGGAATTAACAAAGACTTTTAATTCTCATTCTCCAGGTAAATATAAATTACCCAGTACTTTCCAAAGTGGACTGTATCTGAACTTGCTTCATGTGTTTCTACTGGCTTGGAAAAAGAAAAGATGGCTGCCTCCAAGTAAACACAGCTATTGTTTCTGAGACAGAAATTCAACAGAAATTGAGGAAAGAGGAAAGTAACATACAACAAAATGATCCTAATGCTCAACTAGTATATTATTGCTAATGTACTTCAGCATTTTGTCTGTAATGCTTGGAAAATAAAGAAAAGTCTCAGTGGAAATTGATGAAGATCAGTTTCTGAAATGTTGCATGAGGCTGGATGTAGCATGTGATTAGCGGGAGAGGAGAGGATAAGGAGATGAGGGAGGAAGAGAAGGACGGGGGTACATCCAACATATTTCAAAAGAAAACTGGATGGAAATCTGTGTACACACAGGTACAATCAAAACAAAAAGAACTGTGAATTCTTGATACTTTGAGGCAACCTGGTTGAGCCCTGCAACTGAATTTGAGCCAAGGCTGAAAGAGCTTTGAACCCATGCCCACTCATGCCCAAACCAATTAGTCTATCTACAGTAGCTTGTAGGTTCCAGGGCACCAGACAGAGTCACAATAACATCAACTTTCCATATCTATGAGTTTTGTATCCATGGATTCAACCAACCACAGCTCAAAAATATTCAGAAAAAAATCCAAAAAGCAAACCTTTATTTTGCCACACAGCAAGTACTATGCTCAGTAGCCTCCTGCTGTAGCCTCCTACATTTCATAGATTCTCAGGCTTTCTCCAGCACTTCTTTGAATTGTTCACCAGTTTATATGAGACATTTGATTACATATCTTGAGCTAAATTGTGGTAAAAACTGGAGACCTCCTTGATTGACTGATGTCTACTTCATGTAATATGCATGTTAATTGAAGGGACCTCACTGAAAGTGAGACGTAATACCTAGGGCCATCTCACCAATGCCACTGAAACTGAGAAAAGTGTCAAGCAAGGCTACATACTGGCTCCATTCTTGTTCAATTTTTACATCAACCTTATGGTAGATCATCTCTACAACATGAACTGTCACTCTCCAAAACTGTCTGGAAGATATATTTCTGTCCTGTTCTATGCAGATGATGCAGCAGTACTTTCACGAACACCTATTGGGCTTAAAAGAGCACTGAAAGCTCTAACACAGTACTGCAAGGAGAAGGAGCTAGAACTTAATTATCAGAAAATTAAAATCATGGCATTTACTAAAAGGCCCAAGAGTTATTCCTGGAGTATAGACAGTCACAAGATTGAGCAGGTCTCCTGTTTTAAATATCTGTAGAAGTCTTTCATTCTACCAACAGTAGGAAAGCTCATGGGGACTAAGCTATTGATAATGGACGGAGAAGCTCAACTGCCATCCTTAAATCCCTTAAGAGAAGAGGAGGCCATTATATTCCTGCAGAAGTTAAATTATGCAAGGACAAGACAATATCACATCTTCTTTATGGTGCCCCATTAGGCCCTTTTCTAGTTTTGCACTATTCAAGCTCATAAAATCCAAATTTCTAAGATCATCCCTTCAAGTTACAAAATACCCCCCTGTGTCTAGAGTCAGGCTTTATCAAAGAGAAGGCTAGAGCACGGTAACCATACTCAACTATTGGCTCAGATTATCCTTTTTCCCATTAGCCTTGCCCCATTAACTATGAGTGAGGATTTTCATTCTATGTGGAAACAGGAAGGGACATCTAAAATCTCATCTCTGGGCTTTTCTCCAGTTCTTCTGCTCAGCATGGGGTACAATCAGGATAAAGCAGTCATTAAACAGCATGTAGTAGACACAGAACATTGACTCGATCTAGTCAGGACCCCAACCTTTATTGCTACTGAAACTAACAAGTAAAGTCATCCCTCCACATTCGCTAGGATTAGGGGCACAGGGCCCCCACAAAAGCGGAAAAGTGTGAATAATTCTAGGTCCTCCCAAACCATATTCAACACACAAAAAAGTATGATCACTATATTCAACCCACTATGGATTCCTTTGAGGCATCAGGGTTCCTTCACAAGGCAAAAGTGGCTGGCTGGTGGGGTTTACTGTCACCTCCATTGCTGCCCCACACCATTTTTAATAGGGACTTACAAACCTCGTTTGCAGTTTCTCAGTCTCACAAGGCTTGCAGTCCCTATTAAAAATGGCACAGGAAGGCAGCAGAAGTGACAGCAAATAATCCATGAATAATCAAATCCACAAAAGTGAAACCAGCAAATGTGGAGGGCTGACTGTACTTCGTCTCCCCTATGGCATACTTAACTAATCCGGAAGTACCTAAACAGCCCTTACTTTGGCACAACGTCATGCTCCCCTCCTCAGCTGTCCTTGAAAGCCAATACAGAAAATTCCTTACTTGGAGAGACAATGCCCCTGTGAGTCTGGACACACAGAAACAACAGAGCATGTGCTACTCAATTGTTTGCATTATAGAGACATTCATAGTAACTTCATTTCACTCTTCCTGTATAAATATCCAGGATGCACCAGACAATTTTATACTTTCCTGCTGCCTTCAGACATTAACTCTGACATAACATATAACGTTGCTAGCTTCCATGCAACAGCACTTAAAATTTGTCGGATGATGATTTGTGCCACAGACTAGACCTAATGAACATCTGTAAACTCATGCATACGGTGTTTTGCATATTATCTTCGATGTTTCCCTATACCCCTTAAATGCTCCTACTTTCACTTTATACATATACTGGTGTTTGTGTGTGCACATGCACCTATGTGTGTGGGGCATAACAAAATTTGTATTGTATATAAGAGATGCTATTTTACTATGCCATTGTATATAACGGAACTTGATTATCCACAGATTTTGATATCCACAGGGAGTCCTGGAACCAAACCCCAAGGCCCACTGTCTGGTTTTTTTATTATGACAACATTATTTATTTTCCTGTTAATACGGTGAGACATACAGAATTTGGTCACCAGAAAGTTCCAGCATCACAAACCGTCCTTCTATTTTATTGTGATTTTTCCCTAGCTTTTTAATGCTCTTGAATTTAAATTTTAATCGGATTTTAATTTTTGTAAAGCACGCTGGGATTTTTTTATTCAGGCTGAAAAATGGTATATCAGCAATTTATAAGTATATGTTTTAAAAGTAAATAAATAATACATAAATTATATCAGTGGATATTTGGGAAAACAGATTTCTTGATGAAAAGAAAGAAAGAAAGAAAGAGGAAAGAAAATGATTCCACTCTGCCTCCTACTCCGTTAGAGAACATATTTATCAACACATGCACATCTCCACCAACTTTGGTACAACTTTATTCTCTTCTTGAACACACATTTGTTGAATATGTCCGAGTTTATGAATATTCAGAATTGCATGAACCAACACAGTAAAGAAGAATAGACAACCAGTAGGCTTCCAATAATTGCTGGGCAGCAACTTTCATCAGTCCTAGCCAATATGAGGGAACATGGGTATTGTAGTCCAGCATCAGGAAGATCATAAGTTGAATACTCTTTCAGTAAAGGAATTTGCATTCTTGGGTGTACTATAAGATTGTCTAAACTGCTAAGTTTATGTACAACTGAAATACAATGTTATGAAAATCTGATTAACTATTGTGATTGCCCTGAATCCTAAGTGCTGATTGTCCTCTTGATATTCTGCCTATCTATTATAGTGGCAATGTCAGTGGGTAAAGCAGACTCTCCTTTTACCATTCCTGCTTGCTGAGCTGCTAACAGAAAAATCACCTTTTATAATGACAGGAGATAAAAGATGAATAAGTGTCTGATGTAAATGATTACAATGATCATTTGTACCCTATTACTCAATAATACAAGTCAGTCATGTTTAATTTTCCAGAATTATTACATTTCCAGTTTGCAAGAGAGAAATGTTAAATGATCTGCACGATCTTCACATGTTTGGTGAAAGTATTTTTAATGCTGCAAGTGATCTCAAAATAAAGTTTCAAAAAAGAACAATTTCCACAGATGTGTCTGGCCTAAAGGGTCTTGCACAAAATATAGTCACACGTCTGGCCAGGTGATTTTTTAAAAACTTTTGTGCCTCTTAGGCTTTAATCCTTTAAGATTAACTAAAATTGGCGGTCTCCAGTATTCCCTTGGCTAACTAAAGCAGTATTTGGGCTTTATTCGTTCAAAATGACTTCTATATACCTGCCTGTACTTATAATCAAGAAGTTCATAATCAAGAGGTACACACACGATTTCTTTACTGAAATATTTTTGAAAGATTGACTCTGACTTTGGAAGACAAAAGTGCATGAAGTAGAAGAATATAGTATTCTGGTAGATTAAAATGATGTCTATGGATAAATTCTCATTGTGTGTCAAGAAGCATGTGTATCTCATCTTCATAACCAAGATAATAAATTCATGTTGACATAGCAGTTATCAGTGTAAGATTTGGTCCATCTCTAATCATATCACTGAAAGACATACATAGGCAATCACTTCCTCTAATTATCATGCCCTTATCATAATTACATTCTATTTATTACAGTATATATTATTTGATTTTATCCTGACAACATCCCTGTTAGGCTGAATTTAGAGAGTGTGGATGAGTTTGGATATTATAATAAGTTATGGGCTCACACATGACATCACATCACACTATGCTACATCAAGTGTTTTGCACTATCCATTAAAAAATGGTCCTATATGACTAACACAACCAACATATTCTTTGAATTTTTTCTTAACCTTTAAGAAAAACTTCTTTTATGAGTTGCATTATGACTATAATTTTTGTTTTGTTTTGTGATTTTTTTTAGATGACATCACACTGGTCTATATTTCATAATTCCTCTAAGAGCAAGAGGACATGTTTCTGTGTGTGTGTTTAGAAGCAATCCAGATCTTGTGAAATCTGCCACTACTTTGGAAGTGCTTTGGAGCCTGAGGCTGAAAAGAAAGTTCAAATGAAATTGCATGGCACTGCATATATTACATGAAGTTCCTGCACTTCCATCTGTAAACATGAAAAGTCAAATAATTCTACAGCTTTCACATTCTGCCATCCTATCAAAAACCTTTTTATCATTTTTATGAAAGAAATAGCCTTACCAAAAAAGCAGTGTCCTGACATTTAGGGAATATTGGTTCAGTACAAAAATCTACGCTGAACGGGGAAAAGCTTAATATAAAGAGCATTAAAGAGCTCCAGTGTGAAAAATATAATTACCAATGAGAGTTCTTCAATCTACCTGTTCCACAGTTAGATCAAATATTATGCTAAATATATGGTGGTATAGGACAGTGGTATTAACCATGAAATCACAAAGAGAAAAAGCTGGGTGAGGAAAATGTTTATAAACATTTATAAACACCATAAAATTAAGCATGTTAGTTTCACAAAGATCTGTCTTGTAAATACCAAATTAATGTTTTCTTATTTAACACCATATGAACATACCAAGCCTCTCTTCATAGTTCTGAGTGGTGGGGTTTTCTGCCCCTTCCTCAGACAACAGAAACATTTCATCTCTACCTTTACCGTGTCCCATTCTACCTTTTAGCTCCAGTTTCTTATTGTTTTCCTTTCCATGACCTCCACCTCTTCAACTCTACAGTCCTGAGGTTACTGGGGGAAATTTCCCTATATATCACCCTAAGAGTAAATATCAAATTAAAAATGGAAAATGCGTATTTTTTTTTAAAAAAAATCTAAATATAATTTCCAATTATTTAAAATTACTTTCAATGCAGGGGCAAAGTGAAACACAATCAAAAGGAGATGACACAATTCTCTTTTAGAGTGGGGGGTTGTTCCAGGACCCCCCCATAGATACCAAAATTGGTGGATGCTCAAGTCCCATTATGCACAATGGTGTAATGAAATGGTGTCCCTCATGGCAAAATCAAAGTTTCCTTTTAGGATTCCCCCTCAACCCTATTTTCAAGCTGTGGTTACTTGAATCCATGGATACAGAATCTGTGGATATGGAGGGCCAACAGTACAGGCATTCCCCAGTTAATAAAGTCAATGTATTCCTGGGTATTACTTCTTCAATGGAAAGTGTGTACCAGAGGCAGAAATAACATGGGAAGAATAAAGAGAGGTTCCTACGTCTTAAAAAAGATAAGCAGTTCAACATCCTTCAACATATTCTATATTCAAAACTAACAATATGCACATGTGAAATGAGGCAATTTCTGCACAATGTCGCTGTCCCATGATGGGGACATGTTGCTGCCAGTCCACAAGTCATCACAGTCCCACTGTCAACACCTTCCCACCTGTCACGATCACAGGATATTCTATTACCATAAAAAATCTGGTAATGGCCCCTGATCATGTGACTCTCCCATTGCTAGCAATTATGTGGAAAGGAGGGGGAGTGCAATTTAGGTGCTTCCTTCCCCAGTGCAGCATGGGAAGAGGTCTGCTGCACTGAGGAAGGAGGGCACGTGTCACTCACACTATCTTTCTGCAGGTAGCTGGCTGGATACAGAGGACAGCATTTGGGTCATGCTCCTATTCCAGCAGTGGCACTGCCGAGATCACAATGAGACAACGACGGAGAGAGGTAAGGTGCAGAAATGGCCTGAAACAACCAGCTCAGCTAAGCCTTGTGTAAGCAAACAAAAAACATTTTTAATCTTCGAAAGATGAAGGATTCTTTCCCAATGAATTAATTTTTCTTTTCTTTTATCAGCTTTTACTTTTCTTCTCATTTCCAATTCAGTGGCAAAATTTATAAAGCTATGCTTTTTTAACATGCTAAGGGAAGATGGTGAGGCACATGTGTCTGTTTTCCCCTTTGTTTTGCTGTTCATGCACGCTCAGCAAGGGGTTCTGGAGGCAGCTGCTTTTCACCTCCTCTATTGCAGGCACCCGTGCAGTAAAATCAGCTAGAAGAGAATTGCACTGTTTCACTGGCTAAGCTTTATTGCATTGTTTACTGGAGACACTCTGATGCGACCCAGCACCCAAACTGTGTGTTTCTCCAGCCCTCTTTCACTATCCTCCTGATGTTGATGCTGCTTTAAAACAAAAAAAAAGAAATCCAGCTAGACAGATGATAAGTAAAAAAGAGGAGCTGGATGGGGCATAAAAAGGTTTTTTTAACAAGGAAGTTCTTTGTCAGAGAGTATGTTAAATGAGCCATGCCTGTGTTACTTATTTTCCATAAAGATTTTCACATATAAAAGAGCATAATTTATCATCTTAAAAATAAAATTAAAAATGCTCCAGAATGTAAACATTTCACAGCACATTCTCATTTTTATATACTCTTTTGCATTTATAAACTAGAAAATTATGATGTCAATAGAATGATGGTTCATACGAAAGTGTACTGCCTGCAACTCAAAATATCAATTTAAGCTTGGCATCATTTTAAACAAATAGTTTATTATGTGCATGAAATACCCATGAGCCATTGTAATGTTTTAGTATATGTCTAATACCTGTACATCATTATACGTTTATTATGTGCATGAAATAGCCATGAGCCATTGTAAT
The DNA here is from genome assembly GCA_948474755.1 of Ctenosaura bakeri. NCBI lineage: Eukaryota > Metazoa > Chordata > Lepidosauria > Squamata > Iguanidae > Ctenosaura > Ctenosaura bakeri. The sequence continues at coordinate 212,941 of CAOLHI010001857.1, read as the reverse complement.
GTTTTAGTATATGTCTAATACCTGTACATCATTATACTGACTTAGGCACACAGAACTTTGAGTGCATGCAAAAATTAGTACCTATAAACAGATGACAAGTCTAAATATAACAGACATTTTTCTAATCAATTTTTACTGGCTGAATATAATAAGTTAGTATCATAACTTGACACAAATGAGCTTTAGGGAAATCAGAATGCGCACAAAAGAGAGAGAGAGAGAGAGAGAGTTTAGTGTATTTCAGATGTTTGGAAGTTGCCAAGAGTGGATGTTGCAGAAGGAAGTACTGAATAAAGAGACTGTCATTGTGTAAGTTGTTTCCGACTTGTGGTGAGCCTAAGGCGAACCTATCATGGGGTTTTCTGGGGCTGAGAGTATATGATGCACCCACGGTCATCTAGTGAGTTTCTATGGCTCAGTGGGGCAACAAACCCTGGTCTCCAGGGTTGTAGTCCAATGCTAAAACCATTACACGATACTGGCTCAAGTAATCCCAAGTTACATGGACATATATCACCAACAAGATTCTGACCAATGAATGTTTAACTTTTAAGGCTAAACTTGTCAGGAAAATAGGTACCTAGGACAGTGTTCTTGTTTTTCTTATAAAACATCAAGTCATCTTTAGCTTATAGTGACCCTATGAATGATAGTTCCCCCAAGAGCCCCAGTCACCAGAAGTCTTGAACAGGTAGGTCTTGAAAGCTCAGGGCTGCCTTTATTGAATCAATCTACCTGCAGTGTGGACCTTCTCTTTTCCTACTGTCCTCCATTTTACCAAGCATTATTGTTTCTTCCAATGAGTCATGTCATCCCATCATAGGTCCAAAGAATAATAGCTTCAGTTTAGTCATTTTGGTTTCTGGGAAGATTTGTTCTAGAACCTATTTACTTGTCTTTTTCACAGGCTATATGAACTGTAGCACTCTTCTAGCCCCACATTTCAAATGAGTTGATTCGTATCCTGTCAGCTTTCTTCACTGTCAAACTTTTACAACCATACATAAAAACTAGAAGTACTATAACATGGATGACTATTACTTTGGTATTTAATGATATATGATACACTCAAGGATCTTATTTAATTTCTCTGTAGCCGTCCTTCTAAATCTGAGCCTTCTTGTGACTTCTTGACTATAGTACCGTTTTGATTAATGACTGAGCCAAGGATTACACAATCTTTTAACTATTTTGAAGTTATGCATATCATTGGTAGTCATTATCTTTATTTTGTCTGCAACACTGCTTTAGTATTTTCTTCAACTTTCATCAGTAGCCATTTCAGGTCTTTTGCTATTTTCTGCTAGTAACACATGTCATCTTTACAATTCCTTCCTCCAAGTCTAATCACACTTTTGGTATGATATGTTCTGTGTATAAGTTAAACAGATACAGTGAAAAATGAGGACCTGTCTGACCCTCTTTGCCAAATGAAAACCATTCTATTTCTCTCTGTTCTGTCCTTACATGGCCTCTTGTACAGAACATAGCTTACACATCAGGACGATCAGATGTTGTACACACTCATGTCTTTTATGGCATCTGCTGTTTCCCTACTTATTTGGGACTTGTTCCTTTCAACTTTCTTTCACGTACCAAAATGGAAGAAGTAGAGCTGCTGGTCCAAACATGTGGGCTTAGCAAAAGACAAGAGGTGCAAATGTACCTTTTTTAAACTATCCTAGCTGTAAATAAAGAAAAGATGGAGAAGACCTGCTATTTACTGCAGCTGGGTGAAACAATCAGGCACAGAAATAGGGAAGTGAACAGAAAAGGGTAAGTACATTTAACTTATTAAAGTTTTAAATTGCTATTTAGGTATTAGTAAAAGCTTGCAAAGCACCAGCATGGTTTCAGTGGACTAGGTTGGTTTGACTAGCATGGTTGGACGAGGACTTTGGGAGACTTGGGTTCAACACGCCATACCTGCTCAGTCTTGGAAATTCCCTTGGTGATCTTGGGCAAGTCACACTCTTTCACCTTCTTAACAGCTCTTGTCAAGAAAATCCCATGAGAAGTTCACCACAGGGTCACCATACTCAGAAATTATTTGAAGGCATACAATAGCGGCAACAAAGGCCTGCATTAAAACCATTCCAGAGTCAAGTGTAAAATGCCTTCTGTGACTGTATTCTCCACCTCTGTTTCCCAATGCCTTGAGACTGGGAGAAAAGGAATAGGCTACTTGAATGTCTGAAAAACTCCATTTCCCATCCTCATCACCACAAATCCTTTTCTTCTTTTCCCTTTCCACTTCTTTTACAATCTCATCTTCTTAACACCTCCACCCCTTCTTTACTGATGTAAAGTGAATCCTGATAAAACATTCCAGAATTCATAGCTTCAAAGTTCAGCTTCCTGTGATACATAAGGTGCTTCCATGGGCTGACTAATATAGAAAACTGCAGGGCTACCAAGATGCATAATCCATCACCTCCTTTTTCAGTTGCCCTCACTACTTGCTGATTTGAAACTTTTCAGCCTTACAATCAGCTATATACGTATCATACTATAACCATAAATGAGAATAAACAAAGATTCCTATATCCTTAACCTTTGCTGCAGCTAGAATGTTGTAAACTAAGCATTGTAATTTCCCATTGCAAAAAACACTGTAATTGAAGAATTAACAAAAAAGCTGAAGCAGTTTGAAAATAATGAAGACAACTAAGCTGCGGATAAAGAACCAGTAGGGAAATGTTAAATTTGTTGGTTGTTTAGCACAGTCTCTCATTCAACTAATGAATATGTTAACTAGTATCTTAATTGTGGAATTGAGTTAATTGTGAAATGCTAACTTAATCTAATCAATTAAATTAAAAAAATCAATGTAAGATGCCTATTTATGTTAAAAATATCTAACTTATGTGATCATTTATTTTAATTAGCCAGTTCTTATCAGTGACCAACAAAGAGCAGACAGGGCTACCTTAATTTCCCAACTGATCAATGCACTTAAAAGGAAGCACACATTCTTCAGATTGCAACCTGGGAATTCCAACTATCAGGTGCTACCATCAGTTTCTCTCCTTTGTATATTCATATTCTTACACACAATACTTTTAAACCTGGCACACCCATACAGCAGAATCCGAATCCATATTCCCCTTCTGTACAAATGAGATTAATAAATGTGTTGCATCCCCAACACATACACTGCATAAAAATTAATGCAGCCTATGTACTCTACTCCTTTCCCCCAGTGCATTGGCAAGAAATTCCCATTCAGTTGGCACTTCTTCCTTTTACCTTTCCTGCAAACAACATACCATGTGTGGATAAGAATATGACTGTTGGAAAAAAATAAATGGTTCCCATGAAACGTTAAACTGTTTTTGAGCAGAAGTCCTTAATATCCATGCATGCCATCACTAAAATCATTCTAGTGCTTAATGGCTTCAACTGCCAGGGCCTGTGAGGTCAAAATCATAATACAGAATCTTGAAACTCTGACAATTTGGCCTTCCAAATGTCAAAATCCTAGTTCACATTATTGTGCATACTACCATGCTTTGTAGTGTCTCAGTAGTACTGCAGGGCTCCACTGAGAATGAAGATTAAAAAATCTGCACACATTGCCTGCCTTATCTTGCCATTCTTCATGAGCATCAAATTAACCCACATTTCTCAAGAAGTTTTAAAAAGACTAAAATGACTAATATTACCTAAAGACTATGCATGACACCGATAACCCATTCTGAAAAGGCAATAAAATATTTCAAAATGCTCATTTAACTCTGCAAACATTTAAGAAAATCATTACTAACCAGCAACTTTACAGTGATCATGTTTTTACCTCAGTAATTGGTTTCTGCAATATACTTTATTTTCTAATCCTCCTTTAACAAGCTGGGTCTCCTTAGTGCTCACATAAACACTCCAGGGGCATCACATGTCCATGTGCTGAGGCATGATAACACTTGCATCACCCAGGCATTTGCTAGGAAGGAAATGCACAAAATGACTGTGCTGTAAAGATAGCATTCCCTTGTTACAACAGGTACCTACTGGGTCCTCTAAATAAAATATAGAATAAATATGTGTAGAGTCACAAATTTGTATTGCCGTAATCTATGCCTTCCAACATCACATGAGCTGTAATCCTTTCCCTGCTATATCATGCATCCTGTAATCCTCCTCATTTTCCTGGGTCAGAAGCTCTAAAATCCTCCCGTTCTTTGTGTTTCAAATTCTTCGTCTCTTCTTCTTCCTCCTGCACTTACTGTAATTCCCCAGTGCAAGACGTGCTGCAGGACCACTCCCACATGATGGATTTTCATTCTGCTCAACCTTAAAGGTAACTGGCAATAAAAGTGTTTTATGTATCCAGTATTCATTGTCCTCATGTGGTTCTACAGGCCGTAATTTAATGTCTCAGTTGTGGAGTTATTCATAAACCTTTCAAATTGTATCTTTCAATTTCAGAATATCATCAAAACCATTTGATTGAATTCTGCCTCCAGTTTGTCATCTCTTTGCTGTACAAGAAAATTGGTAAACATTTAAACAAATTCAAAAATTTCTCAGAGATACCAATAGGAATGCTTGGTGGTTGTTGTTGTTTTTGTGAAAAAATTATGAAAGTAACAGCATTTAGGAGCAAATAGCCTTGAGAGATAGAGAGAGAGAGATACAGAAAGACAGACAGACAGAGAGAACTTAAAAGTGAGTTTACAGAATCATTTTAAGTAGTAACCATTATGAAATTTTCCAACTGGACAGGGAAAGTGATATTTAAGTATAATCGAAAAGGATTTGTATGAAGAGCCTTACTCTCCAACAGTTTTCTTACCAAACAGAGCCCATGACTCTAGTGTAGAGAAGTATGCTAGAAAAGGATGGGAACATCAGCAATCTATTATCAGTTCAGCCTTCCTTAATAAACTCCTCTGTATAACGGGTACCCTGAAGGCTATGAATACACAACTAGAGAACTTTCCTGATCCTTTGGAATACAAATCCCATAACCCCCAGCCAGCATGGTCAAAGGTTGGAGATTATGGTCCAAATCATATGAAGGCTACTGGAGTATCTTTTCCTGTTCTTAGTTGTATTGGCATAGACAAAACCCATTCTACAACATCCTGTGCTCTGCAAGGGATCACACTGCTAATTTTAGCAACTCAATTATGCACATGCATACTGACAATCTTATACCACAAAGGAATTCCAAAACTCCTGCAACAATTCTGCATTATGGTTTTAATTCGATAAACCTGTGGTTCTTAAGGGTTTTTTTACAAGACCCCCCCCTTTAAACATAATTTGTTGCCGGGGACCCCAAGACTTAAGATTTAAATATTTAAATTTAGATTTAAATATTCAAATATTTATTTAAATATTCATACATACATACATATATGGATTCTGTAAACAAGGATTCAACACTCCCTGTCAGACACTGGGGTGATCATGGGCAAGTCACATTCTTTCAGCCTCAGAAGAAGGCAAAGGCAAACCCCCTATAAATAAATCTTGCCAAAAAACACTCTGTGATGGGTTCACAACAACAAAGTGCTGAAGACAGGAGGAGGTTCTTTCCCATCATCATTTCTCTCCTCTTTGAAAACTGATTTATGCAACCCTATCATGGGGGTTTTCTTGGCAAGATTTGTCATCTTTGCCTTTCTTTGAGAATGTGATTTGCCTGAAGTCACCCAGTGGGTTTCCATGGCTAAGTGCACATTTAAACCCTGGTCTCCATAGTTTGGGCATAAGCATACACCTGCCACTCTATCCTTTTCAACAAGGATGCAGCGGCTCTTTGTGTGTGTGTGTGTGTGGCATCAGGATGTGTGTCCATTTTCCCAAACTGCTCCTTCATTTGCACAAGCCTATAGCCATGTCCCTCAGTGCCCACACTCCCTGCCCCCACACCCCTGACAAATGAGATTCAGCACCTACACACACACACACAAACACACACACACACACACACACACCACTGCCACATCCCTGTTGCTGCCACTGTTGTTGGTGTCCAGAAGCAGGGCTTTGCAGACCAGATGCAAAGGCTCTATGGACCCCAAGGGGTCCCCCAGGCCCCAGATTAAGAACCACTGGATTAAACTAAAGTCTGCTTTTGAAATGCGTGTGAGAAAGAATGGGGCCATCTTTTTTCCCCTGGATGTTTCTTTGTTCCAAGAGTCTGCTGTTACAATCAATTGTTCTATTAGTCCTGGCACTAATTTATTTAATTTGATTATAAAACACTGACAAAAGTGAGTGGCATTTGCTGAATTCTTATTATCTGAGGCACCAAACAATGTTCAGCAATCAAACTATTTTACCTAAATTTGATTTTCTAGTCACTACACTACAAAAATCAAATTTAGAGTTAGAACTTCACCACTAAGCAGTTGTCAATTATTTACTAATTGCTAGCAAACATTTCCAAGAGAATGGCCCCAAATTGGCTTAACTAAACCAAATGCAGTTCACCAACCCTGTTAAACATTCTGGTTCTGCTGCCCAGTTGGGAGTGCAAAATGGGATTATCAAATGCTGGCAGTCACAATACACAGCTGGTGCATTGCATTCACCATTTGTGCAGATCTAGGACAGGCCAACTAACCTGATTCAATTTTCTGCACTATAAGAGAATCTACATTGAGACCAAAACCCTATTCAGCGGTTACTTGTACGATAGGCAATCACACAACAGAAAGTGAAGCAGGACCACATTGCTGGTCCCTTACTGAAACTGTGAGTGCTAGTTAGCATGTAGGCACAAATACCCACAATACACTGAGCATGGATATTTGAACAGAAAAGCTTATATGTGAGCAGTTGCTCACTCACTGGCTCTGTTTAGACCAAAGTTTTCCTTTTCAGAAATCCTTACTTCATGCATGGACTCAGTTAAACAGCAGGGCGGGACTACCAAAGGTGGAGCTACCTGCAGAGCCCCCATCACCTTTACATCTTTAATGTGCCTTTAGTCGACTTGTAACACATGCCATAGTTCTTGAGCATGGCAACTAGAACAATTCTGTCACAGTTCTCAGTTTATCTGAATCTATAAATGCATGAGAACAGAGTGGTAATCTGGCGGGAATGGTGGAAGGGGGGAATAACCACAGAATACCATGTCCACTACTCAAATTTTGCTGTTACTTGATTTGTGTTCACTTGTTCGTTACTTTTTGGGGGATGGGAAGAAAAAAAACACCTAGCACTGGAAAAAAACATCGCCTCAAAATGCTACCTAAAGTTTCGCATCAAGGATACCTGAACAAATGTAGAAATACTACTTGTTACATAGGCCCTTTCCACACGCAGCGAGGGAAACGCTCCCTGCCGCTACTCACCGGCTTTTTGGTGGGTTGGTTTGGGTCCGTCCTGACGAGGAGCAGTGCAAGCTCGTTGCTCCACACTGCTCCGGCATCCAAAATGGCGGCTTCCAGTTGGTGGAGGCTCTCACCAACCAGAGAAGCTTGCCAGCCTAAAGCCCGACCCCAGCAGATCTGCAGGCACACACTAGTGCGCGCCTGCAAATCTGCACCGGAGCGTGATGACGGAGCGACACGGGGTCATGCGCTCTGTGCTTTTTAAAAACCTCTTAAAAGAGGTTTTTAAAAAGCATGCTGCGCAACCAGTTCTGGTCACTCCGGAGCGGACTGAGGTGTGGAATTACGAAAAGCAATCCGCCCCAGTCCACTCCACGGTGTAGAAGACCTCCATTGGAGGTTGCTCTGCACCGTTTTAATAGGCCGGTGCAGAAAGGGCCATAGAAAAAGTAGTGCTGTTCCAAGTTCTTGTGTTACCTTGCACTATGCCAAAATAGGAAGCTGTGATAGTCTGCACCATTATTTGTAACACATTACTTCCTTTTTTTTATTTTTATTTTTTTTCAGATAGCATATGATAAGGTTTTATTTTGTCCTATTTATTGAACAAAATCCCAAATACACATAACTTAACATGTCCGTAATTTTATTACATCACTCAAAAGGTACAATATTTATTGAATAGTCTTTAAAGAGTCCTAAGACTCAAAACATGTTAATAGAAAGTTATTAGTGTCCCTGTGAGGTCTCTCTCTCTCTCTCTCTTTTTTTTTTTGGTAAACCTTTTGGATGGCTTTGCTGCAATGCGCCAGTAAACTGAGGGTCTTCTCACCTGTGGCACCCAAATTACAGAATTTTCTCACCCTGAAGGCTCATTTGGCATCAATGCTGGCTTCATTCTGGTACCAATTAATTATATTAGATTTTTTTTAAATAATTTTTATTAAAGAAAAAAAAATACAATACATAACAGAATAACACAAAAACACCACATGAATAACATAAATGTGAAAAAGAGAAAAATTACAACACAAATGGCTTACATTACTATTGCTCTCCAAATCCTTTATCATCATATACTTATTCCACATATTTTATATCACATTGATTATATATTTTTATTTCATGTTTCTCCTTGTACCCATTATTACTATAATAATTTCATTCTTAAATCTATTCTTTTCAACTATATTTTTTAATTTTTTTATTATTTTTTATTATGAAAAAAAATTAACAATACAAATGCAAATAAACAAAGCCCCACATAATTAACTAAAAATATGAATAACTCACCCCCCAGAGCCAACTTTTTGTTTACTCCACTTTCCAAAATTGCCATTCTTCCTGTTAAAGGGTAGCTTTACCATCTCTTATCAAAGCTTTTTCCAAAAATATTTTCCAAATTTCTTCAAAATCATTCCCTTTTACAAGACCTTTCATAAATCTGATTCTACAAGTTAACTTATCATTAATTGCAATTTTCCACACTTCTTTATACCATTCCTCTATTTGAATTTCTTCATTTATTTTCCATTTTTTTACTATTATTAACCTTGCTGCGGTTAACAAATTTGTTATTAATTCCTTCATTGCCTGAGTACACTCAACCTTACTATATCTAGACAACAACCCTATATTTGGACATACTGGTATATCAATTCCTACTGTCTCTTTTATTTCTTTAAAAACCTTTTGCCAAAATTCCATTATCCTATTACAATTCCACCACATATGCATATATGTACCAATTTCTTGACATCCTGTCCAACATAATCTAGAATACTTCTCATCTATCTGATTTAATCTTACTGGAGTCAAATACCATTTCCAAACTATTTTATAATAATTCTCTTTTATTCTTATCAATAATTTTTTTAAATGACGTTGTTTCCAAATTTTTCTCCATTCTTGTATATCTATATTTTGTGATGTCTCTTCTTCCCAAACACATTACTTCCAAGGCAATTTTTAATGCCCCTCTAAATTAAAAAAAGAAAAACTGTTGGCAACTACACATCTGTAGTACATCTGGGAGAAAAATTCAAGACTATTCCTCCCACTGCAATTGTAGTTTTCCTACTTCCAGGAATGTAATTGGTGCATTATTCTTTGATTTTTCTTAAAAAAACATTCAGCAATGTGATTCCCATTTGCAGTCAAACATAGCACAACCAATTTTTACTAGCTCAAGACTCTGCTTTCTCATTGATACCTCATTCTGCTGCCTGTGTAGATTAAGCTGCAGAGGTACCGAAATGTGCATCACTTGTTTTTCTCAAAAGCACAAACACATAAAGCAGAATTGCAGTAGTAGAAGACTAGTTTAATCAGTTTTCAAAATCATTTGAAGTTTTTACCTAATACAAATGGATGTGTTCCAAAATAGGACCTTTGGTTCTTCATGTTCAGAATAAATCAGAAGGAACTCACATTCCACTCCCTCATTTTACTGTAACCTATAGAAGAGACATGAACTGAAATCTGAAGCCTGAAGTCAAATGGCCCACTAGTTATTGTAAATCAATATGTGGATGTCAGACAGCAAACCTATGCACACACACTTACTTGATTGGAAATGTACGTATTCCATTGAAATCAGTAAGACTCACAGGCCAGTCTTATGCATGTTTAAAGTCAGGCTTTGTTATCCCTCTGGGGATATTGGCTTCAGTGCACAACCAGACGGGAAACAGGGGCTTGGAAATTTACATTCAGCTTTCTTTTATAAAAACAATCTCAAAGTGTGTTGTAGATTCATATATAAACACATCAAAGTAAATGTTACTTCTAAAAGCCATTAGGTACATTAAACCCAAGAGCAGGATAAAAACAATCTCAAGCATAAAGATAAGGTCATTTTCAAAGGGAAATTCAAGTACAGGAAATCTCTTTATAAGCAACTGTCCAAGAGACAGCTGGCATAGCTGGACTGAGACCAAAAGTGGAAAAGCTCAAGGTCCAGGTAGCCAATATTCTGCACCACCTATGAAAAAACATGCAAACATACCTCGAAACTAGAAATGGTCAGAAATCCGTATTTGGGTTGCTTTGTAGCTGCTGCTGCTGCAGCTGCTTTTGCCCTATTTAATTACATAGTATCATTCTTAGAGGCTCCTAGAAAAAAATCACACTCCCCCCTGGAAACTTCTCTTTCAGGTTTCCAGGCAAAAAATCGCCTTCTGGCCTTCAGCTTGCCAATAGGCTACAATCTACCCACACTTACTCTAGTAGACATACCAACTCTTATGCCCGCAGCCTTATGGCCCATCTCAATCCCTTCAAACCTTCATAGCTGCCCAGCCAGTAGTGAATAGTTTCTAGGCCTTGTTTGAGATTTAGGTCCTGCCCCTGACTGTTTTTCAGGCCATTGCCCACTGTCTTCTTTCTTTGAACCATTCATCCTCTTAGCCAGTCTCCTTCAGCTTGCTACTCTCTGCCTCCACCTGAAACTCTGTACAGAGGCCATTTTCACTTTATGCTCTATAACAGGACTTCTCAACCAGGGTTCCCTGGAGCCCTGGATTCCACAAGAGATAGGTAGGGGTTCTACAAGAGATCATGACTTGAGGAGGGAACTTTTTTGAGCTATAGATACAATCATTTTTAAGCAGGAGTTCCCTGAGACCTGAACATTATTCCAAGGGTTCTTCCAGGTTAAAAAGGCTGAGAAAAGCTGCTCTATATGGTTTTTGTGGCACCTCTCTTGATAGCCCTTTCTTACCTATTTCCTATGTGGTCTGCTTCTGCTTCTAGGTTATCTCATACAAGTTTCTTTCAACTGTGAACCCTGTTTCTCAGTCCACTGCCTTCTCAACAGCAGGCTTCTACCCTCTTAACTTCCTGGAAACTTCTCGTCCTCAAATCCATTTCAATCTCTATCCCTATGTGAGGCTTCACTACTATATAAAATGGAAACTTCCTGAGAACTTCATTCCCCCAAGCAGTGGCAATCTCTGCCACATCTCAAGACCCATCTCATGCGTTTGCTAGAAAGAAGGGGAGGGGAGGGGAGGGGAGGAGAGGGGAAGAAAGAAATAGAAGCAGAATCTAAAGGGAAGGGTAGGCTTGGATCAAGACCACGCTGTGCAAAGAAGGAACAACTCTTTTCCCTGCAACCTTTTGCTGCAAAAGAAAATATTGGGAGAAAGGTGTGATATTAGATAGATAGATAGACAGACAGATAGATAGATAGATAGGGTAAGAAAATACTGCTGTTTACCCATAAATGCACTACTCCAGCAAATGGCATCTTGTGGGGCTAACAGTTCCCAGGAGGAATGAACTCAGCTCCCTTTCTCTCATGCTACAGTCCCAATTTGGATTGCCCAGCCCCCTTGAGAGTGCCTATTTTCCACCCAAGACAAATGGTCAGGTTTTATCCCACCCAATTTATCCTAGCCATCATAAATTATCATGTTGCAGATATATCATATATTTACAAGCCACCTGTGATGCAATCTTATACACCCTGGTCTTTAAACTTAATTGAACTTGCTTCTGAACAGACATGATATGCACATGAGTGAGTTGTTAAGTGTCAGGGACTTTATCTCCTCAAGCATAATAAAAAATAGATGACGTCAACTCTAGACACTATTCTGAAGTAAAGAAACAATTCATGTACAAAATAGCATGGCCATATGTATCACATCATGGAGACAATTGTCTTCTCATTAGGTAAGCATGGTGCTTAAACACTCTGTCTTAATCAGAAACTAGAAGTCTTTAAGGATAAAAGTGACATTCTATGTGATACAAACACAACAGGATCCCAACTTTTCTCGATGTTTAAAAAGAAAAAAGAAACCACTGGATGTATCAAGGTACAAATGTGTTAGGGGAAGGTACCAATTAATTCCTGCAGTCATTTTTTCTGACTGTATTCATGGTAGGAGTGGACAATATATTTTTCCTCATGAGTAGGAAACAATCTGGGAGCTGAGCAGAAAGAATGCTTACAGAAGAAATGACTGAACAATTCCTACCTTATCAATCATTGAGACTTTTTATACCATCTCCCATATTATGTTAGAGGCCGCTTGAGCTACAATCAGGCAATTCCCGAAGGTGATTTACTTAAATATTTTAACAAGACTTTGGTGAGGAGTTGTTTGTTTTCTTTTTGTCTTTATGGCTATTAATAATAGGGAGTGAATACTCTACTGCTAGCTATTAAGGTGGATACACTAGACAACAGGATGGGGTGGATTATGGGAAGAGGAGGCAGGCTTGCAAGACACAGGCCCTTTCCGCACGGTATTTGCCATGCGAAAGGGTGCCTGGAGCATCGCGCGATTGTGAGGAGCGATCTGCACGACGCACTCACAATCATGCGATGCTCCAGGGGCCAGCAGGTGCCAATCACAACACCTTTTCATTTTCAGCTGGAAGCCGAAAATGGTGTGCAATCGTGCATTGCTTCCCGGCCTCGTGCACACTTACCTAGCATGCGGAGTCTCCGGAGCTGCGCCGGTTGCACTTCCTGCCCCAGCACAGCCTGGGAAACTCCCAGGCTGTACTGCGAAAGGAAGAGGTGGGGCTCTCACATGAGCAGGCAGCTCGTGTGGAGCTGAAACAGCAGGGACACGAGAGCCTCTCACCGGAGGCTGCTCGCGTGATCCCAGCACCGGACAAAACGTAAAGTGCGGAAAGGGCAACAGTTGTGCATGCCACTTGATCTATTTTTTGGCCTCCAAAGTAGGCCTTCTGCCCTCAAAATCAGTAGTAAATGCTGTCCTGTTACACTGGCAGGTCTGGTAGGATATCATTTTGCTATTGTTCTTAGAAATAAAATGTCTTACATGAATCCAACTGTATAAATCCAGGGAGATACAACACTGAGAACAGAAAGGAATGTTGGTCTTATCTACAAGACATTCATTTCCAGAAGATAAGGGGAATAACCTCCTAAGATTGGGTTGACTCCTCCCACTGCTCCTAGTAAACAGAACAAAAAAACAAAAAACCTTCTAGCAGCAACATGGGGAGTGACCCCTTGAAAGATCACTCATTAGCTAGCCAAGAAAAGGGGAAAAAAACTTAATGAGAATAGGAATAAACACAACAACTTAATGGAATACTTTTACCAGAAAAAATAGTGTACAGAATAACCAATAGACAATGTTTTAAAAATAAACTGTGAAACTCACCAGCATCCCAGGATGGGTAGGAGGTTCTTTCCCTTATCTACTGGAAACTAATACCTCACAAATAGGACCAACATTCCATTTCCCAGCAGAGAAGGGTCAAACCTCCTAAGATTGGGACTTGTCAAAGACTCCACCAACTAGGGTGAGAGGTGCTGGTGTCCCTTAACTCTGCGAGTTCACAACTTGTTGTGGTACCTTCCTCCCAAACGCGGCCTCTGCCAAGTCAAGATTGTCAAGTTTGTAATGTCTGACAAAGGTAGAGGAGGACTTCCTAGTGGCAACCTGGCAGATCTCTTGCAGTGGGACAGTGGTGGATAGGGCCGCCAAACTGGCTGTAGTCCTTGTAGAGTGTGCCATAATACCCTCTGGCACTGCCATATGCAGGGTCTTGTAGCACAGTGGTTCTCAAGCTTCCTAATGCCACGACCCTTTAATACAGTTCGTCATGTTGTCGTGATCCCCAACCATAAAATTATTTATTTATTATTTACAATGCCGCCCCCCAGCAAAGGCTGCCTCGCCAGCCAGGAACAAAGGGGGGCGGGCAGGGAGGGAAAGAGGAGCCACGCATCTCCCCCGGGAAAAAACTCTGAGAACCCCCCCTCAGGCTCTGCTTCTGCTTCGCTCACGTTTCCGCCGGGGGGGCAGTGTGGGAAACGTTTCAAGAGTGTCTACTCTGGCCGCGGGGCGGGGGGAATCCCAGCACCCTTTTCTTTTACGCCGGGTGCAGCTCGCCCCCCAGAAAAGTGCCACCTTGCGGCCCCCCTGGCCCTTCCACAGCACCCCCCTCCGTGGAGAGTGGGGCAGCGGCCATGGCGAGGAGGGGGCCTGCCCCCCGTGCTACTGCTACCCCCCCCCAAGCTGGCCCGTCAGACGGGAGGTTCTCCCGGTAGTGGAGAAGGGGAGCAATTTCAGTCCCTTCTGAACAGGGGGCAGGAAGACGCGAGCACGTGGCTCGCACTTGCGCACCACCGCCAAGGAGGGAATGGAACCTAAGACCATTGGAAACACGTATTTTCTGATGGTCTTAGGCGACCCTTGTGAAAGGGTTGTTTGACCTCCAAAGGGGTCGTGACCCACAGGTTGAGAACCGCTGTCGTAGCAGATCATGATGCATGCCTTAACTCTCCTTCTCAAAGTAGCAGGACACACCTTTCTTCCCATTATTCGTGGTTGGAAGAAGATGAACTAAGCCTCAGAGGTCCAGAAGTCGCTGGTCCTCTTCAAGTAGATCCAGTTGGCTCTGCAGATATCTAGCATGTGCTATAACTTGATCTTTTCAAGACTGACCAAGTAGCCATGCTGCCTCAGGAAGTGGAAGACTTTCAGCACCTCCTATTCCCCCTTCTGGCAGGAAGCTGAGCAAACAAGCAGATCACAGAAGGATGGGTAGATGTGTAGGCGCCGCCTTCTCCAGTGTGCTTCTAGAGCCACCACGATGTTGGTGTACACACTGGGAGCTAAGGACAGGTAGAAGGGAAGCACTCTTTACTAGAAATATCTCTTGTTGTAAGCAAAGTATAGGAATTGGCAGTGGGCTGGGAGTATGAAGATACGCCGCCTGTAAATTCAGCAAGGACAAAAAGTCGCCTGGTTAGAATACTTGAAGAATGTCTCTCAGTATTTCCATGCAGAAGCACCTCTATTTCACAAAACAGTTCACCCATTTCAGGTTGAGGATCGTCCATTTCCCATTCGTGTTGGGGACAAGGAAAAAGATGGATAGGATCCCTTGCATCTCTGTAAAAGGGGTACTTCCTCTATGACCTTCATGTGAATGAGGCTGTCTATGGCATGCAGTAGGAGATGGTGTTTTTCTCAGTTCTTGAACTTGGAAGAGATGATGTAATAGTTTCATGGTGGTCTTGAGAACTCTACAGGATAGCCTACTCTGAGGGTATCCAGATCCCAATTGTTGGAGTAGCAGTTATCCCACACGTGCACAGAATTTCCCAGCCTGCCTCCTACTGGAAGGGCAGCATCAGATCTGTTGGTTCTTGTTGTTACTATACTACTATCATTCTGCTGAGTTAGCTGGATTCAGTCCTAAAACCACTTCTCTCCTCACTTGGGTCTGCACGCCCTGGAGTCTCTTGTCTGAAAGGAAGAGTTAGCAGGAGGAGGGAAAGGGGTTCTGGGTATGCAAAAGGAAGGACGGCCCTGTCTGAAATACTTCCTATCTTTCCTCTTCTTTCTGAAAGGCAAAGTCTTCTTTTTATCTTTGCTCTCCATTAACAGCTTAGAGCCAAGAAAAGGAGTGAAAATTAGGTTCTATTTAGCATCAGTGTTCCAGTGTTCCAGTTTTTGAGCCACAGCTGGCATTGCACAACCACTCACATGCAAAATTACACTATATCCAGTGAACCATTGGCCAAATAGGCAGCTGTGTCAGCAACTTGTTCAGGTCCTGCCTAACCCTGGTTTCTCCAGAGGGGACCTCCCTCAGAAAATCTCTGGTCCACTGAAGGGGAGCTCTTGGTACCATGGAAATGCAGGCTGCTGCCCTGATGGCAACCCTGAGGGATGCTTACACTCTCCTATCCTCCAAAACTTTAAGTGAATCCTCCCCCGCCCCAGCAAAAACGGGCAGGCAACACAAGTACTGAGATGGAGGTTTTCACCAGGGGGATCTACAACTTCTCCATGACTGTCTTTGGGAGACTATAGAGCCTTTTAATGGCACTGGGACTAGTCCTGCTGGCTGCTGATTTGCTCCATTCATCCCTAACCATCAGCATAAGGTTAGAAGGGAAAGGCATAGTCAAAGACTTTGGGGGCTCACTGGAGGAATATGCAGAGTGCCCTCTGATGGGGGAAAGTGAGCATTTGCATCTCTTGCGCTTGGTGGGAGCCTGATGGCACGAGACGGCATCTGAGTCAGAGGCCAAGGCCTCCCCTCTGCCCAGTCTGGGATTATGTGGTTCCTCCAGATGCCACACGGATAAAATAGTGGTTTCCAGAATCAGAGGGGGAGGCCTCGGACCCCCCTGACACTGCTGGTGCAATTGCTGGATCAGGAGTCAGCACAGGCTCTGCCACAGCCCTTGCATGTGTTTTTGTGGCCAGAGACATCCCCTTCTGAGGCCTGTCAGCTCTGGAGTCTTGGGGAGAAGGAGAGGGACAAGCATCCGCCCACCTGTTCTCTGCACCCCCTGAGGTCTGCTACTGCCACATCTGCTGGTGCTGTCCCTTCACCATGACTTCCCAGATCCAGTCCACCAAGTCAGCAGAGGGTTCTTGCCTGACTCTGGGGACTTGAGGGGCCCCAGCATTACTCAGTACATCATCCCTGTGGTCTGCAATGGCTCCTTCTTCAATCCTGAGTGCTTCTTCATACCCTGGCCTGAAACAGGCTGGGCATTGGTGCTGGGACTCAACAGCAATGCAGAGGGGATTCTCCTCTCCTGTCTGGGCTTGGTTGGTCACCTCTGAAGGCCCGGCTTCCTCCCTAGGCACTTATCTCATTCTTGCCACAGACAGGGGAAGAGAAGATGGGGGGAAATCCATGTGCCACCGACTAATCGCCCTTACTTCCTCAGCATAGCATCCTTTATTCTCTCTCCCTACCTGGTCTCTTGTGTGGGGTTGAGAGAAGGTTGGGAAGGGGAAGAGATGGAGGAAAGAGAAGGAGGCAGCAGAGAAACACCGTTCTTTTCTGAAAAAGTAAGGAGTTGGGGAAAAGGGGGGTGGCAAGAAGCTCAAAGGAAAAAAGACAGAGCTGGCCAAAACATGTCCAACTAGGAGTGTAGGCAGAAGAAAGATTGATCTTCAAAGGAATTTCTTCCCTATGTGACTTCCAGAAGATATTTTGTTTTTTGTCCTGTCTACTAGGAGTAGTGGAAAAAATCAACACAGTCTTTAGGAGTCAACTCTCCTCAGCTGGGGAGTACAAGTATGGCTACATCCTTTTGTCCAATGCCTAGTGACTATAGTCAAAATCCAAAGAGCATCTCAATGGCTCAATTCCACACCCAGTGGAATTTTAGATTTCCATTTTCTTTCTTGTATATTTGAAACTCTCCTTGTTTTCAAAGGTGATCAACCATGCCTCCTAGTTCCAAAGCCCTCTCGGACTCACAGAAATAAGTTTTTTGGATCCTGGCCACTGCAAATAGCAAAAGTATACTAACTCTATAGCTTCTATGGATTTACACGTATTTATCTGAAAGTTGAATCGAGTTCTAACTTGCTTAATTTTCTCCCTGCAAGTCCCTCTGGTTTAATTAGGCTCGAGTAATATCACATACACAGACTGCAAATGGTTATTGCTAAGGAAGAAACAACTGTGGCTTGTTCATTTTTTTCAGCAGAAACTTATGAAGAAATACTTAGCTTGTGTCATTTAGACCAAAATTACATATTTGTTTATTGACTCAACTGGAGGGCACACAGTAGAATTTGCAAATTAACATACACACTAATGCAAAACACTTAAAAGCGTAAATATGTATTTTTCCCCAAAATTCACCATAACTTCCTGGTGCAGACTGACTATTTACAACTTCTGCTCCCCACTCCCTTCAGTTCATTTTATGAGTATTCAAGATTTAGCACTGGGCCGAGTGAACAGACTGAAAACACATGATATTACAGCATTCTTAAAAGCTAAAAAGGCATAGATCTGATGTAGGATACCACATAGATTAAAGCAGAGAAAATCATTTTTTAAAAAAAAGTTTGGCACCAAAACATGGATCATGTTTGCAGAAGAAGAAGCTGTTTGCTTGCTTAAATCCTACTAAACTAGAACACCTACCTTTTTTAGCTCTACCTAAAATCACTTGTAGTCCATACAGCCACATTTAGTCACAACATATGCTATACATAGACTTCCTTGTCCCATTGCATAGACCACCAGGTGAGATTCTTGTAATTCTCTTAGTTCATTGTGTTCTCTGTGAATTCTCTTCATACATATAGGATCTAAATTTTAGGAAGCAGTAATTCTACTAGTTTTGGATTAAAGCTTGTGTCAGCTTGAGACTATAATATTAGTGTTTCTACCTAATTTGAGGAACTAGGCAACCTCATAACATTTAGAAGAGATGCACAATGTATTAATATCAATGTGTGCAACATATGTGAATTATCCAGCTTAATAAAGTTGCCTGTGACTCATTTGTTGTCTTACAGAAATCATTTTTCCAGAATATAGAACTTTTTGAGTCATTGTACATCTTATTTGGACAAATTAGACAAAAACTATGAGAAACAAGAAAATATAAGAAATTTCATATAAAAAGTGTAAATATAAAGCGTGAAAAGATAAACCAGAGTAATGGCAAAGGCAGTTATATTCAAGATATTGTATATATTGGATTAAGCTTTGTTCAACATGTATAGTATAGCTGAATTTTTTGGACTGTGGATTATCACTGAATAAGTGTGCTAAAAACAATGCATGTTGAAAGTAATTGGATACACTTATGCTAAGAACGATGTACTACTTTTTTATTTTTATTTGTTTTAATAAAAATTAAATTGGGGGAAAAAAACTATGGGTGTCATGGATCCAAATCTTAAGCTAGCAGAATAAAAAAAAAACTATTCAAAAAATCAGGAAATTGTGCAGGGAACCTTTAACCTGAAGTCATCAGGCCTATTGATTTCCTAAATCTACTGAGATAAAGTCATTCTGAGATGGTGGAACAAAAATCAATTTCTGATCACATTTTTCCAGTTCACCCAATGGCCTATTAAAGGTTGTGCCAAATCTCCTGCAAAGTCAGCAACCTCATTTGTATGCATTTCACAGGCAACATTTTAAAAGAATGTTTGCCACTAGACACTCCTAAAATTACAGAATATGCTGGGCTATGCGTACAGTCCATCATGACTCTAATAATAGAAGACAATATTTTGAGAGGAGGTAAACAAAAAAGAACGTGGGTGAAATTTTAATGCCATACCAAAGATTGTTGTGCAAACTAAGCATATCACTGTTTCCTCTAAGACTGATAGGAAAGGAAATTAACCCTACATCTGTGGAAGAACTGGCTGGTATCATGGTTGAGTGTATCTCAGAAAATACATGCATTAAAAGAGGCTACACAGCTTGACACTATCTAGAAAGGAGACAAAAAATAAGGTCTTGAGTGACACACTCGTTTTTTCAGAAAACAATAAGAGTGGTTGGAAGTACTGACCTGGGAACTGGGAGATCCAGGTTCTAGTCCCCACTGAGTCACAAAACTCACTGGATGACCTTGAACCTGTCACTTTCTCAGCCAGACCAATCTCATGGGGTTGTTGCAAAGAAGGAAGAAAACTAGGTATGCCACTTTGAACTCATTGGAACAAAAGCTAAAAACAAATGCAACTAACAAATAAATACACGTAATCCAACAATGTCCCACAGTGTAGGATGCAAAAACTTACAAACACAGTATGTGAGGTCTAAATGATTCCATAGTTTTTCAAATATAAATAAGTATAATTATATAATTATCATATGACATAATTACAATTAAGTGTCAAGGAAGACACTAACACCCCTCCTCCTGATCCTGATTCAGACAAGATTGTTGTTTTCTGGCATGTGGTCAAATTACCTGTGTCTAGTACCTGTGTCAATTCTAAAGAAAGGTTGGAGGAATTCCACTCAGAACTAAGCAGCATCCCCACCTCCCCCTAAAAAACAGAGTTGTGATCAGTCAGACACATGAGACAGCAAGCAAACGTATAGGTGATGTCCAAAAGTAAGGACCAGAAAGTACAGCGGAGGCCGAGCCATAAAGTTCTATCAAGTTGTTCACTTAATCTAGAGAGGAAAGCTGGAGATCACGTCAGATAACAAGCCAAAGTCAAATGCTAGTGGAGTCTTAACTATTTCATGAACTGGAATAGCCAAGCTTTTAGAGATGTTGTTCTCAACAAAGCCTGCTATTGCATCTAGCTGTTACTGTTATCCCACTGACAACAATATTATACCTAATCAGAGTTTACTCAGCCAGGGACCTTTCCAAGTGGGATCTTCAATATCACTATGTTCTTTTGCTGCATTCTAGCACTTCTTCCTAGAAGGACCATTCTATCTGCTGGTTTAAGCATCTCTGCTCACAGAGACTCAGGAGCAATTTTGCTTCTGAGTATAATGCTGGGTGATTCTGGAGAAAGTGCATCCTCAATCTTCCACCAAGAAGATCTAGGATCCCCCTTGGTCCTGGCCACCGTGAGGTTTTGTTCTCAAGCAAGATTGAAGAGGATTCCTCTAGAAAATAATATCATTCTTCACAGACCAGGTTAGGACTGATCAGCCAGGCAATTTGGAATAGTGGGCAGGGATTTGGAATTTGGAATAGTGAGGTCTTTGTGGGCCTCAAAGCAAATGAGATCAACCTATCTCCAACATTCATTTATTTAGGCCATAATTTGCCCACATGTCTATATAAGGCGGGGAAGGAAAGAATGCCCATTCAGTCCAAACTATTTACAGCTTGATAGGTGAAACCAGAAACACAATGGGTACGCTCTTTTAATTGTTATGGAACAGGTATGATGTTGGTTTGTTCCCTTCAAAACCAAGCTGCATAATTTTGAACTAATGGATATTTCTGGCTTCTATTCAAGGGCAGTTCAACATAGAGGACAGGACACAGGATATGGAAGTAACTGTATCCTGTGTCCAATGAAAGGTAGTTACGAGGTCTTGCAGTTCAGTATGAACAACCATGCATCACAGTCTTTACCTTGGATTCCAAAAGCCAAGTTTGTCCAACAGATTCCTTTACCTATGAACTTGAACATTCAAAGACAGTGTTTTCCCACCAAAACAAACATTTCCCTGGTCAACCAGTGTACTGAAACTCTTTACTTCCCTCCTTCAAGCACTCACTAAAGCACTTGTTTTAGACACTCCCATTTGTGTTCGTTCTGGCCCAGTTCTCCAATCTGTCCAGGTCATTTTGAATTCTGGTCCTGTCCTCTAGCGTATTGACTACTCCTCCTAATTTGGTGTTATCTTCAAATTTGATAAGAGAGCATTCTTTACCAAGTTGACCATGGCCAGCTCCTTCAACCTTTCCTCTTATGCTTTGTTCTCTATACTTCACATCAATCTTTTTTCCCTCCTCTGAACCTGCTCCAATTTGCTTATATCCTTCTTAAAATGAGGCACCTATAAATGAACACAGTAGTTCAGGAAAGGCCTGACCAGCACAGAATATAATAGGACTATTACTTCCCTCAACTTGGAAACTATACTTCTATTAATACAGTCTAAAAGAGCACTCACCTTATTTGCTGCAGCATCACACTGCTGGCTTATGTTCAATTTACGACCAACAATAATTCCAAGGTCCTTTTTACATGTAGAACTGCTGAGCCATGTGTCCCCAATCCTATACTTGTGCATTTGGTTTTTGTGGCTTAAATGTAGAATTTTGGATTTGTTTCTATCAAATTTCATTTTATTAATTTCTGTCCCATTTTCTTGGTTTGTAGGTGTTTTTTAATTATGTTCCTGTCTTCCAATGTGTTAGCCACCCCTATAATTTTTTTTATAATTTTTATTATTTTCAAAGTACATAAAAGCATATATAGACACAAATATGTATATCATTATTATAATTCTTCTATCCCTCCCTTGCTTCTGTATATCAAAAGTTTCCAGTTGAATCTACCTTCCCTTTATACATATCTTATCAAATACCAATATGCTCAATCCACAGACATTTACAGATTTAGCCAAAGCATTACCCTTTTCCATTCTCTTTCAGAATTTTGAACCGTTTTGTTCTTAAGGGTGTTAGCTAGTTTTTCAGTCTCTACCGTATCTAACATTTTTATTTTCCATTCATCTAATTGAATATCTGTTTTCTCTTTCCAATGTTGCGCATATGTCAGCCGTGCTGCTGTGATCAAATACAATAATATCTTCTGTTGTTTTCTAATCTCCCGGTTCTGGCCTAATATATTCAATAAATAAAATTCTAGTACCATTTCAAAATTAACTTTGGAAATTTTTTCAATTTCATCATGAATTCCCTTCCAAAATTTCTTAGCCTTAGAACAAGTCCACCACATATGAAAAAAAGTCCCCACTTTTTCCCCACATTTCCAGCACTTCGCATCTCCGTTTTTGGTTATTTTTTGAAGTCTTTCTGGAGTCATATACTACCTATGTCACACTTCATAATAATTTTCTCTTAAATTTAAATTTGGAGTGAATTTTATGTCTGCTTTCCCTACATTTGGAAATAATTATCAAAGAATATGGAAGGATAGTAGAAGGGACATGCAAAAATGGACTAAATTAAACTTATTGTTTTTAGGAAGAATTAATGCCTTTAAAATGTCTCTACTACCTAAACTTAAGTTTCTTTTCCAAAATCTACCAAGAATTGGAAATGGGAGAGTGTTTAAAGAATGGGAAAATGAGCTTCAAAAATTTATTTGGTTAGGCAAAAAACCAAGAATAAGATTCAAAGTATTACAGGATGCAAAAGACCAAGGAGGGTTGGAAGTGCTGTTATCACGGTTATGAGAGCACTAGATATCCTTTTGATATCAAATAATTTGGCCTTTGCTTGACCTTTCTCTGCCACCCTACTCCACGTGTTTGCAGAGGTCCACCGGACAAGCATGTATTGGGCACAGCCGTAAATGGTTGTACATTCCAAAACCTCATTCAGGCAGGCAACTTAAGCCTCTCCGATACTTTAGGGAAAAACCTTCTTGCAAACCGGCTTTGCTCGGCGTGTATCTTTACAAAGCCGCACAGCCAAGAGCCAAGCCTTTCCTTTATGTTGGGCCATCAGCATACTGGCCATACTATTGTCATCCAGCGCTAAGCTCATCATGCAAAACCTGACCTTTTCCAACTCCTTTGTCCAGCTCCAAAATTCCTTTGTTTTCACTGAGCATGGCACAGCCTGTAGGTAAAATCCACCCTATAAAAAGTCCCCATTTTCGGGACTTCCTGGATCACCCTGGACTTCCATCCAGCCTTGCTGCCGCTCTGTCCAGTGAAGTTTTCCCCTCAGTTCCCAATAACTGAGTCTGCTTCCCTTCTTGGAACCCCCGCTTCTCTCCAGGACTACGAGACCAGGTGTTGTACTACCCATTCCCCAAAGCTCTCCATTTCTATTTCTAGTTAGCTGTGTGCATGTGGTGTCTTTTATGTTTTTTATGCTCAATAAATGTTATTTTTGTTACTTTGAAACCTTGTCTGGCTACGCTCTCTGACCTGAAGCCGTAGACATAGGGTACAAGATCCTAGCTAAAGTTACCCTGCCTCTCGTTAGCTTAAGAGAGTGCTCAAGCTTAATTTTCCCCATCTTGTTTTGGTTATTTGGGCGCCCCTCCCGGGACCCCCAACATACAGGGTAACAGTGCCGTCCTTGAAGATGTATTATTATGCAAGTTGTTTAGACTGGATTAAAGATTGCATTATATTAGAGAAATCTACTTAAAAGATGTGGAAGTAACTGATAACAGATTTGGATGGCATGGTTACTTATGCTATAATAAAATAGTGGTGAACAAAGATGTTAATAATCATTGCATCCAGAAAACAGTATTAAAGATCTGGCTCCAAATAAAACAGAAATACTATATAAAACTCCCAATTTGGACATCCCATCAAGAAGCTTATAAGCTTGCACCGAGGAAGCAAAGAAAGCTTTTGACTTATCAAGATACAATAAAATGGGAAAGAAACAATCCAAAAATGAAGTCAATAGAAGAGTTAAAAGCTTAAGGTCATGAGCTAAACTGGTTCCCTTGGCACCAGTTGAAAGAAAGGTACAAAATGGACCAAAAAATTATATGGTTTTGAAAGACAAGAAAATGAACTAGATCAACTGTTGAAAGAACATCCGAAGAAGAGAATATTGAAGCAATACAAATTATTATTAAAAAGGGACTTTGAATCTTAGTCAATAAAAGAGTCAATGATTAAGTGGGCCCAAAATATAGACCGTCCAATCAAGTTAGTGGCATGGGAAGAGTAGCTACCCCTATAATTTTTGTGTCAGCTGCAAACTTGATAGGGATTACCTTCATCCTATCATCTAAGTCATTGTTAAGAATGTTGAAGAGTAATCGCTCTAGGACAGAACCCCAAGGTATTCCACTCAAGTCCTCTTCCAGTTCTTAGATAAGCTCTCCAAGAAATTTCATGGAAGTGTTTAAAAGCATGAGAAACAAAGTTAAAACCCTGCAGAAGTCCATACAATTCCTTTAGCCAAAACCAATGGTTGCTCAACATTTCTTCTGAGAATTACTATGATATGTATCCCCCAAGTCTTAAGAGAGACAGTGAATTCCAGAGGATATCATGTCTATTGTACTGAAAGCTGCTGAGTAATCACAATCCCTCTGCTCCTCTTCTGTTATAGGTCATAAAGCAGGATAATGAATACAGTTTGGGAACAAAAACCAGGTTGAAATGAGATTGAAATGGCTCCAGATAATCAGTTCCAACCAAGAGTATGCCACAAAGCATTGATTTATAGCAACATTCTATTCAAGTCTCAGACAGTCATAGGAAACAAAACAAAAAAATCCTTCCTTATCTGTTTCTACTACAAAATCTCTTCTAGAAATAAGAAATAAATACTGGCTGAAAATATAACATTTTAAGTTATTTTGCTAATGAATGTTGCTGGCATGTAAGTGAAAAACACGTTTACCTACACATGTTTCCAGAAGATGAAGTGGGCACAGATACTCTAACTTCATTGTGTGTTGTTTGTTTTGGTTTGACTTGTTGTGCAAGTTTCTTGTCCAAGTTGCCCCAAAGGGAAAGCAAAAAAAAATGACAAGGATAAAGCAGGTTGAAATAGCACATGGCTACCTCATCTTCCACTCCACTGTTGCACTTCACAGTAAAAACATATTCACCAACTGGCAACAAAGAAATCCCATTGCTAATACCTGAGTTGTCAAATTTCCCATCATCTGCTGCCAACGTCACCACCATTATGCCAGAACTGGTAAAAAGAATTTTGACAAAGAGACACCATTACAAGATTTTAAAAAGCATGGAGAAACCTTACACAGAAAGAGTTTAGAAACTTCACATCACCCTGATCATGTATACCATACCCCTGGATCAACTGATTTGTGCTCTGGCTTCTACTCTGAATCTTCTGCATCTTTCCATTTCCTGATATCATTTGCTAAAATATGACCAGGCTCTGCGCACATCTCTTCAAAGGAGGAATTTGTCTGGATGGAATGGTAATGTCACATGGTATTGTAGAAACCTTTTACCATTGGATCCTTCATGGAAAAAAGCATGCTGTCTGTCTCTGCTTCAGAAAGTACTGCTTAATCCTTTTAACATTCTCATCAAAGACCCAACAAGATACTAGAAAGTAGAGACAAAACTGTTATTTTCATTGTGATCCCTATACTCAGAACCAGGGCTAAAAAGAGATGTCTGCAGGTGTAATGAGAATTTCTTCTCTTCTTCCCTACACTACTCACAAAACCTGTTCTGGAGGGTTTCCCAACCCCCTGGAGCATCTTTAGATGGCGAATGGGATGGGTGTAGGATTTGCAAGGTGAAGCATTCCCTTTCCAATTGGTGTTATAGTGCTATTATTCCACCGTCAACATCCTGTGGAATTCTGGGGCTTGTAATTTATTGAGGCCAAATAGCGGTCTGGATGAGAGTTCCAAATCCTCCTTCTTAAACTGAAATCCCAGGATTCCACAGGATTTTGAAAGTGAAACAATAGCACTATAACAGTGTAGTGTAGAAATGGCCTAATTCTTATCAGTTGAGTGGTCCTTTTTGATTCTATCTGCAGTTGTCTACAGGAGACAGGTATTTTTGTTTACCCCTTTGAACTGACAGTTCCATACCTGAGAAACCCTCTAGTCAAGCTTTCTTGCAGAAAGGTTGAGGAAACACTCAAAAATAAGGAATACACTATCTCTCTCTCTTCCATTGTTACTTTGCTTGCATTAAAGGCAGAAGTCTGGAGCACAGCGTGTCTTCTGCATATGGAGGGTTTTTCTACAAGCTAGATCTCTAAAAAAAATCAGGATTCTGGCTCACACAGGAACCTCTATGGACAGATGAGACTCTCCTCTTCATACTCCTCTTTTCATAAGGAGGTGGGGCCAGTGTGCTTCTTTCCAAATCTACTTACTTAAATCTTATGAGACTGACAGTCATTATCAATCTATATCCAGAAATCTAAATAGAGATGACCAGAATTCCAAACATGAGGTTTATAAGTGCAAACATGTTTAGCTACAAGGACCTCCTACTAGAATAAGTTTCCATAAACTGAGTAAATTTGATAGAAAATGCAATGAATGCACATAGCCAAAGTAAGTAATGCAATATTTGCATTAGCTTTACACATGTGGCAGAGATCAGAAACCATGCTTGTTTAATGCTTCAGCATTATGCCTCAGAACACTATGCTATGCCTTAGAAAACATTTTATTAGCTTGACCTCATAGTTCATCAAAATTGCTTCCATTTAAGTGTTCTAAAGTGGTCTAAAATTGACAACATAACACATCTTTCCTAGGATGTTCTTATTTCTTTCAGAGGACAATCTACTGTGGCTGCAGCATGCTAATTATAACTGCATTCAAAGAGTGTCTCCATGGAAACAAGAAGTGACAGAACAGTCACAGAGATGTTCTGTTTTATATAAGAAACAAGGGGTTAAGCGAGTCAATGAATGTGTGATCATCACAAATACTGGCAAAATAAAATGTATGGACCCCCTAAAGTACTGTAATAATTGAAACTCCAAAACAAATACATGATAGACCAATTTCTGCAAACTGGTGAAATGTAGGAGATCAACTAGTGTTAATTTCCTTACAAAACTATCACAGCTTCAGAAACCACGATGAATATACAAGATATAAATTGATACAGATTTAGCTGGAACAGCACTTTGCACTATCTTAAGAAACAAGAGTGACACAGCACATTCTGGTTTTACAACATCTAACATAGCAACTTTCATTGTTTTAATGAAACTGCTGTATGTAAAACTAAAGGGCTTTGTGTGAAACCTCTTTCTTATTAAACATTATGGTTTGCTAACAGTGAGAGAGAAAAGAAAGAAAAGCAGGGATTATCTTACTCTACTTTACCTTTTTAGCATTTCTCTCTTTCTAAGATGCTGATGCTGATATGGATGATACTGAAATGTTGCTAAGAAATACTGATTCTGTTCCAGATTGGAGATTGCTGGAGATTTTCGTATACTTTGGAGTATCAAACTCCTCAGTACACCTTCTTGATAAGGGCCAAAATAGGAGCCCTCCTTGCTACAATAGATGAAAGACAAGTGTAGAAAAATAGACTAACGGAAGGTACCGCAGCTGAAAGGTTTTTTTCATTGCTTTGGACTTTTCATGGTGGAATCTGGATTTTTGAGTTGTAATCTAGCAGCTGAGCCAGCACGGTGTGGCACTTGAGTGTTTGACTGACATTCTAGGAGACCAGGGTTTGAATCTTCACATCACAAACCTAGCAGTTACCTGTAGTACTATTTTTAATACACAATGTTGTTATTGGTGATCTTTGGGGAGTGCTTTAATTGTACATTTCTGTTTGGCAAAGGATTGAAGTAGATGGCTATTCTAGTCCCTTCCAATACTCTGATTCTATAATCTGCCATTGCTGATGACATATACATTTGCCATGCATGTAGTAATTACCAATAATATATCAGGGAACTGAAGAAACAGACATCAATGAATCATCTTAGAGTTCAAAATATTGTAGATACCTCAGGTCCCAGAAATCTTTAACCATTACACAAGTCCCTAGGAATTAATTAACAAAAGCAACCTAGTCATTGATCCATAAATACCACCCATGCCTAAAGCACATCTCTGGCAGTAAAAAATAACATATCTGCAGCTTCATAGAACGGCATGGTTCCTAGTAAAGGGCAAATTACAACGTAAGGTGCTAAATATTACTGAATAATTACCTCTGGGAGTAAACAAATGGGCTAAAGTTTGCTGTAGGTTCAGTATTTGTAGCTGTAGTTCTCAGGAGTTTTTAAAATATATATATTCAAAAAATATTTTTGTTATCTCCTGTTATTTGCTAGCTGGCAACAGCTTCAGTTTGTTATTCTCTTATGGTTGGTTTCTTTCTTTTTTTCAATTCCAAGACATATCAGATTAAAAAATTGTCCCAAGGGGCACACATTGTGGTTCATGACAGGTTTGGGGGGATTTTGAGGCCATACCCCCAAATGATATGTATTATGAGTTAGGCTGCAGCATTTGCAAGCTGGACAGTTTCAAGATGAATGCTGGAAAACTAGCTAATTATTTTATCCTCTTCTCACCTTTTCTTTTTAGACTTATAACATCATGGTTCATCACTGTAATAGCATTTTTGCAATGAAATGCTGTTCTGCTATTTCATCTATGCACAATAGTCTAAGAAAAATAACAAGAAAACATACATTTCACAAATTTATGAATACTTTCTAACCCTTGCAAACCAACCCCCCCCCATTTAACTGACAAAGAATAAATGATTATGAAGGAGGTAACACCTGGTAATACCTGGCAATATACTATACTGCGAGACCTCAATGCTTCTTTATACCAGTCTGGAGGAGAACTTCTCTACGTGAACAGATACCACAGTCAGTCATCAGTGAACCAATCCAGCTACATAATAGCACAAGGGCTCCATCATGCTAGCACTCCATATTTAGAGAATTAGAGAAATTGCAACCCAAAAACATTGTTTTCTACTTACTTAGGGATGTTTGTGTTTCATCTAAGGACAGAGATGTTTCTGAGTAAAGCTAAATTTTCTTTTAAAAAGTGGGGGTATCAAGCATTATTTCTCTATCACACCATATTTGGGAGAGTCCTTGAACTAACCTGAACTCAAATAAATCTCAGTAACTGACAGAGACTCATTTGAATATTTGCAGCATCCTGCCATCATTAGATTGTAACTAAATACAGATTCCATGCAGGCCCAATCTGCCCACCACCAACCCCACACTTTTTAAAACCTTGGCCCTTTCCTCACCTTACCTTTTCGCGGAGGTGGGGGGCGGTGGTCGCGCGATCAGCCTCTTATGCAAGGCGCTCACTTTGCTTCTGCTTCCTCACCACAGCTAGCTTGCCGGTCGCGCGAACGCCCCACCCCTTCCTACCGCAGCGCAACCTGGGAATTGCAGGCTAGCGCTGAGGCAGGAAGTGCGACCGGCCTGGCTCCCGACGCACCGCACACCAGGTAAGTGCACGCGGGCCCCGGGAGCATTGCGCAACCACACACCATTTTGGGCTTTAAGTCGAAAATGAAAAGGTGCGTGGCAGTCTGCTTTAGGCTCTTGAGCGTCGCATAAATGGGAGTGCGTTGTATGGACCGCTCCTCCCATTTACGCAATGCTCAAGGGGCCCTTTCACTTTAGAAACGGTGTGCGAAAAAGGCCCTTGTTTACCATCATGCCTTATTAAGAATCCTGGAAAATTCAAAAGTGGGCACCCTGTTTTATGACCTTGCATCAGCCTAATAAAGATATTATTCTTATATGGTTTTAGATTTTTCTCATGTGACCAATGGCATGGCTGCCATTGCTTTTATAACTATGTACTTTTAAGGTACAAAGCTTGTTTCTGAGTTTCTAATCCTCCTCTCCTACCCACAGCAACCTAACATCAGAGTTCAAAACCTTTAGTTCCAAAGTTAGTTCCAAAAGATTTCTTAACTATTGAACTAATGGGTGTCAAAGGCATATGCCACTTTTTTTTTTTTTTTTTACATAAAAACCATTGGCTTCTTCCCCAGAATTACCCTTTCAGAAATTGTAAACCATTCTAGCTTCACAGATGTACAAACTTTTAAAAGAAAAAAATGCAAGTCTTATGGTATTTTCCTTTCAAATTGTTATAGTGCTGGTTGCTTTCTTACTTATAAAGAATTCTTGAGTCTGGGTGATATTTTTTAAGGAACATTTTGGATGGAAGATATAAAAATGTGCACATTGCTACATTATTTATTTATTTAGCACCCCACATTTCTTCTAACATAGGATTCAAGGAGGCTTGCGTGTGTGTACATGCCTTCAATTCACCTGTCAACTTATGGCAACCCCATGAAATTCATAGGGCATTCTTAGGCAAGAAGTATTTAGAGGTGGTCTTGCCAGTTCTCACAAATTACTAAGCGTAATGTGAGCTGCCTGGTTGTCTGGGAGGAAGAAGGAAGAATATTTGGATCCTAATGTTATACTTAGGGTACAAAAAAAAAGTTTCTTTCACACTATACAATTACAGCACTTTTGATACCACTTTACTTGCCGTGGGACCTGTGGTTTTCTGATATTTTTAGAATTCTCTGACAGAGATACCTGGTACCTCCCCGAACTACAAACCACACAATTCCATAGGATGTAGCCATGTCAGTTAAAGCAAAATCATAGTGCTATAACTGCATAATATGAAAGATTGGAGTAGAGAAGTCTACTCTAGAGTAATACCAAGGAAATGAACTGAATTTAAATTAGCCATGACTAATTTAATGCCAATGGGTCTGCTCTATAGCTGGATCAAATCCACAGTGCAAAAGTAATTGAAGTAGCAAAGATAATACAATGATGGATACAGAAAGCATCTAGAGCTCTCATTCTTTACCTTTTCGGCATTCAAAAGCTACTTTTAGAATCTGATGAAAATGTTAACCTCCTCTTCCCTAGAAAAATACAGGTAAACATAATTTTCAAAGCAATAATCAGGAAATGATTTTTTTTTTCTTGTACTCGTTTCATGGACTCCCTGAAGGGTAAACATGAACCACCTGAGGTCCATGAACCCCAAGTTCAGAACCCTTGGTGTAAAGAATTCTTGCCTCCAGTTTTGCTTTTACAAACCTTATTTTCAATTTCAACCAAACTAAGGTTTAAATTATCACAAATACCAGGTACTGCAGGCTATATTTCAAAGGAAGGAACTGGCAAAAACACCTCTGAGTATTCCTTGCCTAAGAAAACCTTACAAAATTCATGGAGTTGCCATAAGTCAACAGGATGCTTGAAAGCACATACATACAGAAGGCATTTAGTGGAAAATACTACTATTTTCAAATGAGTTTTTCATGTGGTAAAGTTGCCACAGAACTTTTTGCCATACCACTTTTGCAAATATTTTATCTGAATACACTTTTTGATAAAGTGAGGCAGGAAAATCTCTTTGGGGAAAAACAGAATGTATCTCAAACCTTCAAAGGCAGCTTGACAAATCTGGAGCAAAGAAATGTGTTACTACTATTGCCACAAGACTGGGAGCCCTGAAGTACCTCCTCAGTCTACCAACCTGGTGCCTTCCAAATGTGTTTGACTACAACTCCTATCATTGGCTGAGTTGACTAGGGATAATTACAACCCAACATATACAGAGAACACTAAGCTAGGGAAGTGAGCCTTAGATTGCCATAATATGTGCTTTCTGAGAACAATCTTTTTTTTTCTGTACAGCTAAGAAAAGGATGCTAAGCTCACTTTTAAGGGAGAGAGAATCCATGATCAGGATGGCAAATCTAGAATTTCAACCCATCAGGACTTCTCCAGAATCTGGGGAATCAGAAATGTTGGACAGACTTGTTCAGAGAAAAGTACATGCTTAGTGCCACTACCAATTCTACAGACCTATTGTACTGCTGGCTGCAGGAATGCCTAAAGTTTGAACAGACATTTCCACCAGACTCCTACAGGGATAAAGTAAATGAGTCCTTTGTATCATCAGAAAAATGCCTTGCATATATTAAAAGCCCCACACTGAAAATCTGGATACATTAAACTATCCCACCTCAGCCCAGATGTATACGAGCTAAAGCATTCTCTTTATGCTCATTAACTGTCAATGTCAATGCTTCACTCAGTACATTTAAGAAAGTACTTGAGTGTGAACTCATCATCATCAAGCGAGGAGTTAATAGCACTCAAAGCACATTCCTAAAATTAATCATGTGTTTAACTGCCATAACAAATTGAAATCTTAATGTGTAGCCTGTGCATTCTCCTCACTACAGACATCCAGCTTTAGATGTGAGTTTGCTCTTGCTCTTATGACCCTTTCTTCATTTTCTTCACTTCTAATGCTGTCCTGAGGCATCAGTTTTCCATGTATGAGGAACAGAAGAATTAGAGCTGAACCTTCTTAAGCCCACTGAAATCAATAGGCCTGCGTGCTTACCCCCTGAATTGGTCCATGATCAATCGTTATCCAGTTTCAGTATCATCACTTTTGGTTTCAGCACCCAGTCCCCAATGTTTAGCACCTGATAAAATGCAACTCATCCCAAAGAAAGTAATATTTTCAATAGCCATGAATATTCTTCCTAGGGAAGAATTGCATTTTATCAGATGGAATGGATGCCCGGAAATTATGTTACTCAAGGTTGATGACGTTAAAAATATCTGCACGGTGAGACACAACATAAGACCATAACACAGAATTTAAGTGCCCTTCTGGATCTAAGCAACAGCCTATCTAGTCCAGTATTCTGCTCACATAGCAGCCAATCAGTTAGTCACAGAAAACCCATCACCAAGGTAGCCATTCTAGCGACAGGTAGCCATCCTGACTAGTAGCCACTATGGTGCCATATTCTATTGGCTTGCTGGAAGAGATTTGACAGCAAAATATGCTGTCAAAATTCAAAAAAGTGCTAAAGACCTATCTCTTCTGGCAGGCCTATCCAGTCTAGTTTTAATTATACTTTTAACTGTACTTGTACTTTTAATTATACTTTTAGTTATGATATATTTTAATTATGACATATTTCTACTTTAAATGGGTTTGTGTTCTTAGTGTATTTTAGCCATAAATTGTTTTTAATCATACCTATATTGTATCTTGCCTCAAGCCTTGGGGAAAGGCGGGTAACAAATAAATTATTATTATTATTACAATTCATTCATTTTGGAAGCCACACTCAATCTTGTAGCAGTCAATTCTACGTGAGGAAGTGTTTTATTTATTCTGAGTCACCACAAGTCAATTTCAAGGGATGATTTTGGGTTCCAAAATTACAAGAGAAGGTGAATAAGTCTTTTTATCTATCTTCCTCGCACCTCATATTTGTATGCACCTCTATTATAGTTCCTCTTACTCACCTTTTTCCTAACCTGAAGGGCCCCCAAATCTATACCTTCTTCTCCTAAGTGAGTTGCTCCAGTTCCTTGATTGAACTCTGCTTTCTTATTCTGCTCCAGTGACAGAACACTGAGCAGGACAATTCTGTTCGGGTTTACTTAGAAGTGACTCCCAAAGTTCATTTACATGAACCAACCCACATAACTGCATATAGGAGTACAGCCTAAATTAACCCTTTACCTTCCTTTACAGGGCAAACAAAAGCTATTCTGCTGTTTCACAAAGCTGTTTTTATTTTATTGTGATCACATTCAAATGGGAGTATGGCACCATTCTCTGGTGATCTCCACTACTGAATTTCAACCACATGAACAGAGTTATCCTGCTAACTCTGCAAAGCATTCCCAAATCTCTTATTTATGCCAGAAATAAATAGCAACACAGCAGTGTGCACTCCTTCCTCAATCCTAGTTGCAGCAAACATTTTGCTAAAGTCAGGTACAGCTAACCAGTCTTGTTTCTTCATGACCAGTATGAAGAAGAACTGACAGCCTGTGTCATAACCAGACCCTTCAGAGTATGGGAAGCTATTACCTTCATTGACACCACAAAGGCAAATTATAGTGAAGGGACTAAAAAAGAATCATTCCCTTCTCTAATCTGTTCCTCCTCAGCCACTACTGAGCTTTTGGGCGTACCTATGAACCAACACACAGCCCTCCCATATTCAGAAGATCACACAGAGGTTAACTGAATTCACTTTTAGCACTTTCTCTTGAGCAGTACTTAACGATCCAGCTCTCCAGCCGCAGCCAAGAATTAACTTTACAAATGAAGAGATCACTCATAGTAACTGCATAGCTGAAAGATTCCCTATACTACAGATGAAGCTGCATTTTGATACAAACATTTAGGAGTCAAAACTCTATTCCATTACTTGCTGAGAATAAAAGGAATAGAACCATTAATACAAGGACCTGCAAACCAGTGACTTGGTCTTCTTTTAAAATTTGCTGCATGGAAGAGAAGTTAATTGAAACAACAGCCTTCCCTATCCAGCTCTGCAGATTGAATATGCCCTGGCCAAAGCCATCTCAGTACAAACAACTGTCTCATCAGTGGCTCTGTGCAATTTGGACTGAAACACTAGCACAGAAATGTTAGAAATGGAAGGGCTATACAGTTGGCAAAAACAAAACAAAACTGAACAGCAGAAAGGAAACAATGTATTTGCAGAACTCAAGACCTTTGAATTCACCGACATAATTACTGAAAATGCAACTACAGAAGCTGATCACTACATACCAATGAGTGCCAAATCATGTCCAAGTGCCAGAGTCTAATACCTCCATTTACAACATTCTGGTAGCCATGTTAACCTGCTATCATCAGTTGCTTCCTGAAATGAGAATTTCTCCATATCAACCCCATTGCCTCTTCTTCAAAAGCAGAAGAAATATATACAGGTAGACTAATCATGCAGGTCGCAAGAAAGCTGTATTATTATCAAAGTAATACAGTACTGAGGGTGTTATTTTTATTACTAAGATACAAAATTGAGAAAAACCTTATACCACCTGTTTGCCAGGAAAATGAATAGGAGAAAAATCTAACACTTGTTGGAGGAAGCATGTTTCCCAGCTTACCTGGATCCCAGTTTGTACTCAGCATGGCACAGAGTGGATAGATTAGGATTAATCAGTTCCTGGCATACCTGTGACCAGCAATGTCCACCCTAGAGTTTTTCTCCTTTCTGGCAAATCAGTTTGTTGGTTAGTCAGACCAGAGGCTGGATCCCTGGTTGGATCTTGGACGGAGAGTTCCCTCTTTGGCTTACTTATGGCTTGTAAAACTATCCCTTATCGTACAGCTTAGCCTCCATGATTATCATCAATGCAGTATATTACTAAGGATGTTAATTTCAGAAAGATACAGTGCAGGGAAAACCTAGTAACATCTGTTTATCAGAGTAAGGAGCAGGGTAAAGCTGACACAATTTAACCAAAGAAAAGACCACCTTATGCAAACCATTCCTCTGAATTCACCTTGCACGCATAACACCAGCTGAGAGCTGGACATCAATGTAAATGTGTGTGTGTGTGTGTGTGTGTAGGGGTCATTCAAGCAAGCACAAACATTATTATCTAGGTGGCTTTGATCTTAAGAATCATTAGGTAGACACACCATGAAGAAATACACTCTGCCTTCTGCCATTAACTATCTGGCAGTGTTTCCTTACATCTCAATTAACAGAAAGCAAAAGCATCAACAGTACAATGGAGCAGAGGTAACCCGAGTGTCTTTCATTTCTCAAAACTATGGCTCTATAATGGCATTCAGACCTGAATGACCCTTAATCAATTTATTTTGTTATATTGTTCTTCACATTATCATTACATTATACTATGCATATATTCAAGATTACATAACAGGGTCAAAAAGATAGCAATTGTTAAGCCCTTTAGTTATTAGGCTACTATTAGTTAAAGCCAATGCCTCCACAATTTCCTAAACTCTACTTCTTCTTAATCTAAATATCACTGAATAACCACTCTACTTTACAGTTCGTTAATTTGAAACTGACGGGATAACCACTCCATGTTACAGTTTATTAATTAGGGACTGACTGGCTCCTTTAACACCAGAGGATTTTGAAAAATGTGTAACTTCACCTTCTTCACAAGTCTCCTGTTTGCCAGAAAATTATGTGCAGGTATGTGCAGGATTTTACACAGATTGATTTTATGGGCAGTGTTTAGCAGGGAGCAAAATCTTATTTGCACTTCCATTTATTGGCAAGTCATTTTCCCCCATGACAGCAAAAAAAAAAAACCTTTTAGATTTATACTGCTTTCTGGAGTATGATTTATGTACTTTATGTTTTGTCTGCCTTTAAGATACCCAGTGTGTGCCAAATTAAAATTTCACTGTTTGCCGTTAGCAGTAGCATTCTGTCTTCTTGCATTATTCTAGCAGCATTTAGATTCTAGTTATTTTGGCTTTCTCTTGAGTGCATTGTAACATATTAAGAGATAAAAATATTATCATGTAGGACTACACTAGTTTTTCAATCATAATAATAAGAGAAATGAAACAAAAGTCTCAGGAGGTGAAGAGTTTGCAAGGTAGCAACCTGCTTGTTTCCTTGCTCAGTGTTGCTGTTGCAATTTTAGCACATACAGACTAAGGCCCTTTTCACACGGGGCTCTGAAATCTTCCCACCGCGATCCAGGCAGGCTTTTTCCCAATCCCCGCTAAAACGTGCCGAACTTTTGTCGTTTCTCATGGCTCGATCGGCAAGAGGCTAGGTGAGCATTATCGCATTCACACAGCGCGGCCATAGCCCCTCCCAACGTTGTCCTTTCCCCGCCCTACCTAGCGTTTGATTGGCGGTGCCCTTTTTTCAAAAAGTAAAAGTTTGGGCGTCATCGATGACGCCAAAACGCACGTGCGTCCCCTCGCACCCTCCCGGGATCCACCCCCTCCCCCGCGCCTGCTGAAGCGCCGCGGAAACTTTTGACAAAAACTTTTCCTGCCCGCTCGCTTTTTGCTGTTTTGAGTATGGCGAACGAGCAGTTGAGGGAAATAGCTGGGCTCCTTGCCCCGTTTATGACAGCAATTGCAGCCTTGTTAGGAACGCTTGAATATTGCTGGCCCGAAGATGGTGCGAGTAGGCGGGGGGGACTATGATGAGCACCTCCACACCATTGCCCACTGCCTTACAAGACATGGCCACGAGAGGAGCGTGGAGGAGGTCCGGACCCGGTTCCGCGACTTGCACGCGCAGTTCTACTCCTCCCTGCGCACCTACAATGGCCACCCGCCCCCCCACGCAAGGCCTCCCTTTTTCGAGGTCATGCGAAGCCTGTGGAGGGCGGCGGGGAGCCCCAGCTGGACAGCCGGTGGCAGACGTGAGTAACCCCCACACACAGCGGCTGTGTGGCTATGGGAACCCCAGGAGAATGGTTGTCATGCATCCCCCAGAAAGGGGGATGCACCCTGCCCGATGAGAGCCCACGCTACTTTACTGTTTCAATTCCATAGGCAGAAGACGCCATGCGCCTGGCCATCAAGCCTCCGTGGACACGCAGGGCCCGGCACAGACGGAAGGTAGGAAAACCTTTATTTAAAGTGGCCCTTGACTGCATTTTTGATTTCCACCCTAACGTCCAAGCAATAAATAAACGACACAATAAAGTTTCCTCCTTCAAAAAGGCTACTGTGGATGCGCACATGCCTAATCGAATTTCACCTGTGTTTTGGCCAGCAGAACAAGAGAACATCCCTCAACCGGAGCGGCCAGGGACGGATGTGGAGGAGCCGGAGGAGGAACACCCCTGTGCCCAGGAGTAGACCGTTCCAGGGCCAATGTTGAAACCCCCAGCCCTTTCCCAAACGCACACCCACCCTGTACAGCACTTTTTTATTTATTTATGTAAATATGTAGTTAGGAAAATATATTTTTTTGAAAAAAGGAAACATTTATTTATTAAAAAATTTATTCTTTCAAGTTGGTGTGTGGCTCCTTGCATGTAGCCCTCCCCTGCAAAGCTGTTAGGTCAGCGTGGCGTCTGTGGCATGCCACTGTTTCAGTCACGGACCACTGTGCAATTCGCCAGCCAGACAACTGTTTTGCATGTTTGGCGAAGTGGTGGAAAGGGCGGTAGTGTCAGCGTGGACTTTTCAGCTTGGATCAACACTCCGCGGGAAGATTTGCACTGGGAATGCGCACTCCCCGTGGATTTCCGATCCTGTGGAGACAAGGAGGGGCGTTAGTATTTATCAACAAAGCAAACAGTACGATACAAACAGCGGGTCTTTTAAGTCTTAAAAACCAAACTGACAAAGGGAACTGCCTTGTGTTATAACTTCAGAGGGCAGATAGTCACAGCAGGGGAGATAACCTTTCAGCTTTTGTGATATCAACAGCTTCAAGGTAATGTACAACAACTTAAATTCTTGCACAAGCTAGAGTGAAAACGATGTGGTAAATTGTGTGCCTCTACAATAGTCCCAGGAACTGGTTTTCTGCCCATGGGATCATCCCTCCCAGAGCCACATGGACTGATGAAGATGAAATGCTTGCCTCCCCCAAACAGTGATGTGCATTCCATTGCCCTATCTCCTGCCCTGGCAGGAAGATCATCCCCCTCTGCATGTGGCGGGGGGGGTTCAGACATGGGGCGTGACTGTATTAATGGCGGCCGCTCAAGAAATAACTACTGCCAGGGGTCAAACAGAAGCCACTACCCCCTACACCCCCAGCCCGAGAATCTGGATTAAAACGGAAGATTACCAAGGGCAATTTTTTTCTGGGGCGCCAAGCAGTCCCCAGAGAAAAATAATACGTTTATGCAGCCACATGTAGTCCCCAACAAACAGGAAAAAGGTTTCCCAATAAAAGTTTGCACGGGGAAAGCGTGCCGGAGCAGCACAGCAGCCATCCCCAAATTTACACAGCATCCCGTCATTGCGCCATGATCCCGCTTCCAAAGTGACGAGAACGGGTTTGGCACGGTGGCTGCTTTGGACGTCCCCTCCCCTCCTACCTGCCCCCCTCCACAGCTTTCCCAATTTTCCCTAACCTTTAAAAGCATCCTGCCATGCCATCCTCGGCGAGTATCCACTCGCCAGCCACCACCACCCCCTCGACCCCATATTTAAAATCAGGGCACCTTCGGGAGACACATCCCCCGGAAACCCGCAATTCACGACGCCGCACGGACAAAGGATAGCTAAGGGAAAAACCTACCTTCCTTTTTTTCCGTCCCTCGTCCCTTTGCTTCCTCCTTGCAGCCGCTGAAACCTTCCTTTTTTTCCGTTCCTCGTCCGTTTGCCTCCTCCTTGCAGGCGCCTCAGCGGGTTTGGAAAATGGCGCCGCCCGCTCGTGCTGGGGGCAGTCCTGTGGCTTCTGCTGACCACGCCTTGATCCCTCCCTCTCTTGATCGCCCGCACGAATCAGGACGCACCGCTGCTTTCTCATGAAAACGTCGAGCGCGGATTGGAGGAAAAGACCACATTTTATCCGGTCTTTGAAAAGTGCGCGGAAATGCAGATTGGTGGCGCCCCCGCTCAGATTGGTGTGAGAATGCAAAAAGTTTAATGCTCTCTAACGTGTAAAAGGCACCCGACCAAGGACGAACTGGGAAGCTTTAAAAACCCCATGTGAAAAAGGCCTAAGTTCCTATATGCATTCAGCACGATGCCAGTATAGTTAAGCGGATCTCTCATTTGTGCAAATGACCAAAGAATGAGCACCACAATCTCAAGCTCAGCTGTTGCACAGACTTAGTTCCCAACCTACCAAGTCAAAAGTGTGTGAGAAGGCTGTGTGTGTCTGTGAAATGACTGCATAAGGAACTGCATTTACACAACCTCTGAGGAAGCACAATTGTTTACATAATAATTTTTAGGCTAACATAGTGCCTCAAGATTCCTGCCACACACCACTTCCTGAAGCAAAACAAACGAACCAGGAAGCATACAGAGAACATAATGATATCACAGTTTTATGTAGCCAACCAAAGTTGACTAATAAACCTGTCGTAAAGAGGCTTTTGGATGGTGCCACATACTCACTGGGAAGCTAAATCAGGTTGAAGGTAATGTTTCCTGGCCATACTAAAATTGGAAAGCATTGCTTCAACCAATTTCAAAATCCTGTCCTCAAACAAAAACAAAACAGGAGGGGTGCACTTTGTATAGGGAAAATTAAGGTTTCCATGAAATGTGTCCACTTCTTGTTGGCCCTATCATGTAAAACTTATAACTAAAGCAAACTGAAGCTTTCTTCTTTTTGTGCTTCCCACAGAGCAGTAATCACATTAATCTTCTGCCTTCCATTCCTTTGCTAATCTGATTGGTAGCTAGTTTTTTATGGTACCTAATGAGGTAATTCATATTTGCAAATGCTTACATATTGGAGTAAAAATACACTGATTGCTAAAACAAAGTATCTCATTTCAGTATGGGTGTGATAGAAACAACGGCATATTATGTAGCTAACAGTCTGATTACAAATAAAGTATCTGTGGCCTTAATATAATTGTGCTGAATTAAACAAACTAAAGCAGTTATAACAAAGCATTTGAGTGTTGCATTGAAATACCTATTATAATTGGTAACAGATACCCTTATGTTTATGTCTATCTCTGAATAACTTGTCAACTTACAGCAATCTCATGAATTTCACATGCTTTTTTTAGACAAGGAATACCCAGAGGTGATTTGCCAGTGCCTTCCTTTGAAATATAACCTACAACACTGCATTCCTTGTACAAGGAATGTACTCATGACCTGGGAGATCGCCTCTGCATACAGTGAGATCAGAGAGAAACTGATAATTATCAACAATGGCCATGTACAAAATCCTTGTGAGTTGCCAATGTTATAAGGTAGTTACTCCTATCTTACCTTTATGCTCTTCAGTTCTCTCTCAACATTCATAAGCCCATTGCATGCCACAAAATCATATGTATATTAGATACTTACAGGCTAACACTTTAACAAATGGGTTGTGGTTCACAAAAATTGCTTTTGTTTTTGTTTTTTGGGGAAACTAACATAACTCATCATTCAAAGTGCTCCTCAGACTAAATGATTCCTGTGGTCTGAGGAAATCATCTTAAAATGAGATACTTTTCTGAACATCTAGAAAAATGTGGATTCACCTCTTTCCATTCTTTTCCTGCTGGCCATTTCCAGGAAAAGAGGCTGGTTTTGCATCTGCATTTTGCAAACATCAGAGCCTTACGAAACTCCATCTTTTTCCCTACTGTTCTGCTCATTGGCTGCTGTAACCTCCATGATATGATCTGAACTGCTTGGAATGTTTGGATACATAACAGTTCGCCAAAGTACAAAGGGCTGCATTAGATTATTCTCATCCTTGAGGACCTCCCTCTTTCATTACCATCTAGTAGCTGTTTCTTTGCTGCATGCAGGACTTCAGAAATGGAATCTCATTTCTTCCCAGAATGATGGGGGTGGGGCTTTTTACACTACTCAGTAGATGCTGCTGTACTGTATCACAACTGGTATAAATATGTACAGTCTTCCCTCCAAATCTGCGGGTTTGACTTTCACTAATTTGATTATTCACAAGCATGTGTGCCTCCCCTCCCCAATTCTCTTCTTCCCATTCCCATGTGTTTTGCTGGGTATGGAGAAAGGAAGCAAGTGTGGCCAGGAAAAAAAGCAAGAGAATGGGGGGCATGTGCACACATGGGAGGTGGGAAAAGCTCCCATGAGCCTCTTTTTCCTCCTCCAAAGTTCCCCCCTCCATTTCCATGCATTTTGCCCCAGCACACACAACTCACACTGAAGCAAAATGCAAAGGAATTGGGAAGAAGGCTCATCTAAGCCTTCCTTTTCCCCTCCAGAGCTCCCCCTCCCATTCACATGCATTTTGCCCCAGTGCAGAGACCACACACCAAGGCAAAGTGAAACAGAACGGGGGGAGGGGAGACCCAAGGGCAAGGGAGGAGTGTGAGCCCAAAATCCTCACAAAAGTGGATGGGCCACTATATTCTGTCTTTCTGCTAACATATAATCTCCTATGTACCACCAATACAAATTCAGAACTCTTCAGAAATAATCATTTGTGTTTTCTCAAATAACAGTAAAGTCCAGTTAGCAGAGCAATGCTGTGCATCTCTAACCAGAAATCAATAATCGTGTGTTCAATGGAGCTTATGTTCAGAAAAGCACTTTTTAGGATTGCAGCTTAAATTAAGTTGGAACAATGTGGCTATTTCCATCAATCTCCATTTTCTCTTGTTGAATTCTTTCTGAGCCTTGATGGGTTGAACTCTGAATAACCTGCTGTTATGTTGGTGACTGTGAGGATACCAGAACTATCAGATAATGAAGAAGTGGTTTGAAGAACAAAATGAAAAAGGATGTGCACCCAATTCTGGAACAGAACTGATTACGCCACTGGGGGTGGGGGTAATTCTAAGTGTACATGTAAAACAGACTTGCAGGGAGCTACTCAACTAAAGCAGAGGCAAGGGAAAGGTCTAAAACAAGAGACAGAAACAACAAGGTGTAGTTGACATAGAAACACAAAATGAAAACTATAATCTGTTTTCTTATCAAGAGCACATTCAGCTTCTGCGAGATGTTGCACAACTGAAAAAGTTTATGCGTGCAGTGCTGACTCAATACTGTGCTGCTTTTAATATGTTCAAAAATATGTATGTTAGTCTGTAAACATATTTTGCACTAGGCAGTAACACGGAAACAGATCAACAAAACACACATACAAATACACAAATAGATAATGCAGCCATGGTCTCTCTTCTCTCCCCTTTTCCTGGTTTAAATAGGAACTGAACTTACTAAAATTTATAGCTAATGCCAAGGAATAATGCAAGAACATTTGGTACTCTGTAGAAAGTACCACTTTTTCAGCACTTTTCATGTAAGTGGAGAGTGGCTGCAGAAGAGCTGAGAGAGAAAAAAACCTGGGACCACTAGCATTGAGAGGGATGGCCTAAACACTCTAAAGCAGCGGTTCTCAACCTGTGGGTTGCGACCCCTTTGGGGGTCGAATGACCCTTTCACAGGGGTTGCCTAAGACCATCGGAAAATACGTATTTCTGATGGTCTTAGGCTCCATTCCCTCCTCGGTGGTGGTGCGCAAGCACGAGCCACGTGCTCGCATCCTCCTTCCCCTGTTCAGAAGGGACTGAAATCACTCCCC
Source organism: Ctenosaura bakeri (assembly GCA_948474755.1). Lineage (NCBI taxonomy): Eukaryota > Metazoa > Chordata > Lepidosauria > Squamata > Iguanidae > Ctenosaura > Ctenosaura bakeri. The sequence goes on along the minus strand of CAOLHI010001857.1, from coordinate 169,739 downwards.
TACTCTGCTACCGGGAGAACCTCCCATCTGACGGGCCAGCTTGGGGGGGGGTGGCGGCAGCACAAGGGGCAGGCCCCCTCCTTGCCACGGCACCTGCCCCACTCGCCACAGAGGGGGGTGCTGTGGAAGGGCCGGGGGGCTGCAAGGCAGCGCTTTTCCAGGGGGGCGAGCTGCGCCCGGCGCAAAAGACAAAGGCTCTGGGATTTCTCCTCCCCCCAGCCAGGATCGACACTCTGGAAACTTTTCCCACACTGCCCCCCCAGCAGAAACAAGAGCGAGGCAGAAGCAGACCCTGGGGGGGTCTCAGAGTTTCTTCCTGGGGGAGATGCGTGGCTCCTCTTTCCCTCCCTGCCCGCCCCCCCGTTCCTGGCCAGCGAGGCAGCCTTTGCTGGGGGGGCATTGTAAATAATAAATAAATAAATTTATGGTTGGGGGTCACCACAACATGAGGAACTGTATTAAAGGGTCGCGGCATTAGGAAGGTTGAGAACCACTGCTCTAAAGGTACCAGAACCTATCTGATCTTGGAAGCTAAGCAAGGCCTGTCTTTGTTAGTACTTGGATGGGAGACTGCCAATGAATACAAGGTGCTATAGGCTATATTTCAGAGGAAGGAACTGACAAAGCCACCTGTGAGGATTCCTTGCCTAAGTTGACAGGTGAGTTGCAGTCACATACGTACACATACAATCAAAGAAATCTGTGCAACAAAAGATACACAAATCAACTCAAACCGAGAAGAGGAAACAGAGGAGTGTGACAAAGTATGAGAAGAGAAATATGAGATGGCAGATGGTATGAGATAACCTGACAGAATAGAAGGTGAGAAGTAAGAGGAAAGAAATTAATTAAGATGAAAACTCATAAAAAGAAAACAGCTTGTTGAAGTGATATACAAACCATATCAACTTCTTATTTAATTATATCTTATTTCTTATAGCTTTATGACATGTGTCTGCAAGTAATACATCAGTCCTTAGGTGGCACTTGTGTGTGGGAAGTGATGGAATAATACTACATTTATTTAGGCATTGTTGAACTCTGTTTGCTGTAAGGTGTATGATAACTAGTGAGACAGGCAATGTAATATCACAGTATGATCAGTTTTCTTGAATGCTAATTATGTTTTTTACTTATATTACAGCCTGACCATACTGAGGGCTAAAAATCATAATAATTAATCCCATTTAGCCTATTTACTTCAGCTGTGCTTACATATGGTCTCTCTTTCAATCTACAATTCTATTAAACATTGTAAGCTATACACATGACAAAACTGGAAAAATCATATAGAAACTAAGTTCTTTAAAAATTTTGTACCATTGTAATCAACTGAGATTTCAAAAACAGTTGGAGCTACCAGAAAACACATGATGATGGGGAGAGAGAGAGAGCGCAAGAGAGAGAGCTCAAGACAGAAACTGAAGCATGTCATCAGTGTTATATACCATGTAGGACAGTACATACTCTATACTGCAGGGCAAAACAAGAGCACTGCCAAACAAATTTTCCTTCAGTCCCCAAATTTCTAGTACTGCAGTAACTTAAAACTTTATTAGACCATTTAGAAATAAAGTTTAAGTATCCAAAGCAAAGACGCAGGAAATATTACCAAAGGAGTGCAAACACAGCAAATATAAAAGTCCTAGACGCATGAATGATTTTCAGGATTTCACTCTCTGCAATGCTAGAAATTTGAGACTGAAAGAAAACTTCGTTTGGGGGACAGAATTCTCATTTGAAGGGCAAATATTTGTTTGTTTATTTATTTATTTATTTAGACGCAGCCTTGGAGAGAAACAGGCAACAAAACAACAACAACAGTAGCCTTTTTCCCAACTGGAACACAAAGCAGGTTCTAAAAAAAGTTAAAAACATTAAAAACAATTTAAATAATTAAAAACATTTAAAATTACAAAGAACAACAATTTTTAAAAACACCTTAATAAATAAAAAGCTCCCCTGCTCATGCATTAAAAGCTTGCTTAAAAAGAAATGTTATTGCCTACCAGTGAAAGGAAAGCAGAAAGGGGGCCTTCCCCTGCAGATCTTAGGGTTCTGAAGGTTTATATAGGGAAATATGGTATTTCAAATAGTCCAGAACTAAACCATATAGGGCAGTGGTTCTCAACCTTCCTAATGCCGCGACCCTTAATACAGTTCCTCATGTTGTGGTGACCCCCAGCCATAAATTTATTTATTATTTACAATGCCTCCTCCCCCCGGCAAAGGCCGCCTCGCCAGCCAGGAACGGGGGGGGCAGGCAGGGAGGGAAAGAGGAGCCGTGCATCTCCCCCAGGAAAAAACTCCAAGAACCCCCCCCAGGCTCTGCTTCTGCTTCGCTCTCGTTTCCACTGGGGGGGGGCAGTGTGGGAAAAGTTTCCAGAGTGTCGACTCTGGCCGGGGGGGAAGGAGAGGAATCCCAGCACCTTTGTCTTTTGCGCTGGGCACAGTTCGCCTCCCCAGCCCTTCCGCAGCACCGCCCTCCGTGGCGAGTGGGGCAGGGGCTGTGGTGAGGAGGGGGCCCGCCCCCCGTGCTGCCGGCGCCCCCCAAGCTGGCCCATCAGATGGGAGGTTCTCCTGGTAGCGGAGAAGGGGAGTGATTTCAGTCCCTTCTGAACAGGGGGCAGGAGGACGTGAGCGTGTGGCTTGTGCTTGCGCACCACCACTCCTGCTGTGGCGACACTGTGGCCACACACGCTCCCGCCAAAGGGGGCAAGAGGACGCAAGCGCGTGGCTTGCGCTTGCGCACTACCACCGAGGAGGAAATGGAGCCTAAGACCATCGGAAATACATATTTTCCGATGGTCTTAGCGACCCCCAAAGGGGTCATGACCCACAGGTTGAGAACCGCTGATATAGGGCTTCACAAGTCATGACCAGAACTTTGAATTGTGCTCAGAAATGAACAGGTAAGCAGTGAAGTTGTTTTAACAAAGGAGTTATGTGTTACTTGTAACTGGTCCCAGTCAGCATTCTAGCTGCTGTGTCTTGAATCCACTGAAGTTTCCAAACACAGCCCCATGTAGAACATGTTACAGTAGTCCAGCTGAGATGTAATCAAGGCACATGTCACTGTAAGCAGATCTGATGTCTCAAGGAACGAGCACAGCTGGTGCACAATTTTTCACTGTGCAAATGCACTCCCAGCCACTGCAGAAACCTGGGCATCCAGGCTCAGAGCTGAGTCCAGGAGAACACCAAGAATGTGAGCCTGAGATTTCAATGGGAGTGCAACCCCATCCAGCACAAAGTCTCTATTCCCTGATCTGCCTTCCAACTGACCATGAGCACCTCCGTCTTGTCTGAATTAAGCCTCAATTTGTTTGCCCTCATCCATTCTATTACTGGCAACATACATTGGTTCAGTAACAAGACAGCTTCGAGAGGTAGACTTGGGTATCATCAGCACACTGTGACACCGAACACCAAAACTCCTGATGACTTCTCCCAGCAATTTCATATAGACGTGAAACAGCATAGGGAATAAAACAGAAACCTGAGAGAACCCACAGGCCAATGGCCAGCACCACCTTCTCAGTTTGTCCCTCCAGGAATGACCAGACCACTGCAGGCCCCAGGCCCCATCTCAGGGAGCCAACCCAGAAAAATACCATGGTTGATGGTATTGAAAGCCACTGAGAGGTCCAGTAGAACCAACAAATACACACTCCCTCTGTCTAATTTCCTGCGTAGGTCATCCACCATGGAGAACAAAGTTGTCTCTGTTCCATAACCAGGCCTCTACCACCACTGCCAGGATCAACTCAGCCAGCTCAGGAAGGAAGACTATCAAGCAGTGGGGCTGGTGGTACACCAACAGAAACCCTATTCTGTCCCAGCCACCTACTTTCAAAAACACACAAACTCAACAGATTGAGGGACAGAGCACCTAGTGAGGGAGATGGAATCCCAATAGATCACTCCAACTTCACCTCCCCATCCCTCAAGCCTAGCCTGCTGCTCTACATAGAACCCAGGCAGTCAAAGCTGAGAGAGATAAACCTCTCCCTCAGCTTCATCCAGCCAAATCTCTGTAATACAGGCCAGGCATGCATGTTCATCCAGGATGAAATCCTGGATCACAGATGTTTTTCCATTCACTGTCCTAGCATTGAGCAGCAGGATTTTCAGGCCAGGCATGAGGGGTCTGTTGCCAAGAGGTCTGTTGCCAAGGCCATCCAGACTATTTGAAATGGGGGACAGCTTGAGGTAACCAACCTGTGGCTCTCCCTTCTAGCACTGTAGTAAGATTTTCCCCCACACCATATCTTCCTCTGCCCATCACTGTCATAATGGCTGCTCCTGCTCCCTGGACTAGTTCCTCTCCCTTGCTCTCCATGTAACATATTTTTTGGGTAGCAGTTTAATTAAAGTAATAGAATAGGCACAGGGACTAGCTTTTACCCTTGCTCCATCCCCAAAACAGCTTCCTCTTTGGTGTCACCCCCTGAAGTGGCAACTGCACCAGAAGCGGACTTGCCGGCAGCACATACCCAGCTTTTATCCCTTTACAAAAAGGGACTAAAATATAAATACAGATATAACTAACTAGTTAATTACAAAATTATTTATTATGTCATGAGATTGTTTTGCTTCAAGCATCTTTCTTTGTTCCTTAGGAAGACCTCTTTAAAAAAAATATCCATTCTATGCCCATTCTTGTGAACAGAGAATCAAATGGCTTATTTAATATTCCACTCCCCCATCAATGTCTACAGTAGTTCTTCTGTCAATAAATTACTGTTGTCAGCCATTAAGGACCTTTTCTCTACTGACTGACCTTTCATGGCTCATGTATTTGCAACAATATGGCATTTTTCTTAAATCTGCATTTTTCCTTATCACATTTCACTTTAGTTTTGCTAGGTATTTTAATATTTCGCTACTAAATATTTAGTGGATTTAAGGAAATTTATTGCATTTAGTCCATGTAGCTATGTTCTAATCTTAGTTTGCTGGTCTTTGATAACATCTTAAAATAAAACCTACAAGGAGCAATTAAAAACTGAATAGAGTATAAAGTACAAAATAGGCAAATGACAGCTACATAATGATGGATAAAAAAGTTATATATATGAAGATTAATGCTATTCAGACTTTATACACTGAATAATACGGGGATTAATTTTCTATTGTATTAACTATGAATACAATACTGCCATTCTAATCTTTGTCTCCGATGCCATTTATACTCCCAGATGCAACAGAGTGAGGAAGAGAGCTCTGGGAACAGACAAGGTCAAATGATATCCATTTTAAATTGCGTTTATGTCTTCAGAATCTGACAGTTCCTTTGAGACAACTTTCTAGTTGAAATGGGAAGCTTCTGGCTTTTGCATATCTTTAGGCACTGAGGATTTTTTGCTCCAGACTCATAAAGTGTCTCCACACTGCCCACCAGGTGATGGTTTAGTAGTACATATTCATCTGCCAATATGATTACTAGGGCCCTTTTCGTGTGCAGTTTCTTTTGCGAGAGGGCCCCTTGAGCGTCGCATAAATGGGAGCGGCAGTCCACACGACGCACTCCCATTTACACGATGCTCAAGAGCCTAAAGCAGTGGTTCTCAACCTGGGGGTCGGGACCCCTTTGGGGGTTGAACGACCATTTCACAGGTGTTGCCGCTCCTCAGTCCTGCCCCCCCTTTTAAAAGAAGGTGGCCTCACAGCCAATGGGAGCAGTGCTTCTGAGACCCCTGTGCTGGGAGGAGGGGAGAGGAGGCATGCTGGGCGTTTCCCCGTCTTTCCCTGCCTGGTGGGAAAGCACTGGAGGAGCCGGAGGTGGAGCCGGAGGTGCGGAGAGCGGGAGGAGAGAGCTGAAGCCGGAGCGTTAAAGCGGAGGTGAGGAGAGGAGACCTGCAAACCCCAGGATTCCATAGGATGGTGAAAATGAAATAATAGCGCTATAACAGTCTAGTGCAGAAATAGCCAGGATGACTTCCTCCTCTCACTTTTGTTGTGTGTGGACCCTTGGCACTTGCCACATGCACGTGTTGTGTTCTTCGTCCTGACTGTCTTGCATTCCTCACTTTTTGTATGTTCAGCGTCCGCACTCCCTTTAAGGGAGGGAGGGAGTGAAATAAAACGTGTCTGCTTATGCTGCCGCCATCTTTCCTCTCTCCCTATCCTTTCCTCCCTGTGCCTCATGTAAAATGTGGGCTGTTTCGGCGTTGCCTTTGGGAGTGACTGGCTTTTTGAACTGTGGAAACCCAACATTCAGAACTAGAACTACTGCCTTAATTCTGGCATTGAGGGACGCTTTCTGTGCTTAAAAAAAGGGGGGAGGGTTACCAGTTTTTAGGCATTAGAAGTCTATCCAGAGCAGTGATTTAGGGCAGTGTTTCCAATCTATTTGATGTTGGAAATAACTAACTAACTAACTAAATAATAAATAAATAAATAATAACGAAAATGATTTTATGGTTGGGGGTCACCACAACATGAGAAACTGTATTAAGGGGTCACGGCATTAGGAAGGTTGAGAACCACTGGCCTAAAGCATGGGTTTTTTTATTTTCAGCTCTAAGTCAAAAATGCTGCGCGGTCGCGCAATGCTCCCGGGGCCCTCGCACACTTACCTGCCCTACGGTGCGTTGGGCGAGCCAGGCCGGTTGCGCTTCCTCCCCCAGCGCAGCCTACAGCTCCCAGGCTGCACTGTGGAAGGAAGGGGCAGGGCGTTCATGCGACGGCTGCGCGACCGGCAACCCAGCTGCGGGAGAACAGAAGAGCAATGCGAGTGCCTTGTGCAAGAGGCTGCTTGCGCGAACGGCACCCCCCACCTCCACAAGCAGGTAACGTGTGGAAAGGGCCATAAAGTGGGACTTACAACGTAACAGGGCAGTGTCTCATTAGCCTCTGAGAAACTGATGCTTCTGTTCAGGTTCCTAGGCCTCCTGGAACAGAAGTCCTGTAGTGTGTTCCAGCCCTGGGGAACAGGAGAACAATGAGATAAAAAAACACTGTCTTCCCTCAGCAAGGTCTTCCTCTTCAGTACTAGAGCAAAGATGGAAATCTTGTGGTCCTCCAGATGTTGCTGTTGATACATTTATACAGTACTCCAACGGAGTTTCAGCATTCCACAGCATGCGAAGATATGCATCCAATATAGCCTCCAGCCACTCCATCAGACAATCGAGAGGGCATAGTTGGCTAGAACACACCACCTTATATACATACATACATTTCTGATGCAACTCTAGCCAACTTTGCATGTTCCCATGCATGATGTAATCCTTTGCCCTGGTTACATATAACAATGTCTCAGCAAGAGTTACATGGGATTACATCATTCACTGTCATTCCCAGGTGCAAATCTCAATGTACATCATATATATTTTATTTGGACTACAGGTCATGTCCAACCTTTCCTTACAAAAAGTGTAAGAGTGTTATTTGCAAAAAAATAAGAAGGTAAGTACTACTAGAAGAAGCTGTGGGAACCATCAGCAACCCTATCCCCATTGTGCTTTTATGGTTGCCAAACTACTCGGCCATGATCACAGACAGAGCCACTGTAGAAAGGACAATAATCATTTGTACACATCCTTACACACCTTCAACCTTGAGCACGGTTTGTAGTAGAAAGGCACAATCTAAATATAATAAATTAACAAATAAATGCACCCTTACTTCTAGGTACACAGTATACTATAATGTCATCCACATATGAAAAAAGAAATCCCATTTGCTGTGCTAGAATAGCCATCTGATGTTAGTTAGCAACAAACAAATAAAAAAAAAAGAACTAGTGAAGCTAGCCTGTTTAACAAGTTGAGTGGAGTTACTAACATTTAGGAACAGATCTCTTTCTCTCCCACTTCCAATTGTGCCTGACATATTCCCAGAATCTAACATCAGTGTATGTTATCATCATTCTGATACAGGATGTGGAGGTATTATTGTGTGCAGAACATTAAGCTGTGAGTAAATGTCTGTAAAATTTTGGTAACAACCATGGATCGACGTTGTGTAAATGAACTTATATGTGAGACGTCATTGTATGGGTGGCAAACAGTTAAAAATCTGATAAAGTGTCCTTCTACAAGGAGATAAGAAATTTTATTTAACAAGAGATTACTGATGAGCATATTAAATTTCAGGGGTTACAACGTTTGATGAGCATTATTTTAAAGTCATTATGATGTAGAAAATAACAAAGAGGGCAAGATGACTATTTGGGTCTATAGGACATGCTAATTATGTCTTCTGACTTCACAACACTCATTTATATTTAATTAATGGAAGAATCATTCATTTTTTTAATAAAAGAAGGCCAATTAAGTACACCACACTGCTTCCCATTAGGACAATCTTAACAATGAACAAATTAGTCAAAGAAGAAAGCAGAGTCATTGGATGCAAACAAGAACCTATTGCTTCAATACAGAGACTGCATATATGAAGTCTATAAAGCTTCCATCCTTTCCTCTGCAGCCACAAGAGAACCATTATTTTCTCTCCTTCTGAGAAAAAGACTATTCTTCCATGGATTGTAAGCCTTTTGGTAAGATTTGAGGGGAAAGGATCCTCTCCCTACATCTACTCAAGTATAAACTACTAACATATAGCTTCCATAATTACTGGTAAAGTGTATTATACAGCTTATAGCAGAATGTGTTATGGTTTGAGGATAGTTTTTAATCTGATCACTTCACTCATTTTGCTTCACTCATTATGGAGATTGCCATGTTGCTTGGTACTTCTGTCACAAGTTTAGCCAGGAGTCATATATTTCAGCTAAAAACAATAGATAGTTCATCGTGTAGATGACATCCTTTGTCTATAGAGACAGACCACTGCAATTGAGTCTGCATCCCTTGAGGTAAAATCTAATACCAATCACATCTCAAGCTGATTCTTCTGGCCTGAAATCTCCACTTTTGGGACTTCAGCTATGGGTTCTGTGGCTTTAACATCTGGCCAGAATTTTTTTTAAAAAAATCTATTCCTCATTCCTATATCAGGTTATGTAAAGCCCTGTCTCATAAATTGTCCTGGAAGACATAAAAGCAGACTTTTTTTACAATGGTATTTTAGTGGTCCAATCAAATATTACACAATCTTGATTTTTTATTTTTATCATGAAGCCCATGGGTGTGTTTCTTCTTTTTTGTTTACTCCCTTCTGCTTGCTTGCTTACTTACACTCAAACACAAGGCTGAACTCACAGTTTTGTCTACTAACTTCTGTACTCTTTTTTTAAAAAATGGCAAGGTACACAGCGTTATTCTAATTTTTGTGCTCTGGACTTAGGGGAAAATGCCATAGCTCACCGGCAAAGAACATGATTTGCCTGCAAAAATGTCCCAAATTCAACCCCTTGGCATCTTGAAATCATGCTTGGAAAGATCTTGCCTGAAATATTAGAAAACAGCTTCCAGTCACTTTAGCCAATGGGTGACCAACCTCAGAAATCTTACAGGAGTATTATTTGGCCTGGTGGACCATCCATGGGTCATCTGCCCCAAAATATTAAAAATACAAAGAAATCAAACCTGGAAAAGATATCTGGTCTACTTCCAGTTTCTTTATTGGACAAGTAAGTATCTCCATACCCACCAAATGCCAAAATCCCTCTTCTCAGAAACAGCTTTTCGATGGGTTGGGATATATGGAGTTTGCCATTTAAGAATAGTTATTTCTTAAAAGTCTGCTGTCCGATGGACATGGAGCACCTTTACAGTTAATTCTTTTATATTCAATTACCCATTTAAACTTGCAGCCAAATTACTGTTCACTTTTGAACAACTGTAATTGTCTTAAGAGCAAAAGATATAGATAATTCACACTCAATTGTAACAGTAAAAGCAATTTGCAAGACAAATTAATTAGCAGGGTGCACAGGCTATGAACTGAAGGTGTACCTATCTGATTTTAGCCATTATTAGGGTACCACAGAATCCTTCTTCAGCATTGGCTTTTCATTAAACATTTAAAGATTTCAAATTGTTAATTAAAACACAAGTCTATTATCCATTAAATCTTCACAGCTTGTACCTTTTCTCACTGGGGAGATGTTTCCATACATTTTCCCTCTCTAGTTCTCTGATGCTGCAGTGCAAAGCACTATATTTACCTGTGGCTGAAAAGGATAAAACACTACATTTCTTTGCCATTAATTAGTTAACTGTCCTTAATGCAGCATGTTTAAAAAGGATAGAGGTAGTTTGCAAAGACTTCTGGATACCCTCTATTAAATTTAGAAACTAAGACATCTTGAGAAAAGTCAGTTTGGAGACAGCTGATTTTGATGGAGTGGCACAGTCAAGCTATAGTTTCAGATTCACAGTTGCCAGCCTGCTGTCAAATACAATTTTTCAGTTCTGACATAACTGTTAAGTTTGCTTAAGCACAGTTTGATACAATATCTACACTGAACCACAGTGAATAATAACTTACTCTTTGCTTTTAGAAATACATGCTAAAAACTATACTTTTTCAGTGCTTGGAGTTGCTTAGATAATTATCAAAAGTTTCTAAAAAGATATGAAAGAGCACTTGTTCACAGCAAGCACAGCTGATATCAACAAATATTTGAAGCTTTAAAAAATTTGAAAAATTTGCTTTGATTGCACATGCAATGTTAACTATACTATACTTTCCACAAAAGCTTTGTGGAAAGTGCTAACAGATGAAAAAGTGTATATGGGAATATATAACTGCCTAGGGTTCAGAGTCAGTACACATAGTCTTTCTAATAGCAATTGGAATCTATTCAGTTCACGCACCCCTGTTTTGCAAGCAGATGCTTGCTTTTTGCTTGGTCACCAGAAACTGTGAATTGGTTTCTTTTCTTTCAGACCTATAATATGCTACAAATAATCAACATTGTTCAGTGCAATACATGGACCAATAGCTTTGGATACAAAATTCAAGAGAGAGCAACTAAAAACTAAGGGAGGCTACACCATTTCCCTATATCTAGTGGGGTGGAGACAAGGCTACAGCAATAGGTATGAAGACTACTTGCACAGATACTCCAGTGTGTACTTTTCTTATATATTATTATTTTTATTCATCATTAATAACATAAGACAAATATCACATTTTACAAATTTACAGTAGGAAAAATGAGAAAAAATAAAAAACGGAAGGGAATATCCATACATCCATACACTTTCACATTTCCTCTACCAATTCCTTTATCTATTCTAATGACTTTACCTCTTACATTTAAGAGATATATATGTTAAATATGATGGATGGAATACAGCAACTTAGAAAAAGACAACAAAAATGATTACTTTTTATGGTTACAGCAGCTAGAATAATTTATGCCAAAAAGTGGAAGCAAAAGGAAGCACCTAGTATAGAAGAATGGTTGGTAAAATTATATGACCTGATAGAGATGGATAGACTGACAACAATTTATCAGACAATTCGTTAGAGCAGTTCAAAGAAGTTTGGACTCCAATCTTACCAATACTAGAAGAAAAATGGGGAAAATTAGCAATAATGGGGATAGAAGATGAACTCTCCTCATAAAAGAAAATCTACTGGAAACTATAACCTTACATGGTTGAAATAGGACAGAAGCTTTAAGATAGAGACAGAGAAACATATATTTAGGTACATAGAAACAAACCAGATCTAGAAATTTAGAAAAATATGGAAAAGAAGAAGTAAAAGTAAAAACAATTCTTTGTACTTTATATAGAGAGAAAATGGTAGACATAGGTATAAATTTTTGTTGAGATAAAGATGGGAACAGGTTAACTCAATTAACTTAAAGTTTGAGATAAGACAGAAGGATAGGAAAATCATACCTGGACAGAAACCACTCATGAAGGAAAAAAGAAGAGAGAAATGAAACAAAAATCTTGAGCTAGAAACTAATAATTTTGATTTAATATTTAGAAATTTAGAGAATTGTAGAGTTTTTTTTTCTTCTGGAAATAGAAATCATTTGATAATTTGTTGTTGGTGAATACTAAATAGAGAATCACCGGAATGAAAATAGAAGAAGAGAATAAGGGAAGGTAGAATAGGTTTGTATGTAGAAAATCTGTTTTGTATTGGAGAAGTGTGGTATTGAGTGTATTTTTATATAGAATCAAAAATGTAACAGTCTATACTTGAGTGAAAGAGCCTGTACTTTGCACACAGAAGGTTCCAGTTCTAGGTGTTCCCTATCTCAATTTAAAAGGGGATTAAGGGCTAAAGAAGGACCTATTCCAGAGACCTCAACAGTTGCTAATTTGAAGACTTAGATCCTTTCCTCTCTACACTGTTATTATTATTCCACATTCAACATTCTATGAAATCCTGGGGCTTGCAGTTTAAGGAAGGCCATTTAAATACTCAGCCAGAGAGCTCTTTGGCCTCAGTAAACCACAAATCCCAGAATTTCACAGGATGTTGAAAGTGGAATAATAGCACTATAAAAGTGTAGTGCAGAAATGGCCTTAGTAAACAGTCAATGCTCTTTCTCAGTATAAGGCAGCATTACCTGCTCCAAATGGGAACAATGTGATGCAAATTCTGCTTTTTTGTCACTGAAGTAATCCCTTTTTTATGCTTGAAGGAAAAACAAAGATGAAGAGGGTTGAACAGTTTTTACATGATGCGCCTCGGGGAAAAATGTGCTTAGAACTAGGTCCTTAGAATCACCTAAAAAAATGCTACTACACATATTGTTTATTTTGAACAGCAGTCATTTAACATTATTTAGCCTATACTTGAAAAAAGTCTAATTAGGAAACTATTTATGATTTTGAGAATCTCATGAACATCCTGCTTCAAAATAGTTACTGAGAGAACAACCATTTCACAATTACATAGCAGAAATCTTTACTCCAACTCTGTTAACCAATGAGGTAGAAACATATTACCATTACCATGTGCAGCACTCTTAGATACTGCAACACCATTGGTTGAGGTGATTTCTCCCACCCACTCCCACAAAACTATGTTCCAATTTTGCCCAGTCAGCTTGTTATTATGCAGAATTAATGAACAGCACCTCAAGGTTAATAGATGATGCGTCTCATAAAGCAGTTTTAATACCAAGCACTTTGGCTGTGCATTTGATCTAAAGCCTTTTTCAAACACATTTAAAAGCACCTCCATGAAAGAACAAAGCATTCATTCTCTTATCTTTAAGAACTTCAAACCGAAGCATTAACAGATGGTGTTAAAAGCAAAGCCAGGAGCAGCAACAAAATTAATAGCAATCGTAGCCTCAAAAGCTCATAATTTTAAACTGATGTTCCAACCCTCATTATTTTTAGCTATTCAAAATATTTATTAAGATTCCTGACATGTTTTAGTTTAATATGATCCAGTAGTTTTGCACATAGGCATAACCTATTTGTCTACAGCCACCTGAACAGAAAAATGCTTGATCATGTTTCACTGAATATCATAAGCCTCATAACCATGGTTGAACAAATCGCTTGTTGAACTACACTCCATTTCCCTGCATTCATTATTTGGAGAACATTGTGCCCTGTAATGCTAATCTGTGCCAAGAAAGTCCAAATGCTGTGACAATGTCATTCAACATTGTTTTTCTTCTCAGGGAAGCAAACAAAATTGTAAAAGCAAAGCTCAATAACACTACCAAAAAACCCAAAAAAACTGAAAAATAAGTAACAGCATAATAATATACTCAGCTTTAAAATGTAGGTACTGAGAGACAAAGAATTTAAAGTACTGTGAAGTTAATAAGTTCTTTGACTGACATCTAAAGGATATCAAAAATGTCAGGCAACCCTCCTTAAGGTTAATCCATAGTGGGAGAATTCAGAGGACAACTTCTGCAAATGACACAAACACAAGTGAATTGCTTCAGAAGAAATCTGTTACTTCAGATGCCTAGGTCTCAACCAATATAAAGCTTTTTAGTCAAGCTCTTATTGTTGTTATGACCCTTCGAGTTGACTCTGACTTATGCTGACCTTACCTTGGCAACATGGGTACACGGGATCATCCAGTACCAATTATTCAGAGCAGATTTGACATTGCCTTCCTCAAAGGTTGAGAGACTGTGCCTTCCCCACGATCACCCAGTTGGTTTCCATGATTGAGCAGGAAACTGACCCCGATCTTCCAAAGGTTCAACACTCAAACCACTGTACCACATTGTCTCTCTAGTCAAGCTGTGGCACTTTACATTATCTCGATTTACCATCAGCTTTCCACATTAAGGCCACTTCCACACTACACTGTTACAGTGCTACCATTTCACTTTCAACATCCTATGGAATCCTGGGGTTTGTAGTTTAGGGAGGGGCATTTAGAATTCTCAGCCAGAGAGCTCTTTGGCCTCAGCAAACTACAAACCCCAGAATTCCACAGGACGCTAAAAGTGGAATAACAGCACTAAAACAGTTTAGTGCAGAAATGGCCTAATACTCATGCCTCTTCCGTGACTGTTTAACTCTCCTTTCTTTCTCCCTCATAACATTAGCCATACTGAAAAAGCTTCTTCCAAATAACTTAAGGTTGAAGGTCCTTCATGGAAAAGCAGTGAATAAGTTTTTCAAATCATTCGTCACTATAGAAGAAGTTGGAGAAAAACACCCAAATTGCTTTTAGTGCCGTCGAAGGACGAATGCCTCCAAAATTAAGTCAAATACAATTGACAACCGATGCTGTTCCAGGTTTGGCAGTAAAAAATTAACAAATACAACAATTATAAATTTGAAATGTTGTACTGGAGGAGAGTTCTACAGATACCCTGGACTGCCAGAAAGACAAATACATAGGACCAAGAGCAAATCAAGCTCTCCCTAGAAGCCAATATGACTAAACTGAGGCTACTGTACTTTGGACATACCATGAAATAACATGACTCATCGGAAAAGATGATAATGCTGGGAAAAGCCAGAGCCCTGAGTTGACAAGACACTAATGGTTGCTGAGACACTCAGAAGTCTTGATGGCAAACAACCACAAAATTATAAATGTTTTACTTTAGAAAACAACATAACTCAATATAAAAGAAAGAAAGAGATATGCAAACTGCTAAATGCTATATTGGCCAGGCGTCACTGTTTTTGTCACTTGGGAAGTAAGAAATTAAAAGTTGAAAATAGATACCATAGATTTTGTCACAACATAAAGAAGTGTATTACAACAACGGTTTTCTATAGCCACATTATTAAGGACCAGCAGTATATTTGAGTAAATTAAGTTTTATCATTACATTGAACACTGAAGTTCTCAGTAGAATATTTTCATGTGCACATTATAGGATATTAACTTTGCCCAGAAACAGTCTCATTTAAACAATGAACATAGCACTTCCAGTCTCTAATTAGAGATTACAAAATTAATAACTTCTGACTATTACATAAAAATGATTCTTATGTAAAAACATTTTGAGTTACTACAATCTTGTCTTTACAAGTTTATTACTCATTCCAAAACAGGAAATATTTCATAAGTTTTTTTTTTAAATGTTTCCCTTACAATTTCATTTTTTTTCAGAGTTAGCTACATGGCCATTACTAGAAACATCATCACAACTAATGGAGTCTTGGTCTGCTCCAAAAGGACTCTTTGTTTCTCCTCATTTAAGGAATTCAGTTCCAGTGTTTGTGAAGCTGGGATTTATGAGTGTTTTTCTACTACAATTAATTTGGTATATTTCCAGAAATAATTTATAGCAAATGCCAGATGAAACTTTTGTAATTAAACTACAAATTACAAACAATAGGAAGCTAGCAACACACTGAGAACACAATATGTTCTAATATCCTTCCTCACCTAGATTCTATGTACGTACCCAATATATCTCTACAGGCAAGCTCTTACACAGATATACAGATACCACATCTCAAGACAGACAGTGGTAAATACTCACTGGCATTCCTCCTATCCATATGAGGACTGTTCACTGTGATTCCAGGGGGAAAATTTCTTTTGGAACAGAGTATACATAACACATCTCAGTTCCTGAATAAAAAAGATGTCATTTCATAATCTATTAGAATATTCACCAGTTTTTGTCTGCATGGATGCCCACCCAGAAGTCCACAGCATGTTGATAAACAAGAACAAAAAAGAAACTTCAGGCTCTTTACAGACTTTTAAAAAAATACCATAAGCTTTTTTTGATAAGAGTCTGTTATTCCATTGCATTTCATTGGTCACAGAGTATGGACCACAAACCGTCCTCTCAGACTTGCTACCTGCATCACACTACAATAGATAAAGGCATGCTTGCACATGCACATGTTTATATCTCCACTGAAGTAAATAAAATAACACCTGAAAATACCAAGACCCACATGTGCATGGAAATATTTCTAGCAAGAGCCATAATAAGTTTCTGAAAGGAAAAAAAAATACTACTTTTTCCCCCAACACCAATATATCTCTCAAAAGGGCTACTTGATTCTGTGCACTTAAGAATACAAAGGGTTCTGCAGTGTACTTTCTACTGGGTCTCCAGTGATTCCTATTAAATTTCCCCCACATATCTGCTATCCTGCCAAGAAGATGGGCAATGTCAAAAGGACCCTATCCTTTGTAGTTACCTTCCAAACTTGGTAAAGTGGGCCAGCCTAGATGACCTCAGGAAGTGAGGAAAATTAGTTAATTTCCTCTGCAAATGAAATCTCTCTGTGTTTGAAAGGAATACAATGGTACTCTGTGAGACAGAATGTTAGGGAGGATGCAATGTGCCTCGCAAAGCTTCCCTTACTTTGCAACATTAGTAAGATTAGGCAAGAGAATGGTGGGAACCATTTGTATGTGTCAGTTTCTCTTTTTGGACATGTGATGTATTTGTATTGGAGATGTATAAAATGCTCTGAATGTAAGGAGGCGGGGCCCAGACTTTTGAGAGGTATGTCACTGGGACATTGTGCACAATAAATCTTTTTTCTAAAACCGTGGGTCTTTATCTCAATTCCACTACATTGGGATGTAATGGATGTTCAGAGAAGGCCCTCAGCTGATGTTTTTTGGGCACAAACAGACAGGGCCTTCTTTGAGGCAGTGCCCTGACTATGGAACATCCTTCCAACTGACATTAAATCTGCCTTCATTTGACACTAAATTAAAACAGCCCTGTTTGCTGAGAGATTTTAAATTTTAAATGTTAGAAGATTAAAGATTAATGTTTAGATTCCTTGTGTTTTTGCTGCTTCACTAATTTTATGCATCTTCTTGTAATATTATTGTTGCCATTATATTGTATGTGTTTTTATAATTTTATGTACACTCCTCTGAGATCCTTTGCAGATGGAGCAAGAAATGCCTGAATAAATAAACATGGGAAGAAGCAATCCTTAAGGTACTGAGGTCCAAAACTGATTATGCTTCTGAGCAGATATGTTAACAACTGTACGGTAAGTGATCTTTTTCTTCGGAATTATATTCTTTTTCTCCATGTAGTTGCTAAAAAGTAATTTTCACTTGCCAGAATTAAAGTGAACTAGGAAAAACAACACAAAAAAGCCACAAGTGTTTTAGAAACATCTCATCTCATACTTTCACATTGTTTGTTGGGATAAACATTAAAAGAATTCAAGTATGCTGTCCAGAGACACATTGCATTTATTATCTTCTTGCTTGCTCTCTAGATACTAGCACAGATATCACATTGTACTGAAACCAACAGAAGGGGGTATTCAGAGATATAGTTCATTGCCCTTTGTCAGCTACCAGCAAAGCCACAGTACAGAGGCTATTTATCATTCTGCTGCAAAGGCCCAAATAAATACAGTATTATTGCTATTATTTGTTAGTCAGCTGCTTTTTTAACATACCAAGCACGTCTGAAATCCCAACAGTGAGAATCGTAAGAGAAGAAAAACCAATTAGTTTTACTGTACCACCCAGTGCAAGCAATTCCACATAGTAGGAGCCGGAACATTATTCTAAGTTTTCAGTTATCACCAACTACATTGACTGTAAAAGAAGGACCTTAAAGTATTTATAAAATATCTCTTACACCTTCATTATTGAAGCCTATGCCTCAGGGCTACCCAATATTTATGTGTGCCTTCAGATTTCACACAGGACAAAAAAGAGTACGCATGACAATGAAGACCTCCTCTCTCGTATTTTGTTACCGACTGTTGCAAGAAAGCTTACTAGCGGGACTGCTGACTTCTCATACAGTTAAGTCTATGGGTTTTCAGTGGTCGCTCACCAGCTCTGAAATGCCCTTCTAAGGAGGCTAGGAGGGACCCATCCCTGCTATCCTGTTACCAAAAAAAAAGATCTTGTTTCATTCAAGTGGACTTTAGGCAAAAGTCTTACTTCTGTGATAGAGGATGTCAATAACACATTGATGTGTCTTTTTTTTTTTTACAGATCTGTTTTTAAAGTGCTTTCTAATTCAATAGCATTTTAGCATAACTATGTAATAATATCATGTTTTAATATCACCATTAATAATGTTTTCACATTCTACATTTTCGGTTTTTTTAAGCTGTACCTGTTGTTATTTGCACCTTTTTTAATCTTTTTGTGAACTGCCTTGAGTTCCAGTTCTCAGCGAAAGACAGGATGTAGGTTCACTAAGTAAAAACAGTTTCCCCTCCACATTTGTCAAATTGACTTTCACTGATTTGATTATTTGTGACTTTCTTCAACCTCTGCCCCACTACTTCAGGTGCTTCTTTTCCAAGGGAACCTTCCTTTTTGGCGGGTCCAATCAGGCCATCTAGCCCTTTAAAAACCCACCTCTGGTCCTCCTTCTCCTCTACCAGCTACTTCCTGACCAACTAAGGATGATACACACCCGATTTCTCAACACCACAAACCCTCTCCTGATGCCCCCCATGCACCCAAGGAAGAAGATAGGTGAGAAAGAGGAAGTATAGGGCCACAATGCTGCCCCTTCTTTTTCTCTCCTGGATTGGACCCTAGGTGCCTGTTCTCCCCACCATGCCTTGACCCCCTTCCCACAGATATGCTCACACATTTTGATACTTGCAATTTTCCCACTTTTGTGACTATCATGTGCCCCTAAGCCTAGAGAATGTGGAAGGTCAACTGGAAATTGAAAAGAACCTGCACTATTACAGAAACCAAAAGAGGCCAAATGGATTTCCACCATGACAGCATGCGTATAGCTGGACTGCCCAATTATGTGTTCTATCCCCTCCCCTACTCTACCAGTCAAAATAAATTTGTAAACACTCGGGGACAAAAGCTTCTTCCTTCCTTCTTTAATATACTAAGGTAGTAATTCTTCTTCCACATTAGGAGTATTGTTTGTCTAACAGAATAAAGCCAAAAAGAAAAACCATTTTCCAAACATTATTCTACACAAATCTTCTTCCTAGGAAGCACTCTAATGTTAAAGTGACAGGGTTCAGAAAGAATAATCACAAGGGATTCAATACTTGAACACAGTTGAACACCTCTGAACACAAATACCTCTGTAATAATTTAATGAGTTCTTTTCCCAGGGTAATCATGCTTCAGCAATCTGCAGGAAGGTTATTCTAAGAGATTGGAAGCCTATTTACTCTTGCCTTCTCTATTCATCCTCAGAAAAGACATGCACAGCCATTTCAACCCCATTCCCTTCTCCTAGAAGAGGTAGTATTCCACAGACCCAGACAGACTACATCTTTGCTACAGGGTTTTTTGTTATTTTTGCTACAACCAGCAACACACAGCTATTCTTTTAGGAGGAGCACTCATGGAAATCTGACAATACCTCAATATGACTAAACAAACAGATTTTTAAATTATGTATTTATTGAATTTATATTCCAAGCCTTTTTTCTTTCCCACGCTAGAATTTAAGACAGTGTAGTGGGAGCTTCCAGGAAGTCTACCATCCCAGTGCTGACCAAACCAAGACCTGCTTATCTTCATCAAGATGGCTGCATCATATGCCCTCATGAAGGGCCAAGAAACGACCATAAGTAGGAATCACTAATACATTTCACTGCCAAGGCTATTATATTAATCTGGCTGGGTAAGAAATTATTTAGTTTGAAAGCAGAGAAATCACCCCTAAAACTACAGAAATAACCATGCATACACCTTGTTAACATAATCACAAACAAACTAATCATTCAGCTTCAGTGCTGAAGTGTTTTATTAGTTCTAACATAATGTCATTTACAATATTGTAATCAATACTTTGGAATTTGTTTTACTGGCTAAATAACCTTCAATAAACAAATTAATCTGTTCAATTTCCAGCATAGCAGTAAGGCATGAGAAGAGGGAGGGAAGTATCTGTGATCACATAATCTGTGTGAGAGCTATTTTTAAAGGCCTTACTACCTTTGGGTTAGATATCAGAGCAACAAGAGGTAGCAGGCCTTCATACTGCCATACGAAGAAGGTTAGATACCTTTGTACTTCAGGAGTGAACATGCAGTGAAAAGAGCATTTCCATGTGCAAATGAAGATTGATTACTAAGTAAGAAGTGATTAAAGGAGCAAGTAGCATAGTAAATTCATATTTGGCTACAAGTATCCTTTAACCTTGATTGGTTAAAGAACACATTGGTTAGCCACACATTTGATTAAAGAAAGAATGTATACAACTATGTTTAACAATACAAGAAAAAGCAGAGAGGCCAACTAATAGAAAGTGAGAACTTCAAGTGCCCTGAGAGGTGAAAAATCAAACCAGAACTCTTTCCTGCTATTTGGTCATTTCAGTTCTACCACTGGCACCCATTACTACATGGAAATAAATATCACCGTACTCAAGAGCTCAATGACCTGTCCCCTTCGCGTGTGGAAACACTACTGACGCTGTAGAGTGTTATAAAAGTACCAAATTAAAATGTTTTATTTAAAACAAGTCATCTTCATACTGTCGACAGTAAGATGGAACATGCAAGTAATCAAATACTTGTCTGAATGAGCCCATACTTTCCAATAGTTTACGAATCACAGGTGAGTAGAAGATACCACCCAAGAGTAGGGCCTTTCCACCCTACACTGTTATAGTACTATTGTTCCACTTTCCACATCCTGTGGAATTCTGGGGTTTGTAGTTTACTGAGGCCAAAGAGATCTCTGGGTGAAAATGTTCAATGCCCCTCCCTAAACTGCAAACCCAAGGATTGCATAGGATGTTGAAAGTGGAATGACAGCACCATAACAGGGTAGGGTGGAAAGGCCCTTAGTTTCATCCATATAGTTTTCAGTATGAGATTATGTTAATCAGCTAAGCCATTTTAATTCCTACCCCCACCCGCTTACGATTTTTCTTTGTTTGAAAATATTAGCTAATGTTAGCCACACGCCACTAGTCAAACATAGATAACAGTATCCATCTCCCATTAGAGCTCAAGCCCTAGTACATGTGAGAACAATTCATGCAAACGACAATATTTTGATTGAATAATAGTTGTTATTATTTTGACTGGAAAAACATTTTGCCCAAAATAAATACCATTGCTACTTTAAATGGCTAAGTCAGGAAAAGCAAACATCCATAAAATAGGTAACAGAAATCCATAATTAAACATGCTTAAAGACAACCACAATTAACAACTAATAAATATTAATTATTATACAAGCACATTGGTAACTTTTAAAACATTTTACTAGAGGTCTGTGACAGCTCAAGAACAGTCAGACACCTCTCATACACAAGGACACAGCCATATGTATTTTATTACTCATTTCTTTAAAATATTTATACCTGCCTATCATACCTATTCCCAAGATAACTAAAAAAAAAATAAGGTAAAAATCTGTTATTAAAAAAAAAAAACTAAGATAAAAGCAGTCAACAAATCCACTCCAGCAATATGCAAATCCTATTAGAAGTTAAGGGGGGAAAGGAACTGCCATATATAACTCAGTGCACATTTACTTTGAAGGAGGTCCCACTGTATTAAATGGTGCTTTTTCCCAGGAAATTGCTACAGAGTGCTCCATCCATTTTTTCCCAGCAGTGATGAAACTTTATGGGAAGTAAAAGAGTAACGACCATGTACTTAATATTAATCCAGAAAAAAAAAGTCCTTGGTTCATGGCCATGAATGAGAATTGAAATCTACAGCAATAAACATGTAGTTAAAGGCTAAAACAGGTGAGCCCCTTCATAACCTTCAAATCCTCCTTCAGTTACTTTGATCTGAATTTAGCTGGGAAGAGGAGGAACAGATGGATGTGTGCCAAAAAAAAAAAAATATGGAAATCAAGTCACAATAAATCATCTCAAAATTATTCATAACCTGAGAACCAAAGAGGGAGTACCAATGGACAGGCAACCCACAGGAAATTATCTTGAATATATAGCATAAGCATCCCTCACCCATCCATCATCTGCTGTGGAATGCCATAAACAGCTTCCATGATTATCAGGATCCCCCTCCCCATGTATGTGCATGTGTGTGTGTGTGAGAGAGAGCGAGCGAGAGAAGGACTCCTAACCACTATGCTGCAGATGTGCTGGATTACAGCTGAACTCCCAGCCAGCATCATGCCCATTGGACATATCAGCTGGCGAGGGTGGGAGATGTAATTGTAACAAATTTGGAGAATTTGAAAGAAGAGGAAGGAAAACTGAAACAGGAAATTACATATGAAGAACTAAGGAGGGTAGTCCAAACAAGAGCCACACAGATTTGGCTATGCTGAACTAGAGAACTGTGAGACAGAGAAAGGGGAAGTGGTGTTGAGAATGTATCCCATTGTTCCATTCTAAAGAATCTCTGGGATACAGTAGCAGATCTCTGACATTACATTTTTTGAGTATAACTTTCAGGATCCCGCAGCCAGCATGGGCAAAACTGTAAGTCAAGGCAACTCTCTCACTGATTATTGCTACCCTCAACCTTTTCTGAATTCCTTTCCTTGTACCAATCCTCTGGAAAATACAAGCCACCTTATCATGTGCTTCATTTTTCCTGCAGTCACTGAAGAGGACACATCTCTCTGCTCTCATTGGAAGCAGCCTGTCCTTTTGGCCCTTCTCCCCATTGCCTAAGTACCAATCACATTCCATTCCTTTCTTTCCTGCAGCCACCCAGCATGGTTATCACCTACATACTCAAGCTAGGTGGAATTGGTGCTGCTGTATTCAGCTATATGCTCTTACTCCCCCTTTCTCTCTTTGAGCCCCATACACCTTCAGAGTCTCTGAACAGATGCTTAAGGGTACGTGACATTGGTCCACCATGACACAAGGGCAGAATCCTACTGGTGCTTTACACTAGGCCTGTTATGCTGGTGTATAGTGCATCATCTGCAGTGAGTGCAATGGCAACCTGTGAAAAGTAGACAAAACCGTTGTTGTTGGGACAGAAAAATACTCTGCCAGCTCCAGTGCCATCCATGACATTCATGGCTATGCCACTCTTTCTTCACTTATTTCCCAGTTGGTTATTCCAGAGCTCACATACAGGCTGCAAGACGATCAATGCTATCATTTACAACATTTCTTCTAGTGGTTAGTCATAAGGTTAATGCTACATAAAATCTGACTAGCTAGCAATTTGTGCCATGGGAGAGATGGCTTGAAGAATTCTCTGGCTTTGGCCCTGGAACACTGCTTCTTCCATCTAGGACTTACATTTTTCTTTTCTCTGGTGTGATGCTTACTGCTTACTGAAGTAGTAGGAAAGAAAAAAAATCTTCTTTTTAGCTCTTCCTAAGCCTTTCTTTTGTTCCCAAGTAAATCTAAAGGGCAGCAGAAATTTCACCAGTCCTCACACTCCCCCAAGTTTCAAAGTGGGCTAAAGATCAAATAGGAGGAACAAAGCAAGCTTTCTTTAGAAAGTACTCTAGCCACCAGCCCTACAACAGAAAGAGCGACTGCTTCAAGCATGCCTCACTCCCATGGGGCCCATTGGGAGGGAGGTTAGCCAGCACTTCCTTGGAGTGAAAAATATATCTCCAGAAACAGGCATTAGAGATCATATCACAAGGGCATCTTGTCAAGTTCAAAACAACCCCCAAGGAATACTGTGTGATCTCTCCCTCACCAGGGAATCTTGCAAAAAGAGAGATGGCCATTCAGGAGCTGTTGCCATCCAGAATACAGAGCTTGTTCCAGATACTAAATATGGAAGTGGGATCTGTTCTCTAGATCTATTCTCATTTTCACAGAAGAGTGTGGCAGAGGAATCACATTGGTGCTTTAAGATTTGATCACAGCCAATTTCTCTTATTCATTTTAGAAACAAAGCATTTGGCCTCTCCTATCACTTGTTGTTCTTGCAATGTGTCTTCAAGTCATTTCCAACTTGTGGCAACCCTAACATGAACCTATCATGGGTTTTCTTGGTAAGATTTATTCAAAGCGGATTTGCCTTTGGCCTCCTGTGAGGCTGAGAGAGTGAGACTTGTTCAAGGTCACCCAGTTGATTTTCATGGCTGAGTGGACAATTAAACTCTGGTCTCCATGGTCATAGTCCAACACTCAAACCAACTACACCATGCTGGCTCTCATCTGCATCACTCAGAGACCCAAATCCTATTCCTAGTACAAACCAGAACCCATGTAATGAATGATAACTGAGTAAGGCAATACTTATGTAAAAAAAACATTATTTCAGTGGGTCTATTCCAGTTAAAACTAACAACAGGATCTGAGACAAGAGGTTTACCAGAGTGATGACTGCCATATGAGAGCTTTCCAAAAAGAATAAGGTATTATTGTCACATATGCGCTCATTCTTTGTTGGTATGGATCTTTCTTCAGCAGAAATGAATGATCAGAGTGGATATTACTAGTGGAGCTCCTCTTTGCCCATGGCCCTTCCACTATGCATTCCCTCACCGGCATGCTGAAGAGTAGGACAGCTTGGCCTGCTTCTGCTGTTTCTCAGCATTTTTTCCTTTAAATCTCTCACTCTTCAGATCCAACATGTGTTTTTGCTTTTGTATATGTGTTATGGACAACAAGACGAATTTCCACTTGGTATGAATGATAGAATTTTCAAAAATATTTGGCACCTACATTTTTTTTCCTATTCAGGTCAATATCAACTGTAAGATAACTCACTCAAGAAGGCAAGACCATCACAGCATCATTTCCACACCTTCTTATTTATCAAGTATACATTTTAGGAAACAGTGTATTAATGTAATGTTACGCAAAGCACAGGTAAAGCCTAGAGCACAGTCTATAATTTCTCTTAAGTAGCATAGTCTAATTTCTCTGTATCATGAGAAGGTATGGTTTGCTCTAAAAAAATGAATATGCCACAGCATCTGAATGGCCATATGTGTACAAGATGTGATAAGACAAAACATGGTAAAGTAAAACGGTTTCCAGTTTGCAGGGGGATCAGACAAGCTGCATCTTAACACCCTATCTGCTTAATTTATATGTGGAATATATCATAAGGAAAGTGGGATCAGATTCACTACTTTGTTACTTATAAAAATCATCTGTGGTAATTATTTTTGTTTTCTTCCTCTTCAGCTGTAAATCTGCATTTGCACTTTCTTCCTTGACTTTCTTTGGTAATTGTTCCAAGTCTTTACTATTTTCTGCTAGTAGTATGGTGTCATCTGCATATCTTAAATTGTTCATGTTCCTTCCTCCAATTTTCATGGTTCCTGCCGCTGAATCTAATCCTGCTTTATGTTTTATTTATTTGGCATACAGATTAAATAGATAGGGTGATAAAATGTAGCCTTGCCTGACCCCATTCCATTTCTTTTATTCTGTCCAAACAGTAGCCTCTTGTCCTGTGTACAGGTTACACATTAGGAAAATCAAATGTTGTGGCACACCCATTTTTTAAACAGTGATCCACAGTTCCTCATGATCTACACAACCTAAGACTTTGCCAAAATCTATGAAGCACATGCTGATTTTCTTTTGAAATTATTTGGTGTCCTCCATCATCCAATATATGGTTGCAGTATGAGTGCCTTCCAACCTGGGAAGTCTCATCTTTTGGCAATCTCTCTTGTTTCACTTTGGATCTCCTTATCATAGAGTTTTTACATTAAAAGATCTTCAAAAGGTGTACCACACCTTCCTCTGCACATTACTAACAAGCATTAGCAATGGTGCCACTGCTGTTGTCTTTGAGACATCCTCCACCAGTGTCACCCACCACTATTACTACTGCCTAGTAGCTGTTTGGCATATTTAGTCCGGCTCTTCAACAAAAGCCTGCCTGACATGGGAGACCCTCCCAGCAGCCCTGCTGCCAGCAGCCTAGCCTCCTGCCTCACAGGACTGTGCAATCCCACCACTATAAAAAGGTAGTGCCACTGGTGGGCATTCATTGAGTTGCCATAAGTCAAAGCTAACTTGACAGGAAATAATGGCAAGGAGCACAGTTCACTGAGACATTCCCTTGCACACTGCATTGAAAAGAA
The DNA here is from genome assembly GCA_948474755.1 of Ctenosaura bakeri. Taxonomy (NCBI): domain Eukaryota; kingdom Metazoa; phylum Chordata; class Lepidosauria; order Squamata; family Iguanidae; genus Ctenosaura; species Ctenosaura bakeri. The sequence continues at coordinate 143,507 of CAOLHI010001857.1, read as the reverse complement.
TGTGAGCTGGCATCTGAAGCACACCATATCATCACTGTTACACAATTTTTGAAAAACTAACAAACAAACGCATCTTATGAACATTGCTAAACCAATTTTGCAAAGCTAGTAGAGATAATAAAAACAGAGGTTTAGAAGTATGATGAACACCAATGCTTTCCCTCTCTCTCTCTCTCTATATATATATATATAATGTCTGCTCACTAAATATTTTTATTTAGTATTCAAGTGTATTTTTCTAAAACCAATAGCCCATTGATTCTAGCATGCTCATCTGTAAAGTCAATTGTGTTGCTTTGTTATGCAGGCACTATCATTAATACAATTGCTATGTAGCAACCAGTGGAACTTTGAAAGAGTAGCTATGAGCTGTTGCTACGGGTGCTACTGTATCACAAAGGGGGTTTAATCACTGGGACCTCATAACTATGCATGGTGACCCACTAGGAACTCAATAAATTTCCTGCTCTTTTTGCTTGACTGGTACTAGGAAAAAAGAAGGGGAGCTGTCAAGCACAGAAGAGGCCGTAAGATGGGCAACACTATGTGAGTGATCACATAAGTAGCCTTACGTTTATGTAAACAAAAGCTGTAATTATTGATACCTTCATCTTATCATTTTGTTGTTAATTATTAAATAAAGGTAACAATTGGGAATGCTGCATTACAAAACTGAAAAGGGCCAAGATCTTGTTGGCTGTTGTAACTATGCCAATGTAGGAGGCTGCTACGATGGCAAGAGGAGTAAAACAGCTGCAGGTGCAGAAATGATATGTGGAAAGGCAGAGAAAGCCATCACTGTCCAGAGAGAAAAGCTGCCCTGACAGCTTTCAATGCTCTTAACAATGCAACCATTAGTGCACTGCACTTGGAGGAATAATGTAACTAATGTCATTTTTTTTTAACATAATGAGCGGTAGAATAAAAATCAACATAATGAGAAAAAGATATTTATTATGCCTAAAACACTGCTTGTTGGAGGAATTTGGTGTCATGTTTGTATTCTGTTAATTGCATTTTTGTTAAAAAAAAAAAAAGGTAAAAAGTGACTAAAAACCAATATGTTACCAAAGAGTAATTCAGTCTGATCCTCTTTTCTCAGCAAGCAACACTAACAACTAAATTTTTGAAAAAGACAAAGAGGGAGCATCAACTAATCCCAAAATAAAATTTCAAGATCTGTAGGTTCCAGATTTCTACTGCAGTGAGTTTCCCATCTCATTGTAAACAGAGTTTCTAGACTGATCGTGTCTCTGCGTGTGTGCACACACATATGTACGCCTGTTGACTTACAGTGACTCCATGAATTTAATAAGGTTTTCTTAGACAAGGAATATTCAGAGATGGTTTTGCCAGTTCATTCCTCTGAAATATAGCCTACAGCAGCTGGTATTCACTGGCAGTCTCCCACCTAAGTACTAACCAGGGCTGACCCTCCTTAGCTTCCAAGATCAGACAGGATCTGTTGCCTTTAGCTTATTTGGAAAAGCAATCTTTTAAAACATAGCACCTTCAACATCTGTTTAGAGGAGGAAAACACAAAGGCGTTTTCACTATAAACCCAGGAAGCATACAAGTTTTACAGAAGGGATACAAACTGAAGATGGATATGAGAGTAACCAAAGTGAGGGTTTGATTTCATTATTTAGTACTGTGTTAGACAAAGAAGGCAGAAAGACTTTGATGTAGGAAATAATTTCTACTGGATAATAATAAATATGGTCCACCTGATAACTCATACCTCGAAGATTAATTTGAAGTCAACTATGCCTACTCTATTGGAAATGCTTACAGTTTGGACTATAGGGCTAATGGTTTAACCCTTCTAGAGAAGCAAGCTGTTTCTGAAGTTGTAATTGTTGCTCATTTCTTCCTCAGGGAATGGGTAGACTGAGGCAGTAATATCCATTCAGTAGTTTCCCTAGTCTGGCTCCATTACAAAATTTCTATTATAGAACTCCTCACTAAGTAATCGCCAATCTTTTTATTTTAGTACTGTCAGTAATCCAATATAGAAGAGGAGTTCCCTTTTGGCTGAGGTAAGGTTGATGAAGAAACAGAGTTCCCTCCTAAAAGATCTGTAAGAAACAATGTAGGATGCTCAAACTGAATAAGCTGTTATGGCAAAATCTAGATCAACAACTTCCAACTAAAGCATCTTCACACAGGGGCATTATATGTGAAAAACTCAGCAAAATTTCTGTGAAAAAGAGATGTTATATTTTTAGTTATGGTGATAAGTCAAGTCATACCAGGCTGACAGTTACTAAAACATCTTATTCTATTTCCTTCACACATAATAATGAACTTTTATGTTCCAGAACTAATAGATAATTTTGCTGCTGAGAGAGATTGCAGCTGTGGCACATTTCTTGTACTACACACGCTTCCAAATAAGCTTCTTGTGCCTTAGCCCCATGAAGCTGATGACTACCAATATATTAGATCAAGATGGATGGATGTAACATAGCATGAGCTGCATGTATCATTCTTACCAATGATGCACTTGTATACATTCTACATTAGGATTTATTACCAAGTTGGATTTCTATTTTTCATTTTTTCACCATTTGACAAAAGATTCTTCTGCCAACAGTAACAAAAAAATTGATACCCAAAATTGACACCCAAGTCTTTAAAGTTTATATTTTACTAGTCTGTAGCATACAAGCTATAATTCTATGCATATTCACCCTAAAATATATCCCACAGAACTCAATTGATGATATAATAGTGTAGTTTTGTGTGCATAACTGAGCAGTTAAGTATACTGTCAGGCTACACAATTTACACATTTTCCTGTACTGAAATGGCACAGAGAGTATTTGCACCAACAAAATGCATATTCTATAACACAGGCAGATCTAACCAAGGGTAAGCACCTTTAAGCACCTTATTATTTAAGTGGAATAGCTTTGCCTGAATTATGTCTTAAGTTCCTTAATATTAATGAAATACAAGATATACAAAGATAAACAATATTTAATTCTGGCTATAGGCTTTCCTATTGTGAAAGTTGTATTTTTTTTCCCGGAAAATACTTTAGAAACCCTGTAAAATAGCCTTTCACAGTCTAGTGCTCTCCAAATATGTAGCATTCTTATCAACCCATTCCTATGCCCCAGCCATAAACCTTTCTGGTGCTAAAATCCATCTGGCAAAATGTCCCCAAATGAACCTTCCCTGCTGGGATTAATATCCTCTTCAGAAGGGAGATACAGTCCTTCTTCCACATTTGCAGGTTTGACCTTCGTGAATTTTATTATTTGTGAGATGCACACATGCCTTCCTCCTGCCCTCCTTCTCCTTCTCCCATTCCCTTGCATTTTGCTGGTCACAAAGAAGGAAGACAAGCACCTGGACATGGGGAGGGGAGGCATGCACATGCCTTACATCTCCCCTCTGGAGCTCCCCCCTTCTCTTACCTCTGGTCCCAGCACTGAGAACTCATGCAGAGGCAAAAGGCAACTGAATGAAGGGGAGGCCTACGCAAGCATTCCTTCTTCTTTTCAGAGCTATCCCCCCACCCATTCCCTTGCCTCTGGCCCTGGTGCTCAGAACTCATGCCAAGGCAAAAGGAAAGGAATGGGTGGAAAGCTTTCACATGCCTTTTTTCTTCCCTCCAGAGCTGCTCCTCCCATTCCCTTGCCTCTGGTTGAGAACTCACGCTGAGGCAAAAGACAAAGGAATGGGGGGGGCTGGAAGGGAAAGGGAAAGGGAGTGGGATCACGGGGGCAGGGTAGTTATTCATGGTTTTTCACTTTTGTGAGGGTTCTGTGCTCTGAACCTTCACAAAAGTGGAGGAGCCACTGTAGTCTCAATCCTGCTATTCTGTGGCTAATAGTTAATTAATAAGAATGATCTTTAATGTACATTAAATTCTTACATACACTGAAAATCACGTAGTTTGACCTTAACATACAGAAGAAACCAGTGCCAGAAGACCAATGGACATGCAAGCTTGAGCAATGGGAGCTAGAGACCAACACAGCTGAAGGGCACTGCTCAGCAGGAAAAAGATAAGGACATAGGCCATTTCCGCACGAGACTGCTATAATGCTATGATTCCACTTTCAACATCCTATGGAATCCTGGGCTTTGCAGTTTTGGTAGGGGCCAGTTCGGTCCCTCCTGAAACTGCAAACCCCAGGATTCCATAGGATGTTGAAAGTGGAATCATAGTGCTATAACAGTCTTGTGCAGAAATTGCCATAGTTACAGGTCCTTAGATGATTTCCTATAGGTCAACAAGGATTTCTGATCCTCAGTCATTCAGCAAGAGCATCAACAAAATGACATCCCAATCCCTTAATTATACCGTTGATATAAAGCTAGGAGTTAACCAGAAGTGAATTTCTATGTGAAAGGTCTCTGAGGTTTTTTCCACAATGATACTCCCAACAAATTCCTGGGCTTATTTGTAAATTCTCAGTGTAAATTATTTTGCATGGGGCTCCAGTTGGCCATTCCCAGAGTTCTCATAGTCAGCAAAGTAGATCTCAGAAGTTTGAAATTGGCCCACTCCTTTTGAAGAGGCAATAGGTTTCACAGCTATGGAAATGACTATCTGACATGCATCAGCAGCAGTACAAAGTCAGGCATGCCTAAGCCAAAAAACCAAAAGACATTGCTGTATATAATTCTGCTAGGGCTTTTGGTGAAAGTCATCTGTTTACTGAGATTTTCTCCAAATCCCAGCAGCCTGGAGACTGATGGCATTTACCCAGATACATGTAAGGCATACTGTTTTATTTTATACTAATGAAAGAAACTAGCTTCATATAGGTTTGAATAGCCCTTAATTTCCATTTACCAATGCCTTCAAACAATGCTATGCAATTATTACAGTTGGAGACATCATTCACAATTTGTCTGAATGAAGCCACTGGAGATGATACTTCAGACTTCAATTGCATGGACACATTTGAAGTAATTAAAATTAATTAATGCAGGTTGTTGTTTTTTTAAAAAAAATCTAATAGCTCCATGATGCACGTTACAAGATTTCCCTTGGTACGCATGCAGGTGCATAGAATTCATCTAGATTGATCTTGGTGCTATGGCTCTGATCGAGACTGGCATACATCTGTTTATTATTATAAGTTTATTTTACATATTTCCTGGCTAGGCCCTGGATGGTAGTAAATTAGTTTTTGTTTTGTAGTAGGTTATCCACATTTAGCCCAAAGACATGATGGAACATCAGAGAGTGGTGTTCCTTAATGTATGCAGACCAGATGCGGAAGCTATTTAGAAATCTATAGGTCAAAACCATTAAGTTTTGTTTGCCCTGTATGCTTCATAGTCTAGGTGAATTAAAATTGAGTTGCTCTTCCATGTGTTTCATTGTATGCTGAGGAACATAACAACAACTCATAAATAATCAAGTACTGTCCATGACTGGCTTGCTATTTTCATTTTTAATGTCTTTCTTTGGCTTCTTAGGTACTGTATCTTGTAACTACATCTGTGTCCTGAGACACAGCTAATGGAGATCAAAATGTTTTCACTCTGTCCCTAAGTATGGTTCTTGTCATTGAGTCAACAGGCTAATAAACTTCTTCTATGGGCCTTCACCAAGAGCACAAGCAGCAAATCTCTTTCTCTCCTACGGAGACACATTCCAAACTAAGGCTGGTTATCTTGGGTGCCTCCATACTGGGCAATACCTAGCTGGAAGTGCTCAAAAACTATACAGAAAATATCCTGATCCTATATTGCATAAATAGCATATATGGACATTAAGCATTAGGTTATCATAATGCCATCCAGATATTCACACTCCACAGACATTCTTACATCCTTGTACAACATTAGGTTAAGCAGGTACAAATGTAACATAGTTACTGTAATTTTAGAAAGAAAAAAGGAAGGCAATAGTAAATTCTTCATATACTAAGAGACATCAGCATTTCATTGTCAGATAAGGCTTCTTTGTTACCTAATGCTTTGACTCATGTATTATGCAAGCCATTTTAAAACAATAAGCTTAGTATCACTGGCACACTATTCATTATATTAACTACTAAAATATGAGCAGTGTTTACAAACCAACTACCCACAGCAGTTATTACAAGTATTGACAAACTCTGAGAAAGTAATATTTTTATTACCAGAAACTCATCTAGACAACACCACACTTCTGCTTGTCCCAGTGTACATGCAAGTTGTAAGAGATTATTTCTACTTTTATTCACAAAGATACCTAAATCAAGCCTATTTTTCTACAACTGTATGCAACATAAAGCACTCTAAAAAACACACATACACACAAGAATGGGTAACAAGTACATAAGAATTTGCTTCAAGCTTCTACAAGTGCAAAACTAGATTTGGAATTTGTATTACTAATGCCTGGGTGGTATAGTAGTTTGACAGTTGGATTAGGACTCTGGGAAATGAGTGTTCAAAACCAACTGGGTAACTGAGAGTAAGGTCCTTTTCGCATGCAGTTTTTTTTTTGCACGAGGGCCCCTTGAGCATTGCATAAATGGGAGCATCGGCCCATACGACGCACTCTCACTCATGCGACGCTCACGAGTCTAAAGCGGGACGTTTGCATATTTTATTATTTTCAACTTTAAGCCGAAAATACTGCGCGGTCATGCAATGCTCGCGGGGCCCTCGCGCACTTACCTGCGTGCGGTGCGCCGAACAAGCCATCCCGGTCGCGCTTCCTCCCCCAGCGCAGCCTACAGCTCCCAGGCTGTGCTGCGAAAGGAAGGGGCAGGGCGCGAGTGTGATGGTCGCACTACCAGGAAGCGACCTGCAGGACGAAGGAGCAAGGAAGCGGCAGCGTTCCGGATGAGGCTTCTCACACGAGATGCCCCCCCCAGCTGCGCAAACAAGTAAAGTGCGAAAAGTGCCTAAGTTGAGTTCTCTCAGCCTCCAAGGAAGGCTATGGCAAACCTTACACTGAATAAATCTTGCCAAAGAAATCCCCATGATAGGGTCAGCTTAGAGCCATCACAAGTCAGAAACAATCTGAAGACATGCAGCAGCAGCAACATTACTAATGCACCAAAGGGAGATGACTTCTGGCAGGATGGTGGACTGATGCTCCTCACTGGCTCTCTGCAGTAAGAAGAGCTTTCATGGTTAAAGCACCAGCCAGAGGGATCTCTGGATTAAAAGGGGAGTGAAGGGATTGCCCATGAGGGTCTGAAATGCTTGTTACATTTACTCATGAGTAAACATGGAATGAATGAGGAGGGACTGAGGAAGTTACATTGTTGCCCTTCCTGTGAAACACAACTGTTCTGATCTGAGAGACATGTTTGACACTAAGTCAGCACATTCTTCTTTTAAAATGTCCATATAAAACCTTGAGAGCACTTCTGTGAAGAATTCTTTTAAGACAGCCATAGTAAGCCATGCTGGCTTCTTCTTGCAACTAAAAAATGAATACAGTATGTTTATAAGATCAGGATTTAAATAAAAGGACTGGTGGTTGATGTCTTTTAGGGAAATTAACAAAGGATTTAAAATCATGTATTTTTGTGGATGTTTGGATTTTCTAACTTACATGATTGAACTGAATTTCACTAAAGAGAAATCACAGAGTGGGAAAGTGGAGACACTATCTCTTTGAAGCCGGTAAGACTGTCTGACTGTAACCAAGTGGTATTAAAAGAACAGTCTGACTTTTTAGCTGTTTGAATGCTGGATTGAAAAAAGAAGGGATCCCAAGATTTTTTACCACAGCTCTTGTCTGAGATCTATTATTTCAGAGACCAGGAACTTCCAAACATGATGAAGAGACTGCTAGCAGATTTGACAAAAGATTTGAAACAGGAGATTGCTGCATTTAAGAAGGAACTGTTGGGGGATACTGTGCAAGAGGGGAAGAAATGTGGGGCTAATTTTGGAGTGATGGAAGTCGAAAATTGTATGGATAAACACATTCAAGTTGACTTGATGGGAAATTGGCCTATAAAATAGGGAAGTAAAGTGCCCAAGCAGTCTTGAATCATAAAATGGGAAATGTTGTGCAAAGGAGGAGAATGGGGAGGCTAGTCTGGAATTGAAGTCTCAGGAATTTATACTGATGGACAAACAAACTCATCAGAATTTAATGAAAGGATTAACATCTAAGAATGAGAAAGGAGGGACTCTTTCAAAAAATGAAGGGACTCTGTTTCAAACTAATTTTTTAAAGCAGAAAAAAGTAAAGTTTACAATGCATAAACAAGCTGCTGAAACCACAACCTTCGCCTTCTGAACCCACAGTAACTCTTCAGGTTGGGGACAAATATTTTGAGGTCTCACTGCTCTTCTGCCTCTCATGCAGGACCCATGGAGATGAACTGGAGGCTTTTCAAAACCTGTCACTTTCACTGAAAGATATCCCAGCAAGAATCACATCCAAGGCAGTTATACTACCCCTTGTCTGATTACAAGATGTTCATCAGATATTTATTGCCTCTAAATATGCCAATTTCATTTACTGTACTGTGATTATAGTGGTTGATGTTCATGCATCCATTTCAGCGGTAGAGCCCAGTATATGTTGGTAGTTCTCTGTGTGCTTTTCAAGAGATTCCCAAAGCTTTTCAACTCCCAATTAATTAGAGCAAGAAAAACTGCAAGGGAAGAAATTTTTTACAATGGCTACTAATTACTAATCCCTCGGAATCAGTGTTCCTCATCTGTGAAACAGGAATAATGAATACAAATTCTTCAGACAAGCCACCATTTTGTATCTGGACTTTGACTGTTGATTAAATGCTCTTTGGATGGAAGACTACCTATTTCTTGTATAAGATGCATTTCAATAAGAACAATCATCCTATGAAGTATAAGTAGATAAATACTACTGTCTTGTGAAAGGTACCTCACCTTAGAATGGAATTCTGTCTTTAAAATAGTAACCCATTAGTTCCTAAAGCCAATTGTTAGTCTCAACTAGAGCAAACCCACTGAATCTACAGAACTTTTCTACATGTTGACTGACCAAGTTTTACTGATTCAAGACATCTACTCTAGTTAGAACTAACAGTTGGATTTAGGCTTGGTTCTCCTGGTGTATTACACTTCTATTGTTTATTTAGAGCAAGTTACAGTGCCTCTTAATGGCTTCCCATACAGACGGTAATTGACTGCACCCTCCAAAAGGTGCTAGGTATGAATAAGGCACCCCTGGGCATTTACACAGAAGTAAATAACAGATAAGCAAATAACAAAAGAGGGAGACCTACATGCAGTTTGGATGGCTGATATCAAAAAGTATGCAAGTCGAATACCACTCATATCTATCTAAAATGTAGCGGGATGTCTAGTATATACAGGTTACTGAAGGAGTATGTACACAGTCTGAAAACAGAATGCAGTCTTCAGAGAGAGATGCAGATGGAATAATCAGAAATGGCACACAGCTGTCAATGTCACCCATGGTGTTCTCCATGCTAAATACATGCCATTCAGAGTCCCAAGTCACATTGCTGTTTCATCACTGGGTTAGGCAGCAGTCATTTTATCTATTTACTTGTACTGATTTGAATAGCAAAAGCCACCATTGTTGCATTTCTATGAATGTTGATTAGTTCAATGAAAGTGTTTTTTAAAAAAAAATGTTTAACAGTTATTCTGCAAATGATTAGCTGGTATTTTTGTTCTCTTTTTAAATAGTATAGGAAGAACAATTATACCCTATATAAAACAGAAATATTCAGCAAATCTAACAGAGCTATCATTATCCCACTCTTTCACAAATATAATACTAAATTATTATGTATTTATATTTATATCTTTGTTTCTACCCACTCCATTTAAAATAAGAGACTGAATCTATCAATAGACAGTCACTGTAAGTCTATTACTGGACTGTGTATCTAACTGTTATGTGCATCTAACTGACTGTCATAGAATCTCACAGTGTTCCACCCAGTTCATCTGGCGCCAGAATAAACTCATCACCATGCACCATCATTGTCTGTGTAAAAAAAATAATTTCTAGGCCTCCCCAATTCCCAATATCAGCTAGAGGATTTTTCTGTAAATTAGATACTACAAGCAGTATTAAGTCAAGGGCCAAAGTCCTCTTACACATAAACATCTAAAGATCTGCTACATTAGAAGCGTCAAAGGACCAAAGGAATCCTTCTAACTGCAGAAATTGTATGCTAGATCCATTCTATAGTGATGAGAAATTCAATACTTGTAACAAATATTAAACAGACAACATAGTGATTTCTACCTATAATTTCTGCTTATGTTTTGTAATAAATTCTACCTTGTTGTTGCATGCTTTCAAGTTTTTTTTCCATCTTATGACAACCCTAAAGCAAAGTTGTCATGGGGTTTTCAGAAGAGGTTTCCCTTTTCCTTTTCTTAAACTAACAGTATGACTTGCCCAAGGCCACCCAGCAGATTTCCATGACTGATTGAAGATTTGGACTCTGATCTCCCAAAGTCTCCCAACACTCAAACCATGACAGCACATTGGTTTTTTTAAGACTAACTTACCATGAGTTAAATATGGTGTTAGTCATGCTTAGAAAGATGCACTGAAATCAATGGAATTTAAGTCAGTTGTGGCTAACATAAGCACATCTGACTTAAGTTTGTAATGACAAAGGCCATTTGTTTCAATTAGTCTTCTTTGAGTTCAACTAATTTTGAAACTAGGTAAAAGTAATGTCACTTATATTATATGTACACAAAGATACTCAAAATAGCCATGTTAGTTGGAATCTGAGATCAAATCAAGTTCTACGCACAATAGGTGCTCAGTGGGATTTCAGGCACTGCATATTATCCAGCACATTATAGAAGAAAATAGAAAGTTTTATGTTCTAATCTATGAAGACCACAGCTTAAGCCTCTGTCCATTATTTTTTCTGAAGGCTCTATTTTTGTCTATTGCACACTATGCTCACACTATGCTATATTCTACTATGTCCTGGACTAACATAAAAGCAAAGAGAAGCCAACATCCAACACAATGCTTCCGCTAATGGAAGCAGTTTTGTCAACGCAGCCAAGAAGGGGTGATTCCCTATCTACCTGAAACCCCTGAAACATTGTGTTAATTTAAACCAGATCTTAAGGATCCAGGAGAACTTCAACAGAAAAAGATCATCCAACTATTTTTTAGAAAGAATTTCAACAATGGAATCTAAGGATTGTTAGCCATTGCAAATTGTATTTTAAAAATGCTATCTTTGTAATTTTAGCCCAGAGTTATGGGACTTGTATAATACAATTTAAGCTTCAATGGTTACAGAAAAGATATTTGAGCTGCATTTCTGCAGTACTGGCTAAATTCCACTTGGACTGCTCACATGGGACTAAGTGTACATATTCTGTAATCCTACCAATTGTTTTGCTGTTTTAACAAAAGAACAAGACATTCAATATTCGTTGTGACCTTTCCCACGGAGAGACAAAAAGTCATATGTTTAAAAACTGCATTTTGCTATGTCAATCATTATTTTGAGCTTCTATCCCTTAAAAATATACAAGTGAGTAATACCATTAACCCTGGCATGACTAGTCAAAACAAAACAAAAAGAAAGTTACTTATGTTCCCAACTATTTGTACAATTAGGACCATAACAAGTACATTACACCATTAACAATACAGTCAGAATTCTGCTTATCTTGCAGCTAAACAAAAGCCTCAAATAAAAAGTAACAACAACTAATATTTTACACAATTAACTGTGGATGCTGCGTATATTCAATATGTTTAAAGTAGTTAAGCATGCAATAGTCTTAGTAAAATGCCTATCATTAAATCACCTTTGTTAGGGTATCTATTAAGATTTTAAAAAAAAGCATCATGCAAAAACTGGTTAAGTCCTTACTGAGACATTAACATAATCCACACTTGGAACAACTCTTAAATACATATTTACAATAAACTGCTAGATCCTCAAAATGACATTGAATCTTATCGTGTCCTCTCTTGCACACTTTTCATAGGCATTTGTATTATCTAGTGCTTTCAATATAGTTTTTCCACTTGGCAGAGAGGAAAAGGGACCATCCAGCAGCCCAATCCTGCTGAAGTCTGTGACGTTATTCCCAAATAACTCAAACAGATGCAAAGGCCTCACAAACTAAAAAGTAAGCAAAAAGAAACAATTAAAACACAAATGTGGTATGATTACCATTGATATTTGGGTACATATGGTGTAAAAATACTCAGATATTAAGTGCCATTAACCTTCAGTGGTGAAAACATACTAAAGATGTCTTTAAAAAATAAATACACAATGGATGTTTCTACTGTACAATCACAATACTTCTTGCATCTTTTTTTCTTATCAGAAAAGGGATGAAAAGATGGAGCAGCCGAACAATGCCTTTTGATTAATATTTAAAATCTTCTTTTGATAAGGATCAGAGTTGACCACAATTAGGATTTTTGAGCTGTGTGGAAGGCTCAAAGAGACAAGGAAGAAAATGACTACCTTTAAATTACTCAGTTTTAAAATTTAAGTTATAGAATAGGTATAACCCCAAGATCCACTGGCTCACGGAGGTTAATATAGGGCAGACAGGGCTCTCCAGTACTCTGCAGACTGATCTGAACCAAGTATTCCTGCTTGAGTAGACACCAGAACAACACATCATAGCAGCTGGGATATAAAGGTGGTAAATTTGGGCCCTATAAAATTCAAACCTGCTTATAATGTACCTGAAGAATCAGTCTTTTAACAAAATATGGAGATGGCATATCTAATTCCTTCCTACAATTCACTGGGGAGTTGCAGATGAAAAATAATGATCTTCTGGGCAAAAAACTTGGTAAAGCTATGTTAACAACTCCTCCCTTAACCAGCATGTGCTTAGAAGTCTCTGGACACTGACTTAACCCAGTTAGCATTGTTTTCTCAGATTTTTCCCCCTCCTCTCTCTCTGTGCCTTCCAGTCACCTGTCAACTTATGGCAGCCCCATGAATTTCATAGGCTTTTCCTAAGCAAAGAATACTCACAAGTGGTTTTGCCAGTTCCCTTCTCAGAAACATAGCCTACAGCACCTAGTATTCATTGGCAGTCTCCCATCCAAGTACTACCCAGAGCTGACCCTGCTTAGCTTCCAAGATCAGATGGAATCTGGTGCCCTTAGGGCATATAGGCCATAAACTTAAGAGAAATCCCTGTAACAGGTTTATATCCAAGGTGATTTTTAAAAAGCCTTTTGATCAGAGAGCAAGGGGGGAAACTGAGGCCTTCCATACGTACTTAGACGGCAACTCTCAGCGTTCCTCACCATTAGCTGTGCTGGTTAGAGCTGCTGGACCTTGCAGATCACCATGTGATGTACCATATTTTGCCTACCCCAATTAACATAATAAAAATTTTAAAAAATTATTACTTTTTTAAAAATTTAGACTTCCAGGTTTTTTAAAACAAACCCTTTCCAAACTCTTGTGCTGTATACATGTGCAGAGAAAGCGAAAGGACAGGCATCTCTGGATAATGGGTATAATGTTGCCAGCTTGGCAACACTCTGACACTTTTGTCAAGACTTCACTATTATCATCAGTTTCCTCTGGAAAAGGCCTTCAGCATTTTCCTCTGCTATTTTCTTTGTAGCCTTGGGAATTGCTTGAAAAGACACTCTGAAGCAAAAAATTTCAAATTGATGTTTTAGAATTATGTGTGAGAGAGATGTGAGGGAGAGAAAGAAAGAGTGAACATTATTATTTATTTATTTTCAGAAGATCAAGCCAAAGAAAAATATGCAAACCTAGCAGGTATGTTACAAAGAGAATGCACATCTATTCTGTGGCCGAAATGGGACACTCCCAAGCAATTTCCTGCTTTAGCACTATAGCCTGTGACAGTAAGATAAAAATTCTCATTATTAACCGGTTCTTTTCCTCCAGCAGCTTCTGCACAATGATTCTGATTTTTGTACCATCATGGAGAAAATGCTGTACCAAAGATCCCTTCATTTCTGTTAGTTTATCCTATTTGTGCTTTAGAGATTTCAGACAAGTGATTATAGACATGTTGGGCTATATCATATCCGATGTTTTCCTTTAAGCAACACATGCAAAGCTGTAACACTTCCATTCAAATGACAGGGGAAGGACCATTCCTCATTGGCAGCATATACTTTGCATGCAGAAGGTCCCCAGCTCAATCTCTGGCATTTCCCATTACAGGTTCAGGGAGCAATGATAACAAAGACCCACACCTGAAGAGCTACTACTGTCACTCACAGCAGGCAAGACTGGGCTAAAGGAGCTGATTCAAATCAAAACACCTCCATATGAGATGTATTGTTTCATTACAGAAAGCACTACTCTCACTTCCACTTAATTCAGTTTTACATTAAGAACCCTTGCACAGAAAGTTAAGCTACCAATGATGAGATCATAGATCATAACATCCAAGCCAGAGCAATTCACTAAAATTCAGGCATGTGAAATGGAGAGAAGAGAAAAGCAAAGTGATGATAGACAAAATGCTGCTATTTTAGCAGTTTTGTGGGTTGGTGTAATTAATCAGAGACTTCCTCCATACATATGCAGGTAGTAGATCCAAATGCAATAGATCTAAATATAGACTTCACACCACCACATTTTTGTTGCTGTTCTCTGAAAAAAGCAAAAATGTATAGTACCAGCATGGCTAGTGGAAGAATTATAACGTGTAAGAAATAATTTATATGTTCAAGGGAATTCTAGTCACTTAGTCCTATGCAGTCACACAACATTTTTAAACTCAATTTCTCAATTTTACCTACAATTCCATAGTATATTTTAAAAATTCCAATAAAACAAACAAACACTGTTTTTGCCACTACAGGAAACCAGAATATATCCTTTCTCTATTAAATTAACTATGCAGAGTCTGAGCCTGAGCATATTTCAGGAGATATTTGGGGATCCAGTGTACTATAATGGTTTGAGAGTTGGACTAGGTTTGACTTCCCACTTGGCCATGGAAGCCCAGTGTGTGACCTTCAGCAGGTCACATTCTCTCAGCCTCACAACAAATCTTGCCAATACACCCCTGTAATAGGTTCATCTTCCGCCATAAGCCAGAAAGCACTTGAAAGTGCACAATAACAACATTTGGGAAAAGGTTGACTTCTGAAAGCAGAGCTGGACTGCAGACAAAAACAGGTGTTTCAAGCTGAGGTTTTAGTGGATATTTCATAGATATTTAATCCTGTCTTACTACACACAGAGACAGTATGGCTATGCAGCACACTGCAGCACAAATACAGTGTGTCCTCAGTATCCGCTAGGGTTTGGTTCCAAGACCCCCTCTGAATGAATACCAAAATTTGTGGAGGTTCCATTATGTACAGTGCTATAGTAAAATGGCATCTCTTATATAAAATGGCAAAATCAAAGTTTCCTTTTAGATTTTTTTCCCAATATTTTCAAGTCATGGTTGGTTGAATCTGTGGGGATACAGAATCCACAGATATGGAGGCCCAGCTGTGTTGCACAACTGCTTTTGAACTCCAAATGGTATAGAATGCACAGTAAAACTCTAATGTGCCAATCCTATGTGTGGCAACTCCAAGCATGTATTTATTCTGTCAGATACACAGCCACAGACACCAAGTTAACAGCAAATACATCCACATCTTCATTTTTGCCTCTAGATGCAGAAAAAGTTGTCATCAAGGATTGTTTTCTAGCCCACTATCCCATAACCTCTTCTTCTAGATCTCCATTCCAGGCACTTACAAGACCCTAAAAAATGCTGAGGACCACCCCCAGATCACACACTCCGGATTCATTGGGTCTTGCCGGAGCATCATTAGATGCCTATGCCTATCAGACTTTACACGCCCCCGCCCACACTGCATCGCAGACTCCAGCCTTGTAGTGAATGTTCAGGCTGCACAGCAAGCCCGAAAGCTGCATCAGCACCAAATTCCTCAGCCTAATGAGCGAGACCCAGCATCCCAAAGCCCTTTGCAGTTCTCCTGACAGAAACATCCCAGAAATCCACTGCCCTCGGGCCCAGGATCCGAAGCCAACCAATCTTTAAATCCACTCACCCGATTTCACCTTGGCACCAAGTTCCCACCCAAATATTACTATCCTGAACTCCCGGATCAACAGGAGCACCCGGAGCCTCAGAAGCCCAGCTCCCACCCAAATCAAGGAAGGCCAGGGTTTATCCCCCGCACCACCATCACGCTGCTTTGCAACGAGACGCAGAGAAAGGGACGCTGCCTCGGGGGTTCATTTAACCCCCCCCCGTTCTCTTGGGCAAAGGGGCTTTACAACTCCCAGCAGCCGCCTCAAGAACTGTTAAGTCCTTATTCCCCACTCCGGGCACCCTCCGTGCTCACACTCCGCACCCAGCCTCAAAAACCCGCCTCCCTAAATTCCCCCCCGCCTCCTCGGCTTTCCCACCTCCCCGCGGGAATTAGACAACAAGCCCCCGACCTCCTCCTTCCCCTCAGGAGGCAGACAAAGCAGCGGAGATGAACCTGCGCCTCAGCTCCTCTCTCCGCTTCCCTCCAGAGACAGGAGGGGAGGGGAGAGGAGGGGGGAAAGGCAGCCTTTCCCAAAAAGTGTTCTCTCCACCCCCCCTCTCCCGACCCCCGGCGACCCCCGTGCCTGAGCTTCAGCCCCAACTTTCCGACCTCCTCAAGGACGCAGCAACAAGCCGCGCTTGGCGGGGAGGAGGGGCGAGCGAAGGAGGCAGGGAAAGGGGCGAAGAGGCCGAAGCTCTCAGAAGGGGGACCCGCCGAGCCGCGCGCAGGCGGCTGTGGGAACCCGAGTCCCTCTTTGCTCGGTTCCCCCACCCCCCAGAGGCAACAAACTCCAGCAGCTGCGGGCTGAGCGCGCGCCAGACAGGCCATGTGTTAATGGTGGTGGCGGTAGGGCTAAGGGGACCCCAGCTGCCCGGCCGGTGGGGTGATGGGGACCTCAGCCGCCCGAGGCGGTTCTCGCCCCGCGCTGCTGCTGCTGCTCCTACTACAGCCCCCCACAGCCCTCCCCTCCCCTCCCCTCAGCTTACCGTAAGGCGAGGCGGCAGAGTCCCCTTTCCTAGCCATGGTCCCCCGCCGTCGTCGGGTTTGCAGCAGAGCCCCGCAGCCCGGGCGCCTCTCCGCCCGCTGCTCAGCGCGCTCTTTGTTGCTGTGACGGCATGTGAGAGGCCGGGGGAGGCGAGAGGCTCCGGAGAAGCCGCGGCGCTGGGTTGTTTTCCTTCTCCTCGCCTTCCTCCTCCTCCTCCCTCCGCTCTTCTCCTGCCCCAGCGGCCGCTGCGGAGGCAGCCGAGAGCGCCCCCCACCCCGCGCGCCTCTCCCTCCGCCGCCCGGGCTCCGAGCGAGGCTGCAGCAGGTAAACACGGGCTCGAGCTCCCTAAGACGTGCTGGCGGCGGCGGCGGCGGCGGCAGGCGCTGCAGCTGCGGAGCGCCTTCCCGGCCTTCCCATGCATGCGGGAGGAGGAGGAGGAGGGGGGCACGTGGGACTGCCCCCCAGCCTCTCAGCCCGCCTCCCCATCCATATGCAGCGAGCCAGGCCGCACCGACGCGCCCCCGAGGGCGCCGCAAGCCCCTCCCCGCAGCCGTCCCCGGCGAGCTAACTTCAGGCCGGCGGGAGGGCAGCGGCGACCGCGGCCCAACTTTGGTCACGAGGTGGCTGTGCGCGTGAGGAGCGGGGCTGGGATGCGGGGTTGCTTCGTCCCCCCGCCCCGCTGTGAGGAGGGACGGATGGAGTTTTGACTTTCCCAAGCAGGGCGCGGGGAGGGGAGGGGGGAGCGGGATTTATTTATTTTTTAAATGTTTTCTTCTTTGAAATTTCCTCAGCCACGCGAAGGGCGGTTTCTACACCGCCTTCCCCAGTAGCTTTGGGGGTGAAGAGTCAGTGTTTCTTCCCCACACAGCTTGCCGACATTTTCTGGAGTTGAACCCCCAGCAACCGGCGCCGAAGGGTCTTTCGCCTTGGAAAAGGCGCCGTTTTTCTCCTCTTGAACAAGTTTTGTTTTCGGGCTGGGAGCTGTCCATGGCCTCCCGTGCTGACGAAGAGCTTTTCTGCCCAGCCGAAGGTTGGCACAACTTTCGTCGCCTTCTCCTCGCCCGGTTCCACACTAGACTGTGATAGCGCCATTATTCCACGTTCAACACCCTATGAAGTCCTGAGGTTTGCTGTTTAAACGGCAAACCCTAGGATTCCATAGGATGTTGAAGGTGGAATATGCGCTATAACAGCCTAGTGCAGAAATGGCCCTCCCCACTGCTCAGTCCTGGGCCTTGGAATGACCTGAAAGTTCCATTTTTTGTGGATATGCGCTCACTAAGGTAGATTTTAAGGATTAGCAATTGCTTTTGCTTGTTCCCAGCAAAACATAATTTAGGCCATGTCCGCACTAGCCTGTTCTAGCGCGATGATTCCACTTTCAACCTCCTCTGGAATCCTGGGCAGGCCCCTCCCGAAACTGCAAACCCCAGGATTCCAGAGGAGGTTGAAAGTGGAATCATCGCGCTAGAACAGGCTAGTGCGGAAATGGCCTTACTCTTCCCTGGTACTAATTTAACAAGTTAGGCAGTTGTTGAGCCCTGTGTGTCTCCTCAAGAACCAGCATAGTGTAGTGACTTTAGTATAGGACTGAAACTCAGAGAGATCACATCCTGAATCCCCACTTGGCTGTGGGGTGATTTTGGGTCAGGGCCTTATAATGCTATTATTCCACTTTCAACATCCTATGGAATTCTGGAGTTTGCAGTTCGGGGAGGGCCATTTAGACTTCTCAGCCAGAGGGCTCTTTGGGTTCAGTAAACAACAAATCCCAGAATTTCACTGGATGTTGAAAGTGGAATAACAGCACTATAACAATGTAGTGCAGAAAGGCCCTCAATCATACTCCCTCAGTCTTGAAGGAAGACTATGGCAAATCCCCTCTGAACAAATGTTGCCAAGAAAACCCTAGGACAGTTGCCGTAAATCAGAGTTAACCTGAAGGCATGTAACAATAACTGTGTGTCTTAGGGCAAGGGTAGGTAAATGAGGCCTTGAGGCAATATACAGTCCTCCAAGGCTATTTTTGTGTCTCTCAACACCTGCAGGCTAGCCTGATTGTCCTTTTCTTGGACACAAGAAAGATGAATTGCCTCTACTGGAAGTGTCTGGAAGTAATGATTTATCTTTATATGGGTTGCATGGGGAAGGAGGTGCTGCACTGTATAACGTTCCAAAATATACCCATTTTTCAAAACCACTAGTGGATTTCTGGCCGGTTACAGGTTAATGTCATTTCTGTCATTTTCAGTTGTCCGTACATCCCTTCCCAGAAGTTTCCAGGGCAGAAAACTGGCTCAAGGAGCCAATTACCTATCCCTGTGTTGGGCTATGGTTTAAAGGCATTAAATATAACAGCCTAGCCCTGTAGGAATTAAGATTTGGTTCTGGATAATGCCCACATGGAAGAACGGTACAGAGACAAGGAAGATGCAGGCTAGCTTACACATGCACACACAAAACGTAAATTATATTCTTGGCTTTATGACCAATGATATGTTTCTAGGAGAGGCAGCATGGAGTTAATTTTCTTCATTGGTTTATCAAGTCTGCCCACACCATGCTGTGAAAGGTTTTCAGAAAGGTTTTCAGTAGTTTTGAAAATGGAAGCTTTCATGTATTCTGTGTTCCTGTCTTGTCTATTTGGAACAAAAAATTCAATCAGAGACTGCCTTTCTCTCACAATAGACTCACAAATACATAACCATTCAGCTCACCACCCATTTAAGAATATTTGGTTGATTAATTATCAGATTTTTCAAGATATTTGAATATATTTAAATATTATAAAAATTTAATTTGGGCACACAATAAATGAAATAGCTAAACAAAGTATATCCTTATCTCTCAAACGTACTGATTAAAAGTGGCTTTCACCAACTAAAGCATGGATAGAATGATGTGGGCTCAATATGTTTGTTGGACTGCAAGTGCCAGAAGTCCTGGTCAACATAAGCAATAGTGAGGAATGCTGGGAATTGCAGTCTCAAAAAAACAACTGGAGGGCCATATGATTCCCAGACAAGTGCACCCACACTTATCACTGATAAGTTGCTACTTATCATTATTGAACTAATAATAAAAACACCAGTGTGACCTGCAACAAAATGTTACGGTGCACCTAATCATCCAGGGCTTTCCTTAGGAAATTCCAGTTCCTCCCCATGGTTTTCATACACTGTCAACCCAAAAGAGGTAATTCTGTGGCCAATGAGCATGGTCAGTCCATCCTTGGTCAGAAGGTTTGTCCTCTTATAGAATCCTCCCTCAGCAAAAATATCTTCAAACCTTGGAGCTCCTGCAGGTCTGCTAATTTTCATCTTTCTTTACATCTTCTGGGGGTTACAGAAAATGCATTCCATTTGCTTTGCTGGGTACTTGAGCTCAGGTACAAGTAATCACCACTTGACACTCCCCAAGTACTTAAAACATCAAGACTGGTGAACTTGTTACCCTGTATGTTGGGGGTCCCGGGAGGGGCACCCAAATAACCAAACAACAACACAAGATAGGGGAAATTAACTCGAGCACTCTCTTAAGCTAACGAGAGGCAGAGTAACGTTAGCTAGGATCTTTTACCCTGTCTATGGCGTCAGGTCAGAAAGCGTAGCCAGACGAGTTTTAAAGTAACAAAAATAATAGCTTTATTAAAGGACAAACAACGAATAAGACAACACATGCACACAGTTAACTAAGAAACAGAAATGGAGAGTTTTCAGGGGAATGGGTAATACGACGCCTAGTCTCGTCGTTCTGGAGAGAAGAGGAAGTTGCAGGAGAAGAAACTCAGCACAGTTCGCTGAGGGGAGCTCACTGGACAAACCGACAGCAAGGGGGTATGGAAGTCCAAAGTAGTCCGAGAAGTCCTAGAAAATGGGGACCTTTTATAGGGTGGATTTTACCTACAGGCCATGCCATGCTTGGTGAGAACAAAGGAAACGTATAGCTGGACAAAAGCGTTGGAAAAGGTCAGGTTTTACATGATGGGCTTAGCACTTAATGACAATAGTATGGCCAGTATGCAAATGGCCCAACATAAAGGAATGGCTCGGCACTCAGCCATGCGTCTTTGTGTAGATTTGCGCTGAGGAAGACCAGTTTGCAAGAAGGTGTTCCCTGAAGCATCAAAGAGGCTTAAGTTGCCTGTTTGAATGAGGTTTGGAATTTACAACCATTAACGGCCGCATCTAATACGTGCTTGTCCGGTGGACCTCTGCAAACACGTGGAGTAGGGTGGCAGAGAAAGGTCAAGTGAAGGCCAAATTATTTGATATCAAACAATATCTAGTGCTCTCACCAGACATATCATAACCGTAGTAACAAACTTACCTCAAAAGTGAGATGGATGGTGCTATATTGCTGTGGTTATAGTGTTCATCATCTTGCATACACATCTGTTAGTTAATTCTGTACAATTATTGTGAAAGGGAAGGGCTTGTTTGTTTGGATCTTTCAACTCTTGAGATTTTTCTTACTGTAGAGATTATTTTTGTTCTTCCAGTAGAATTGCTACATCTTTCATTCTTCTGCATACCTTCAAATATTATGCTCAGCCTGAGTTTCTTGTAAGCAGAATGAAAGGAGAATAATTCTCATATGGGAGAATTATTCTAGAAATAGCTTGTATATATTTGAGTGGTATGGTATACAGCTTGTGCTATATTATTTTTCTTCAAATTATGGTTTAACTACCTATAATCTTTGCCATTTTCAACATGACAATTGATTAAAATATCTTCCAATACATACTTTAAAATATACACATACTTACTTAACAGTTAGAAATCCAGAATACAGTCTCTTGCAAGAGCGCCCTCTACTGTTGCTTTACAAGTTGACAGTTAATGCAAAGCAAAGGTGCTAGTTTACAGCTATTCCTTCATACATTTAAGAATGGGGATCATGCAGCCCTCTAGAGGTTTTGGAGTGCAACTCTCATCATTCCTTATCATTGGTTATACTGGTTAGGCTTACTAGTATATGCAATTCAGAAGTGTCTTAAGAGGCACAGGATTCCAACTCCTGTTACAAAAGATGGGACAGGTTTTTATGAACTGGTGGATCACGATCCATTCAACTTTGAAAACAGCTAGTTTCCTTCCAGTTATTTTTCCTCTCTATCCTGATTGTGTTAAGATTGAAATAATTTAGTTGCATAGTTGCACACCCTAATTTCCCCTCAATATATTACACATTTGGCACTCCACCTTTTCAGGTTAAGCATTCACAGACTTTGATTATTTGCAGCTGGGCCTGGCCAAATGCACATTCTTTCACTCAGGGGAACTGGGGGAAAGGAGATAAGATGGGAGGAGGGGTGTCTCTCTTTTTCCTCCTACCGTTCCCCCATCCTATCTCTTTCCCTTCTCTCACCCACACAAGTGAGTGAGTGAGCAAGAGAATGCACACACATATGAGCCCAGCCACTCCATTTGTATGAAATATGATCTCTAATACTTCTTCCTTTTCTGGATCCAGTCTGGAAACTCCGATTATTTCTAGCTCCATATGCAGTAAAAGTCTTTGTTGTAAAATCTTGAGCATCATTTTTCTCACATGGGACATTAATGCAATATTCCACTGATTACTACAACCCCTGCTACTACAATCTCATTCCATATATGTTAAAAGTCTTTGTTGTAAAATCTTGAGCATCGATTTGTTTAGCACAATGATCTGATTATTACAACAATCTCTGTTCCCTTTCTTGGGGATTGAAACATAGATAATGAGTATTTCCAGTCTGTGTGCCATTCCTTTGTTTTCCATATTTTTAGTAGATTTTGGTTATAATTTGTTGTATATTTATTTTCAAGCCAAGGTAGTTATACACAAACTTTGATATCGCTTATTACAAATTACACATTATTTATACATAGCGTCTTCTATTTGTTTTTTTCCATACATATTTTACATTTCTTATTATTACCTATTTTCCATCCCTCTTTTTCTCTCCTCCCCGGCTTCCCTTCCCTTCCCTTATCTTCCCTTCTCCCTCTTCCCACCCTTCCCTTTCTCTTTATTAAAACCTTTCCCTTCCCTCCCCCTCCAACCCCTTCCCCCCTCCCCATTTTTTTCCATCCATATTCCGCTTTTCTCCACTCCAAACTTTTTATTACCTTTCTTCTACTAAACCTCGTTCATACGAAATCTCTTTTTATTGTTGTTTTCTACCCTATTTAACAGTTGTTCTCGTTTTAATTATTATTTATTTAATTATTTATCTATTTTCCTCCTTCTTCCCATTATATGCCCTCCTTAATGTAGATGTTACCCTTAATATTTCTTTCTTCTGATCTTATCTGTTCATCTCTTCTTCACTCATCTGATTATGTCTTCCCACTGTTTTTTGTAGTGTTTTCCATATTTTTAGTAGATTTTGGTTATAATTTGAATGGATTCCATCTCGATAGTTTGAAACAGCTCTGTTAGTATGCTTTCTTTTCCTGGTGATTTATTTCTTCCAAGTGGAAGCACCTTCAACTGAACTTTCTAACACTTTGTGTTTATCATTAAAAAGACCTTAATTGGAGGAATCTGCCATCCTTTCATCTCTTTTATATGGTTCTTCCATACTGATTGTTACCCATTAGTCATATAGCATCCCTAATCTTGGTTAAAGTTCCCTTTGATTTCTCAGATCTTGTGGAACAGATCACTTGTTTCACTTTTTTTTGTTTTCTTTTGTTTCTTTGCACTGATTATTGTAATATTTCTCATTGTCCCTGTGCACAAGTCACTAACAGTTGCATTTGAAATTCTGACCTTATTTCTTTCACCGTTTACTTTTGTTTTTCATTGGTCCTTAATGGTTTAAAGAGTTTCATGAGTCATGAGTGAGGATTTCTTTCTTTTGGGGTAAGATGGTGTCTTTTTGCATTATGCCCTGGTTAGAGTCCAGAGTTCTGGTTCCCAGCCAGTTATACGTAGTAATGTCGATCTGTTCTTTTCATGATCTTTCAATTCTACAGGGATGTTCTTAAAATTGCATTTTGCCATTAGGATTGATGTATTGTACTTCTTTAGCATTACTCTAATTTTTTATATTAGCAGTTCATAGACTGTGCTACAATCTGCTCCTGATCTTATTTTTGTAGGCAGAATAGAAGTTGCTAAATTCTGTAAGTCACCCTCCTGCTTCACTTCTTGATCCTAGGCCAAATTCTCCTACAATGTTGACTTTGCTCTTGTTCCTACTTTTGTGTTTAAGTCATCTATGATTATCAATATGTCCTGTTTTAGTTTGTGATCAATTTCTTCTTGAATACCCATGCAAAATATTTTGATTTCTTCCTCTTCTGCCTCAGTAGTGGAAGTATAAAATTGGATTATGGTTGTATTGATAGGTTTTCCATTGTTATTACTATTCAGTCAGACTTTGCATTGTATCACTTTTTTTGCTACATCTCACCCCACTATTAATACTACTTAGATTGTCATTTCCAGAATAAAACACTTGGGCAGGCATCATGTTGGACTGTTATGAGGCTGTAAGCATCCCAGCTCCAGCTCATCGCATCACCATTTGCTGGCCAGAGTGGGCTGGAGGTGTCACCCATCAGTCCACCAGTGTTGCAGAACTCCTTCCCTTGTTACAACTGACCAGACTGTAAAGTGGGTTTTTCAGGGTGGATTGTAACATAGCTATGACACTGTGGCTATGTGTCCAGCACGGGACATCAGCCTATGTAATAATCTGATTGAAAATGCTCTGTTCCTGCTCACCTTAGCTAACTCACTTCATGTATTACATGCCATTTCTTATTTTACCTTTTCTAGCTTCCCCGATTCATGATTCTTACATTCCATATTCTTATTCTCTATGTGGTGCATCTTTCACCTTTTGTTTCATATCTGAGCATGCCAGCAGCTGAATGTTCCTTTGGCTTGGGTCCACAGTGCTATTAGTACTTGTCCTTTGCTCTTCCCTAAGTAACTGGTTGAGTGCCTTCTGATCTGAGAGTCTTATAGTCCAGGAGTACCTCTTGTCTCAGCATATAGTTTTGAAAGTAAAAGACATTTAGAAGTGATTTACTTTTGCCTCCTTCTGCACAGGACTAACAAGAGTTAGCTAGAGTGCCGCTGCCATTCTCTATAAGCAGTTCTCTATCCAAGTCACCCCTACTACTGCTGCTGCCCAGTAGCTTCACTTCACTGCACTAAATGTTGGGCCCATTTAGTCTGGTTCCTCAGCAAAAGCCTGTCAGCATAGTCTCTTGTCTCATAAGATCATGTAGACTCACTACCACAGAAAAGTACCTGTAGTGCAAAGGTGGGTAAAATAATTTTACTGAATAATAATCCAAAAAAAGTAAAAAAAAAAAACTATTCTAGTGTGAAAGCCAGTGTGTTGTAGTGGTTATAATGTAGACAGGGACCTGAGTGATCCCCTAGTTAACAATTCAGTACATTGGTTAGCCTTGAGCCAATAGGTCTCTCTCAGCCTGATCTATCTTACAGGCCTACTGTGAGACTAAAGTGTGGAGGAGGCTAAACATATATGCTGCCTTGAGCTTGTTGAAGGAAAGGCAGTATAAACAGTCAGCCTTCCACATTTGCAGATTCGAGTTTCATGTATTTGATTTGTGAGTTGCCTGCCCCACCTCAGGCACTTCTTTACTGTGGGAACTTTCCCCCAGACTGCGCAGCCATTTAAAAATGCACCTCTGTTCCTCCTTCTCCACCACCAGCAGCTGCTTGGCAAACTAAGAATAGCTTGCAGCCTGATTTCTCAGTACCATAAATCCTTTTCCCAAAACCCTCCCTGTGCCCAAGGAAGGTGATGGGCAAGAGAAAGGAAGCATATGACCACCATGCCAACCCACCACTCTTTTCCCCTGACCTAGTTTGGACTCTAAGTGCCTGTTCTCTCCACCATGCCTCAGCCCCCTTCCCAAATACACACACACACACACACACTTTCATATTTGCAATTTTTCCACTTTTGCAAGGGTCCCTAACCCTAGTGAATGTGGAGGGCCAATTGTAAATGTAACTAATCAACAAACAAATAGATTCTAAAATGCAAGAGAAAACACTGGCTGAAAATCTGTATAGAGGGGCTACAAAAATGTTATTGTCAAAAGGCAGTAATGAACATCCCCAAGACTAAGGAATAGGCATAACCTATAAAAGTACATCCATTAAGCAGTGCAGAGAAACTACAAACTTTAAGTATTACAGCAACACCATATTAAGGCTGACACATTTATTTATCATCAGTGACAGGCTATACACTGTTCAAAAGAAGAAATGATTATTTCATTGGTTTTTAATGAAATGTGTACAACAACACAAATTCATAAACTCATAGAATCCATCTAGTCCAATTCCCTGCCATGTACACAATTTAAGCACTCTTGAAAGAAGCCCATCCAAGCTCTTCTTAAAGACTTCCAAAGATGGAGAGCACCACCCTCCAAAGCAATCTATTCTACTGTCAAACAGCTCTTACAGTTTTTAAAAAATGTACCTAATGTTTAGATAGAATCTCTGTCTCTCTCTCAGTTCAAACCACTGGTTCATGGTATAGTCTCTGGAGCAGCAGAAAAGAAACTTGATCCACCTTCTACTTGAAATCCCTTCAAATATTTAAAGACAGGTAGCATGTCAGTTCTCAGTCGTCTCTTCTCCAAGTTAAAGTTACCTGACCACCTAAGTCATGCCACATAAAGCTAAGTTTCCACACTTTCAACTATCTTGTTTGCCCTTCTCTGGACATGTTCTACCTTGTTGCTATCCTTCTTGAACTGTGGTGCCCAGAACTTGACACAGTATTCCAGCTGAGGGCTAACCAATGCAGCATAGAGTGGCACTACTACTTACCTCAGTCTGGACACTATGCTCCTGTTGAGGCAGCTCAGAATTGCATTGGCTTTTTTGGCTGCTGTATCACATTGTTGACTCAGTTTAGCTTGTGGTCTATAAGGCCCCCAGATCCTTTTCACACCTACTGCTTTCAAGCCAGGAGTTATCCATCCATATTTGTGCATTCAATTTTTCCTCACTAGATGTAGCATTTTATCCCTGTTGAAATCCATTTTGTTAGTTTTGGCCCAATTCACCCATCTGTTATAGCTATTTTGAATTCTGTATCTGTTATATTTATATTATATAAATTTACTGTTATATTTTAAAAGAAACAGATCTTAAAAGAGAAGATGAGAGCTCATGAATGCAAAGTTCATTCATATAACACTAAATTAGGGTTTAGCATTGGGTATGAATGTAGCCAGTGTAGGTTTTCTATTAATTCACAAAAAAAAAAAAAGGGCAATTGATTTGTTACATGATTTTGTTGTTGTTGTTGTTCTGTGCCTTCATATTATTTCTGACGTACGGCAATCCTAAGGTGAACATGAACATTTTCTTGGCAAGACGTTCAGAGAAGGTTTACCACTGCCTCCTCTGAGGCTGAGAGAGTGTGGCCTGTCCAAAAACTGCACTTCTTTTCAAATTCCAAAATAAGAACAGGAAAAATCTGTATTTCCCTTCTGTTGAAAATGCAGGAGATCTCCCGTTGCTATACAGTTTCTGAGTTAGTGCGGTTGGCCTCATGGTATTACTAAATTGTTACTAAAATGTTTTTTAATTGGTATTATAGCTCTCCTTTCTTCTTGTTCTTCAAAACATTTGCTGAAGAGGCTCACCTTCAAATAGATGTTTGTTGGTCTTTTTTATTGAAGATAAGGAAATCAACATGCTCTGCACTCATTATTTGTTTTTTATTGCCAGCGACTTTGAACAAATGTTGTTTTATAATAACAAACAAGATACAAGTGCCATTCCTTACTGGAGTGCAAACACAAAGCAATATTTGAATCATCTAAGCACAACATGAAAACAGCAACTTGAAAATGTTTTTAAGTGATGCAGTGAATTACTTCAAAGTCCAATCAAAGACAAGTCCAATCAAAGACAAATATGTAAGTTGTTTTTAAAATATTTCCAATTAATTAAATCTGCTCTGAACTGTAACCAGGATAAATTAATCACACATTTTATTTTAAAAAAGATAAGTCATGGAGAATGGAAGAATGCAGATAACAGCCAATTCAGAAACAGAACTCACAGGACATTGCTTGTGAATGTGGCTAATGTATAAAACAGAACTGCACTGAATTCAATATGTTTAGATGTCATATGGGGTTTTGATTCAATGATTACCACCCACACTAGTATTTACTGCACAATACTTTTTGTTATACAGTGTGGGAAGATACTTGGCTTCTTTTCATGCAATGCATTGGTGTCTAGCCATCTGTTCTCATATCCAAAGAAGAATAATGGCTGTATTCCATGTAGCAGACTGTGCACTCTCAACTATTTTTGCATGTGCATTAGGGCTTTCTCAGATTCCTTTTGTGGCCTCATCACAGGCCTTGTCATGCACATACTTTGACGACAAGGTCTGTTAGTACTATACTCTTTTATTTGCCCTATCCTATTCTTTTCTGTAGTGCTTGGAGGCAGTTGCCTCTTCAGATATTTTGGACTACCATGGGCCATGGGGGTTGGCTCATTTGGGAGTTACAGCCCAAGGTTTCTAGAGACTCAAAGCTCTCTGAATTGACCCATAAACTACTTCAGGGGTTTCAATCCAGATGTTTGTTGGATGGCAACTCCCAGCATTCCTTAGCATTTGGCTATGCTGCTTAGGGCTTCAAGTCCAATACATTTGGAGGGCAGCATGATTCCCAATCCTGGCACAGTGTGACCTTGACAGGATTCTTGAAGATATAAGTATAGCATTTGGATTAATTTGTAAGCTGCTCCGAGTCTTGGTTCTGGAGGAAAAGTGGAATATCAACAACAATAACAGCAGCAGTAAGGCAGCCAATTTTTTTAAAAAAATATACAACCTGATCAACTTTTTAAAATTTCATGCCAGCTGCCAAATAGTATGAAATTTGGTTGGATTCTTCAGCATGGAAGGGGGTGTTCACACTGATAGGATAATCTGCATTCTGTACTGGTGACCACTGATGATTATCTAATCAAGTTGGGTGAGTCAGAAAGAGCAGAACAAGCACTGCATTGCTTTTGCAATAGAAATCCTCAGCTCAGAAATTAAAAAACTGGATACTACTGATAGTTAGCTGCAGAATTCAACTCTGCCACCTCGACAGCAATTTATGGTACTGACAATGTGTTTAAGCAGATCTGTTTATGTTTTGAAAGTATGGAAAAACAAGCAAAACAACGGTTCTTCCTCTTGGTTCCCTTGTTGAAAAGGTAGCATCATTCTCTAATCACGTCCTAGCTTTATAATTGGCTCCCCTGTCCAATCTCTGCTGCCAACTAATATCACTCCCTTAATTAATCATTAAGACCATGTCATGTAATACTCCAAGTGCTACTCTGGCTCACTAGCCACTCAAAATTTTCCATAGTGCTATATCACCTTCATCATATGTCAATATACCCCTGCCTGTGATTTTTGCTCCTCCAGTTCTGTCACATTCCACTGTACAAAGTCCTCCCTTAAATTACTCTTCCCTTTCTTTGTTTTCTCCTTATGTCTGGAACACTCTTCGAAAATGAGATGCCTCGCTTTCTTCAGATCCCAGCTTAATTGGTATCTCCTTGGTTCTAGTCTATACTGAAAGTAGCTATATTTATGCTGCTTCTTCCTCTGTTACCATTGTCTCTGCTATCCTTCCTTACACTATTCTCTTCTCCTTTGAAAGACTGTGTTTAGAGAGGAGAATCATACAACTGTCCAGATGTTATTTCATTGCAAGTCCCAGAAATCCTAGCCAGCATAGCCAATGGGGAGAAATGCTGGAAACTGCAATTCAACAGCATCTGAATGGCCACATGAGTCCCACCCCAATTTAGATTGTATGATTATTCAGGAAATTACCTGCAGCTTAAGTTTTTTTGAAATGAATTAAATCAACTGTGAATCTCAGCTACAGGAGACCCATTGGATCAATGGGATTTACCTAAGTTTTGATTTGTCAGTACTTGATTTAACAGCTCAGTCTACAGTTAAAGCTGGATAGGCTTTTAGGCCCATGTCAGCATGGTGTAGTGTTTGAGCTTTGGATTACAACCCTGGAGACCAGGGTTTGATTCTCTGCTTGGCCGTGGAAACCTACTGGGTGCCCTTGGGCACATCGCACACTCTCAGCCCCAGAAATCCCATCACAGGTTCACTGTAGGGTCGCCATAAGTCAGAAACAACCTGAAGGCACACAGCAAAAACAAATGCTTCTTGCTTAATGATACTATACAAGCAACTACTGACTTTAGTAGTAGATTGCAAAAATAAATTTATTGCAATAATATTTTGCAATATTATAAAGTATATAAAAATCTGTGTCTCAACTTTATAAACCTTTTGTGCTTTAATGAAGTATTTCTAACCCAATTGGCAAAACTGGCATATTTTTATTTAATAATGGTCATTTATTAGCATACTGTTTAGCAACATTTTATATTACCAAATTAATAAAAATATGATCCACACTCAATACTAATAAGTGCAATAAATATTAAACATTAAAATAACACATTAAAGTGTCTAAAATGAAAAATTGTTTTCTTATATTATTCTTACTTCCACAGTGTTTACTTGCTAATTCATATAACCTAGCAATAACCAACAAATCTCTACCATTCATTAGAATTTTTTTTTTTAAAAAAAATGCTGCTGTATTAATGAAACCAGCTAAACAATATATTTTCCATACTGCAGGAAGAAAAGGCCTCATAAGACAAATTACAAGGAAAGGAAGGAACTGCAGGTTTGCTAGTAAAATGGCCAGGATTCATTCAGAAGAGCAGACTAACCTAGGTAAATCTGATTTTTAACTCAATTCACTGCTTTATTCTGTTTCTGCATTTCTCATACAAGTAATCTAGCGCAAGGTCTGAAAATATTATTTCGATTGTCATCTATATTTTTTATGGGTTTATGTGGCTTTATTTTGATCTGTTGTATACCATCTTTGGTGACATTCATGGAAAGGCATTAATTAAAATATTATTATTATTATTCTATAGAGAGGCAGCTTCAGTGGAGATGCCTTCTCCTTTATCAGGCTTTGACTCATCTGAATGGGTTGGGAGAGGGGAACTTTCTGTAAATTCCCTTGCTGATAGTTCAAACTAACAAAGGTGGGAGAGGAGAGGGACGAAGGGAAGACAAAGCAAACTGGGATGAGCTTTCAGCGAGGCTGAGACTAGAAAAGGGCTCTCTGTGGCCCCCTCAGATCTGATATCCTGTGGATTTGGTAAGCAATATGTGACAGAGGGAAAGATACATCATGCTGATTCCAGTAGTAATTCCTCTCTCCATTGCTGCAAGTGCTACAGAAACCAAGAGAAGACAAGACAGCAGAATTGACTGTCTGTTACATCAATCTGCCCGTGCTGCTGGCCAGTCTCTTCCAACTCTACATTTCTATGATTCTATGATTTGCAGCCCAGGGGATTTGAGCCCCAGAGTCCCCCAAAGTTCACACCCTTGTTCCTAAGCATGTTTGCTTAGGAGTAAATATCAAATGAGTTATATGGTGCTTAATACCTGGTATGTGTACTTAGGAATGCGATGTAGCATTGCTCCTTTTTCCATACACCCACCTGACTTATTTGTCCAAGCAGTACTTAGTTTGATTACTATGTACCCTATATCCATTTTCTTTAATAGTTTCTTACTTTTTTTTTAACACTGGACTATTGTTCATTTTTTAAAGTATGTGCCCCCCTCGTCCCCTTTTCTGTTCTTCCTTTATGTACTTTGATCCAATCTCCTGCCTTTGGCATATACATGAGTCAGTCCAAAATAACTACCTTGATTTGGTTCTGCATTTACTGTCACCTGCATTGGTTAAGACTGAATGTCTTGACAAGCAAAAGAGGAGAAAATAACATTTTGGACTGACTTGGCGTTTAAAATGCTGGAAGGAAGTTTTCAAGCCACACATTTTAATGCTCAGCCCCAGAGGGCCTTTCTGTAACTTTAAACATAGCATGCCTTGTTTCCCTCCTAATTACCTAAGCTTCTGCTTCAAGCTGGTCTTTCCCATCTTGTCAATGAGAAGTTTGCAGAAATGGCTTAGTCAAGACAGATCAAATACAGCTCAGTAAACACCATAATCAATCAGGACAGCATTTTTTTAACCCATAGAAAATCCTGTGTAGCATGAATTGATTTCTATCACATTAAAGTGGGGTGAACAAACTGTGACCTGCTAGATATTGTTGGCCTGCAGTTCCTATCATTCCTAGTCAGCACAGCCAATGGAGAGGAATGCTGGGAACTTCAGTCCAACATTGCCATAAAAGACTCCTGCCTCTTTAAAAAGTAGTTGAACCATAGTACTAATAGGTACATTCATGAAACATGATATGCTAGGATATAAGGCAACCCTAGATTAATGTGGATAAGGAGCACATTAGTTCATGCTACTTGATGACTCTTGTTTTCAATGGGAATATTTATTTATTTGATATCTTGCTTTTCTCCAAAATGGGACCCAAGGCAGCTTTTATTAGCTAAACAAACTATGAAGCTTTGCTCTTTGTTTACTGTTTTGTGAAACCTTGGAACAGCTTGGAAAATTTAGTTAATTTACCTGATTACTTATTTATTGGATTTATGGAACTCAATGGCAGTTAACAAGAATAGCCAAAAATAGATCCCAAGGCAAATTTAATAAAACAAATCTAATTAAAACATAAAACAGGTTCAAAGATACAAGATTAAGATGTACTTTCAAATTTATCAATAAATGAAAACAGTATCTAACCAATAAGAAGTTCCTTACGTAATAGCTGAAGTCAGTTGCTAATGGCATGGTCATTTCCTATAGACTCAAAGACATCAGACAAGGAGCAAGCTGAACTTTTTTGAAGGCCAACAATAAAGCCCTTTTTTGTGCCCCCAACACATATCCTTCTGAGCATGGTGGGACAGAAGGAAAAGCGTCTCCCGAAGACCTCAAAACGCTGGCAAGTTTGCACAGTAGGATATGGTTCTTCAGACACCCTGGAACCAACTTATTCAGGGTATTAATCATAGAATCATAGAATCATAGAAATGTAGAGTTGGAAGAGACCACACGGGCCATCCAGTCCAACCCCCTGCCATGCAGGAACACCCTCAAAGCACTCCCGACAGATAGCCATCCAGCATCTGCTTAAAAACCTCCAAAGAAGGAGACTCCACTACACTCCAAGGCAGCATATTCCACTGCCCGACAGCCCTGACTGTCAGGAAGTTCTGCCTGAGGTTCAGGTAGAATCTCCTTTCCTGCAGCTTGAATCCATTGCTCCTTGTCCTGGTCTCTGGAGCAGCAGAAAACAAGCCCTCTTCCTCCTCTACATGGCATCCCTTCAAATAAATTAAGATATAACCAGGGTGTGAGTTCAGACCTGAAACAGTGGTAGCCAGGAATTTGTAGTGTCAAGGGAGTCATGTCCTCTGTACTTGGACAACAGTCTAACTGTAGCATTTTGGATCATCTGAAATTTTTGAAGACAGAAATTTCAAAGGCAGTCCTACATAGAACGTATTACAGCAGTACAGATGCAAAGAAACTAAGGTATGAATCACTTTGGCCAATGTGTTGTTGTGGTCTGAGCACTGGCCTATGGCCCTGGAGACCAGGGTTTGATTCCCCGCTTGGCCATGGAAACACAGAGTAACTTCGGGCCTGTCACACACTTTCAGTCCCCAGAAAACCCCATGATGGGGTTTGCCTTAGGGTTGCCAGAAGCTGGAAATGACTTGAAAGCACTCAACACCTTGGCTAGGTCAGACATACCCAATAATGAGCAGAGTTTCAACTATGTAGCTCAGTGTGGGCTGTCACTGAAACCTGGACATCAGAGTTCAGTACTGAATTCAGCAGTATAGACATACTACAAACCTAGACTTTAAAAGGCACTGTAACCCCATCCAAAGGTTGGTCTTATATTACCTGATCTGCCTTTTGATGGATTCAAAGCATGTGTCTTTGTTGGATTATGCTTTAAATTTTCATATAACAAATGAGGTGGTGGGGAGAGCTACAGATTTATTATTTTTTAACTTCCAGAAAAAGAGAGAGGCATGTACTTTTGGATTTCTGAATCTTAATTAAAATGGGCCATGTCTTGAATTGCAAAATCAAATGAATGAAATCTAGGCTTGACACTCCATCTGGGGTACATGATGGGATGCTTAGAAAAAATTATCCTGCAGTGGTAGTCATGTTAATCTTGTTCCAGCAAAGGCAATAAAAAAGTTTTGTGACATCTTGAAAGATAAACAAGTTTTATTTGACCCAAGCTTTTGTGCACCATAGGCCAATTTATTAGATGATGCAAAACATTTGTAGCTGTTAAGAATAATTTGGTCCAGTATGAACAATATAACAACAGCAACAAGCCTGCATTTTTTCCCCCTAATGCCACTTAGAAAAGCACATCTGCCCTCCAATTCACCTTTCCCTATGTTATGACACAGAAAATTGAATTCAGGGGGGTGGGGAAGAAGATTAGGGTCCATGAAGGCATTTTGTGAAAACTGCTTCATAACCTGCAACCTGCCTTGCCATGAAGGTGAAACGCAGCGGAAGGAAAGTCCAACAACATTTGGAAACTGGACCTTCAGTGCTCCAGAGCCACTAATTCAATGCATCAGTAGGAAACTGTTTGCCCTCTCCCAGATGTTTCGACTACAAGTCTCATGATCTTGCACCATAGGCTGGGACTTGTGGAAGTTGAAGTCCGAAACATGGGCCATTTCCGGACAACAGCCATTTCCGCACGGCACTCTTATCGCGCGATGATTCCACTTTCAACCTCCTATGGAATCCTGGGGTTTGCAGCTTCGGGAGGGGCCGGCGGGCCCCTCCCGAAGCTGCAAACCCCAGGATTCCATAGGAGGTTGAAAGTGGAATCATCGCGCATAAGAGTGCCGTGCGGAAATGGCCCACACTGTTATAGTGCTATCATTCCACTTTCAACATCCTATGGAATCCTGAAAGGCCCCTCCCTAAACTGCAAACCCCAGGATTCTATAGGATGTTGATAGCGGAATAATAGCACTATAACAGTCTAGTCCGGAAATGGCCGCCAGTTCAAGCAAGAATCCAGGCCGTCTCCTGATCTCGTCCCTCTTGCCCTCGGCGGTGTTGCGGTCGGCCTCCTTCCTTCGTTCCCCTTAAACAAAGCGACAAGAGATCCGGCGGCCTGCTTGGCTGGCTGGCTGCCTGCCTTTCTTTCTCCCTCAGCGCCGCCGCTCTCTCACTCCTCAGGCCTCACCGTCCGCTGCCCCGGCAAGGCCCCGCTCCTGTTCGCTGGGGGCGGGCCCGGCCTGCGTGCCTAGTGGGTGAGAGGTGAGGCTCTTGCCCTGCCGACAACGCGCCGTCAGAGGGAAGAAGAAACGGAGGAAGGGAAGCGGCGTCATGGCTGCGCTGAAGGTCTCTCGGGTGAGGAGGCTTGCGAGGGGAGAAGGGGCGTGAGCGGCCGAAGGTGGGGGCGTAAATGAACGGCCGCCGGGGAGATGGGAAGCCTTGGCGGCGGGGGACGGTTAGCGTGAACAGAGCTGGTGTGGCTGAGGGGCTTCCCGTTTCTCAGGGTGGGGGATACGGGGATAGGGCGAGGAGAGTCGGAGGGTGAATAGGATCATAACCTGAGAGTGGGAGATCTGAGGGAAGTCGGAAAGATCTCCTTGGCAGTGGCAGTCATTTTAGTGGGGTTCGAAGAAGGACAACCGTTTTGACAGCCAAAAGATGTTGGTATATGAAACAAAGCACTAGTACGTGCAAAGTTTCACTAGTTTGGCAATAAATTGAAACAGGTTTTTTTCCTTCTTCTTTTCTTTCAATTAGCTGAAACACATTGTAAACCATACATGCTATTTGTAATGTATAATGTATTTCATGTTGTTCGCCACCTCGATCTGTGTGGAGAGGCGGAATACAAATAAATAAATAAATAAATAAATAAATAAAATTATTATTATTATTATTATTATTATCATCATTATTATTATTATTATTATTATTATTATTATTATTATTATTCATCTTGTGACCAAGTGTTGTTGCTTGTGTTGGAACCTCCCATCTTACTTTAAAATGTCTGCTTGCAAATAAAAAGTATTGCCATTTTTCAGAATATAATAGGTTATATGCTCTTACCTGGCTGTGTAAATTAGATTTGGAACTTACGGGAAGATCACGTAGTTTTGTCACTACAAGGGGGCAAGCATTCTTTTTCTCTAAATAAGTATGACGATCTTAAAAAGGACCTAGACATTTGTGTGCAAAGATGTCTAAAACAAAGCCATTATTATGAGACTTTATGAGTTTACCATAGGGAAAACAGGTACACAGAAACAGCCATAATGGAAAGGTCAGAACCTTAAAAACTGTTGTAGTTTTGTGAAAGTGATGGAATTTGGTGAAAGCAGTAAGCCAGTCTGCTTTTTTCAGAGTATGACATTTTAAGTAATGGATTGGCATCGACCCTTCAAAGCAATGGCATGTCTATTTTTTCTGGTTGCATAAAGCATGAAATGTCAGCAGTTAGCACTAGGGATTCACCTCCATAGTTGTTTGCTGAACAATCTGCCGTGAGAGGTGTGTTTGTGTGTGCGTGCATGTGCAAAATACATTTTTTTCTGAGGAGCTAACATATTTTATTTAAAAATATACAGTACAGTATTTTAATACAGTTTCTTTAAAACAACGGCAATTGAAGAATTGATTCCAAAGAGGCGACAGCCATGTCAGGGTATTGCCGCAAAAACAACAGAGAATCTTGGAGGACCTCAAACACTGACAAATTTGTTATTGCATGAGCTATTACAACATGATAACTCACTTCATCAGATGCAAGAGCAAAATTCACTGCGTACAAAAAACAATTTCTTAAGAACTTCTAGACAAATTAACATAGTATCTTGCCATACCTCTTCTCCAGTTGATCTTCCACTAATCCTGGTAAATACAAATCCAGGTTTTAATTGAACATTAACTTTCATGGAGTATATTTGATTCCAGAATTTTTCAGCTGTTTCGCAAGTCCCCCACATGTGGTAAAAAGTTCTCACTTGTTGCTCACATTTCCAACACGTATGAGAAAATTGTTATGCATTTTGGTAAAATTTTCTGGTGTCAAATACAAACAATATACCATCTTGTAAAAGTTCTCTTTAAGATTGTGACATAATGTAAATTCATTTTCCTCCATCCAGATTTTCTCCCATTTTTCTTTCTTTATATTATGTTCAGCATTTTCCCCACTTTATCTTACAATCTTTAACCGACTCTTCTTCCATCTCTGTTTTTAACAAAAGTTTATACTTCTTACTAATCAAATGTTTACCATTTGAGAACAATTGTTTCTCCAAATCAGATTTAGTCAACTCAAAGTCAAACAATTTTTATCTACTTTATATCTCTACTATCTGTTTATAAGAGAACCATTGAAAACTATAACTTGGATGTTAACTCTTAAATCACTTTAATTCTGTATTGTTCCTGCTTAAAGTCCAGAAGGTCTCAATAAGTCACTTGTTTTTTCCATTGTCATACAAAACTTCTTGTGATGACACCAAAAAGGGTGTTTTAGGATATAAACTTGGTTTATATCTGTTCAATATTCTTAACAGACTTCTTCTTAAGTAATGATTATTAAAATCTACATTCACTAACATCATACCACAATATCCATGCCACCCAAATCTCAGTTCATACCCTTCTCAGTCCAACAGTATCTTGTCAACGCAATCCAATCTTTGAATAGTACCAAATAACATGAGAAGAAATACAGTTTCAGTTTTCCTTGTTTTTTTTCAACTAGCCTCATCACATTGCAGTATTTCTACAAGATAGGAGCCTGAACATTCTCTTTGACATCTCTCTCTCTCTCTTGAATGACAATACTTTTCCATCTAAGGGTTGCAGGTTTTTCTTTAATAATTCTATAGCTCATCTATCTTCTCTATTGCTGTTAAACCCTTTCTTTAGATTCTTATTATATTTGTCATATATAGATTATTGCAATGGTCTGTTTAGTAGTCTTCTTGTTTTTTAATTTCAGTTTATTAGGTCTGTTACAAATGCTACTGCCCACATAATTATTTGTGCATTATTCATGTAACATTCGTATGTTTCTTCACTAGCTTCTTCTAGTATTTTGAACTCCATTTAGAGTTCCTAAGTTTATGGCCTAAATCCAATTATTAGTTCTGTCTAGAGGAGATCCATTGAATCCCTAGAATTTACATGAGGTGAATTAATACGTTCCTCTCGATTCAATGGGTTTACTATATTTGGGACAAGTTATTGAATTTTGGGCCTATATACCTGCATGAGCTTAACCTTTCTTTTCTAATTTTGTTGGCCTTTTCCTCTATTCTGCTCAGATCGGTTCATTAAATTCTGAATGAAATTACTGAACTTGTTTGTTTTATTTATCATTATATTTTTACCTGAGCCCTTTCTACATGAAATGGTATCCCTCTTTTTTGAAAAAAAGAAATTTTGCAAGTCTTCTGTCACATTTCCTCAGTGGTTTTCTGTTTGACTTCTTTGTTTGTTTTCCAGGTTGTCAACTAATTATTGTATAGGTTTTATTTTAACTCTGTTTTACTTGATTTTAGTCTTTCTAAGGCAGTGCAGAGTTTCTCCGTTCCAAGTTCCGTTGCCTTAATTTTCATGTCTTTAGATTCTAAATCAGTAGGCAAAGACCTACACCTTTTATATGAGCTCTTCATTTAAAAAAAAAAATTGCTCTGTTTATAAGTATATAGCCTTGAAACAAAAGAGTAATGAGAAAATGTGTTCCAGATTGGAATA
Source organism: Ctenosaura bakeri (assembly GCA_948474755.1). NCBI lineage: Eukaryota > Metazoa > Chordata > Lepidosauria > Squamata > Iguanidae > Ctenosaura > Ctenosaura bakeri. The sequence continues at coordinate 104,755 of CAOLHI010001857.1, read as the reverse complement.
CATAGAACTTTCCAGCTACTGCTGGTCTTAATGTATTTTATTCTGTGTTTTAATAAATTGGTCCCATTACCCTTTCATTTGCCTATGTGTGTGTGTTTGTGTGTGCTGGCACTTTTAATAAGTTTAGACAATATATTGGAAGTTTCTACCAAACGTATTTAATTCTCTTTTAAAACAAATCTCCAGGTGATACGAAACATTGCTACATGTGGCTGGAGAGCACAGTCCAGTCAAGCTACTGCAGCATTACCAAAAGGCAAATTTGCATCTGGATTTAGTTTTGGTAAGTACTGAAAAAATAGTCCTTATTTTATACTAAGTGGAGAGTCTTTAGGATTTCCACACAGCTATTTCAACTTTCAGTCAGTGGTTGCTTTTTTTTTTTTTTTTTGGTTAGGAAGATAAGATGGGGAAGCAGTGCAAAACCCTGGAAAGTTAAAATAGAAAATATCATCTAGAGATTATCTATAAAACTAAGTATATGAAAGACAAGATTGAAGCACCATAACTCTTAAGTCTGAAATTACATCAGAAGTGTAGGCTTTTTGTTTCTAAAGGATTCTAGAAGAGGGATCAGACAAATAAGGCAGTCAACATCTACTAGTTGTATGGTCTACAGTCCTTCCAGTATCAAAGGCAATATGCTAGTTGCTTAGAAATATGAGTTAGATTCATGTACTAGTTCTTGTAGCAGCCATGCTGAGTGGTAAATTCTGGGAGTTGTAGTTTTTAACACACAACTCCTGCTTGTAACTGGTTGCGAGCTTTGACTACTACAGAAAACAGAATGTTGCAATATTTAGACCTCTGATCCAGTCCTCCAAGGTTGCTCTTAAATCACCAAAAAAACAAAACAAAAAAACCAATCTGGAGTAAGGCACAAAGCAGCTATTGTGTGATGTATGCACCAAGAAGTGTTTTTGTAAGGAACAAATTAGCAATCCCTTTCTCAACTAAATAGAGGCTCCTATTTTTATTAACTTCTCCAAACACTAATTACATTTTTCCTTAGTTGTAGTTTTCTTTTCAGTGGTTCGTGCCTCATACCCAGAGCTTAGAAAAAGTTTCTTGTGATTTTTCCTGCTGTCTCTTGATTCAAGCAGTGATTTCCCTACATTGCCATCTGACATGTTTTCCAGAACTTACTGAAGAACAGAAAGAATTTCAAGCCACAGCTCGGAAATTTGCTAGGGAAGAAATTTTGCCTGTTGCTGCTGAGTATGACAGAACTGGAGAGGTATATCTGCTCTATAGTGGGGGAATACCTTAACATTTTATTGTGCAAACTCCTCTAAATACAGAAGCTATGGATATTATACCTTTGTGTCTCTTTTTCCTCCATAGTATCCTGTTCCCCTCATAAAAAGGGCATGGGAGCTTGGCTTAATGAATACTCACATACCTGAAAGCTGTGGTAAGAGAAATGCTTTTTAAGCTTTAAAACAAAGTAGACTGAGGAATACTTATATAGGAGTCAAAGACAGATCAATAGATAGATTTTTATATGCATAATATTTTCTGAGTTTGAAGAAGGAATCATGATTGCCAGGATGTTTAATGCAAAATGAACGCTCATGTACTGATACCTTGTAAGAAATAGCAAAGTTCTCAAACAGTCAAGGCTATTTCACATGTATATGTATATAAATTCTTCATCTTTTTTCTTTTTTTTCACGGCCCACTTAATGACTAGCAGATAAATGTGTGAATAGACTTAATTGAAGGGCATGTTGTTGCTGCTAGACTGTCCTTTGTTGTTTAAGGAGTTGAAAGGAGAGAGATCTAGTTTTATCAATATTTGTGGTATCAAGCCTGTGTTAGCCCATTCACACATGTAAACCATTATGATGAAGGTCAGCCCTGGATTATTTGAGCTGTTAGGATTACTCTGAATAGAAATATACCATATCGTGCATGTACGTATGTGCATACTTTTGTTTAAAGGCAGTATGAAGAATGAATTGAACCTGGAAATAGATTGGTCTTGCTGTAGTAGGATATGGAAGTAATTAAGTGTTCATCATAGTATAGATTTTTATGGGGTAAGTGTTCAATAATATTTTGTCTTAGGTGGCCTTGGCCTTGGCACTTTTGATGCCTGCCTCATTACTGAAGAATTGGCTTATGGATGTACAGGGGTTCAAACTGCTATTGAAGCAAATTCCTTGGGTGTAAGTATTTTTTCTTCTTCTCTTTGTAGTACTTAATCTAGGCAATCACATCTCATGTATTAAAGCCAAAACCTTTTCTTACAGCAAATGCCAGTCATCATTGCAGGGAATGAGCAGCAGCAGAAAAAGTATCTGGGAAGAATGACAGAGGCACCCTTAATGTGTGTAAGTATTTTTCACTGTGTATAGAACTATTTTTCTTTCTTGGTGAATACGTTTGCACACTTGAATTAAAGCATATTTAATCATTCAGAGATGATGGAAATGTATTTGTGTGTAGTAATAGGATTAGAGTCCAGTCTTAGTAACAGGTTGCTATGTTGAACAGTAAGGTATTATGCATTCATCAGTTGTTGCCAGAGTATATGTACAGAGTTTAGCAACATCTGCACTGATACTAGTTAGTAGCTTAGCTGCTGTGTCTGTACAAACTGAATCTCATAGACACATTTCAAAGGTTAACGTTATGCATTGCAGCAGTCAAGATATACTATAAACTAAGGTATGGATGGCTATTACCAAAGCAGGTTGAATCAGGAACGATGTATTAGGACATCACAAGTTATATATCAAACTGTATATTAAACTGTGATAATATCTAACTTCACATATATTACTCTCACTTTGTTTCTTCACATGTATAAATGGCTTTCTTTCAGGCCTACTGTGTAACAGAACCTGGAGCAGGCTCAGATGTTGCAGGTCTCAAAACAAGAGCAGAAAAGAAAGGAGATGAATATATAATTAATGGGCAAAAGATGTGGATCACCAATGGTGGTAAAGCCAACTGGTATAGGAGTCATTATTTACACAACTTTACTTCGCTTATAGTACTTTCCTTTTGACATACTGGTGTGTCAGTTACAGGTGTACAAACCACTTCCCAGCATTAAAGCCATTCTTGAACTATGTTCAGAATCAGCAAGAAACCAAATGTTTGGAACTGGAACTGGAGTAGGAATATTCAATATTGTTTTCCATGCATTGTTTTCCAAATGGGACAACAGCCAATATAGAAAGATGTCTCCTATATCCCTGGCCATAATACAAGAGTTGACTTGGGAAGGAAGGGAATGGGACTGTGGGTCACAGAGTGAGGGCAAACTTGTAAATTAGAGATGGGCGAGCTGCATAGATCCAGGGGCCAATTCTCACTTGCCAGAAAATCATCAACCCCAAAGTCCACTTGAGGTTTTATAAAAACCCTCCCCTTTTTGATAAAATGCGTGGAGGGCTGTGCCTTGTTTTTAAAGAGCAGCTGATTTTCCTAGTCTTCAAAACATTGTAGTTCTCCTTGATTTGGTGTTATCTATGCATATGTGTTAAGTGATATACTGCAGTGTGGAACAATCACATATACATATAGTATTTAAAGATTAGAATATGATCCCAACTTTGTTAAGACCCACTGAACTCAGTTGGACTACATGTCTGTGTACATATGCTGAGGATTGTACTGTGAGGGTATGTTGCCCCTTTATCCAAAATCCTCAATGAATATTTAGTTTGTGGTGTAAGCATCTATTACACTGAAAGTGAAATTTAAATTGCTCTATCATCTGTGTTTATCACTAGGTATTTTTTGCTGGCTCGCACTGATCCTGATCCCAAAGCTCCTGCAAGTAAAGCTTTTAGTGGATTTATTGTGGAAGCAGATAGCCCCGGCATACAAATTGGAAGAAAGGTACAGTTGAAATATTTCAGTCTTAACTGAGAGATCAGGAATTGATTTCTTTCAATAAGGGTTGAAAAAAGCACTAACTTTGCACTTCAAAAATTGACCTGAAAGAACAGTGAGCTTAAGCTTCATGCACATTGATCCTGAGCATCAAACAATAGAGCTACTAATGCTGAAGGAATGGTGTGGGGAGGCCATCTTCAGGAGTCCTCCTTTCCTTTTGTGCTTCATGAAAAGCAGCTCAGGAAGGCCGAGGCAGCACAAAAAAGGTGGTGCCTCTTTGCTCCTTTTCTGTAGAAAGGCCTTGCTGGATTTCAGTAGCTTCCACAACCACAAAATGTTCACAAAATGACCAATGTGGATCCAACTGATAAGTTTTGCTTGTTTTCTTGTAGAACAAACCTAAGTTGTGGCACTTGTATATACTTTTGATGTGTAATCCTTCATATACATCCCTAGAAGTAAATTTCTGTCTGTTAGAAAGCTTACAATTAGATTATGCGTTTGTTCATATTTCTATTACATAAGAATTTTTCTAAGAAAAAAAAACATAGCTGAGTGCTCTTTCTGCTAGAAGGAACAATTACACATCACAGCCACAGCAGATGAATAAATATTAGAATAGAACTGTGTGTCCATTATATATGAATGAGACGGGGTGGGGGTGGGGAAACCAGCCTGACAAATAATTATTACAGGGATAGTTACCAGCCTACTTCTTCATCAGTCAATGTTTATCTCACACTACATGTAAACTCTTCTTTTCTGAGAGAGGAGGAGAACTTAGGCATATTGTGGCAGTTGCAGGGCAGACAGGATTCCAGTCTGTGCATAGAGTTGACTATTTCCCTTTCATTCCTTAACAAGGATAACCACTTTTCGTATACATGTATGATTCCTGTATATGGAAGGGCTTCTGAGTTCATCGCAGTGTTGGTAACATTGCCATATCTATTTCCATCACATGCACTGAGCTCCATAGTGGAAATGGTGCCCGTGCTTGCCAAGCATTCTGCATGGACATTAAATTCCCTGCCATTTTAAATTCTGCTCAGGGTTCCCAGATTATTGAGAAAGCTTGCTTGGTAAAACGAAGTGTGGAAAATCGCAATTAATGATAAACTAACATGTAGAATTAGGTTTATGAAAGGTTTGGTTAAAGGGAATGATTTTGAAGAAATTTGGAAAATATTTTTGGATAAAGTTCTGAAAAGAGATAGTAATACTACCTTGTCAAAAGAAGAATGGCAATTTTGGAAAGTGGATTAAATAAAAAGTTGGCTCTGGGGGGTGGGTATTTTTTAGTTTTAGTTTTGTTTTTCTTTTATGTTGTATATTTTGTAATTCTTAGTAGGTGTGTGTGTTAAACTTGTGATTTATAGATTTAAAAGGATAAGTGATGTCAATGTTTTTTTAAAAAAAAAGTTAAATGAATTAACAATAGAAATAGATTAAAGGGGATGTGAAAAATATTGAATTAAATGTGAAATTATAATAGTTGAACAGATTTATAAATTTAAGGGTAAAGGTGCAAAATAACAATGAAAGTTAGTATTGCTTAAGAGAAGAGAAAAAAAAGAAAAAGAAAAAAAAATTATTATTTTTTAATTCACTATTATGTATATCACATGGTGTTTAATTTTTTTTTCTTGTTTTGTATTTGTGATTTAGTTATATAATTAATAAAAATTTAAAAAAAATTTAAAAAAAAAAAAAAGAGAAAGCTTGCTTATGCATAGTGCTTTCCACTCAGATATAAATCTGCTGAGGCCAGTCAAATTTATTCCACAGTAAGTGGGTTTAAGATTTCAGTCCCAGCCTAGCATTCCACCTTTATTTTTAGTTTATACCTCACTTCAGTGAGATGAAGAAGATCTTGATTTTGATACCTTTATATTGATGAAATTCACCTAATGTTCATGGAATCTCTCTAACCTGTCAAATCAGAATTGGATGTTCTGACTACAGAATTGAATGAGTACAGTTTATCTGCAGGAAAATATAACTGGTGGAAGTAAAATGTTGTGTGGAACAGGTGAAGCAGAGAGAATCATATTCTTACTAGTCTAATTTGAGGGAATACTTCCCTTTTTCCTGGATACTAGCATATCTGTAGTCTTCTATAAAATGCTGAAGAATAAGACTCGGAACTTGTATAAAAACACCAGACACAACTGGATTTTTTAACAAGTTTCATTTCTTCTGTAAATGTTATCTATTTCTCTTGTTTTTGTTGGAATTTCTTAGAACAGCAAGAAGTGGATTTTTTTAAAAAGTCATATTTAATACGTAGTGGTAGGTTGACAACAATCCAAGAGAACATTAATCTGTCATGAAACCTCCAAAAGCCTTTACACATCTTTGACTTTTAATATTCCTTTATGTGTGACACTCATCCTAGTAGCATCCACAAAATCTTGTTCTTTCTCTCTTGGTTAAAAAAAATGCTATCTGTGTTAGTTTTCATGAAACAAAGGTTATGTTAATAAGTAATCATATATTTTATAAATTTCCCCTTCAGGAACTTAATATGGGTCAGCGCTGCTCAGATACACGAGGGATTGTTTTTGAAGATGTAAGAGTACCCAAAGAGAATGTTCTAATTGCTGAGGGAGCTGGCTTTAAAATAGCCATGGGAGCGTTTGATAAAACAAGGCCTCCAGTAAGTATTGGGCAGAAGAAAATTGAGAAATTACAGAGTTTTAAGAGTTATAGAGTTCACATTTTCTGATATCTGTCATTAAAACCACAGGTAGCAGCTGGTGCTGTAGGATTAGCACAGCGAGCCTTAGAGGAAGCTACCAGGTACGCTCTAGAAAGAAAAACCTTTGGAAAGGTAATCGCAGAGGTATGTGTATTTCAGTTACTTGATATTAATAGCCACTTACTGGTACTTTCTGTTGAGGGAGATTTTTTTTTCAATGTCCTGAAAAAAAAAATCAGCAAACAGAAGTCACAAGGAGATATAATTCTCTAATCTTTATTAAGAATTTGCTTATATTTTGGAGCAGTGACATTTTTTAAAAGATCTCCTGTGCAGAGGAGGATTTAGGATTGCTGGATGTGGCAGTTTAAAGCATTCGAACATCATATGGCAAAGATGCTGCTAATTCTGTCACTGTTTGGTAATATGTTCTAGTCACTGCCAAGAACTCAAGTGGCATTGGTATGAGTAGTTTTATAATGCCCATCAGTCTAGGCAAGCAAGGCCAGAGGTTGGAGATGATGGGATATGTAGTCCAACACTACTTGCTCCTGACCTAAAATAATGACTGTTAATATAACTATGTTTTAACTTGGTTTCTTTGACCATATTATTTGATTGTAAGCTATTTTTAACCTTTCTTGTCTGTCTCAAACAGATGAAATGATTTACCTCTCAGTTTCTGTGTTATATACACTAAGGATGAAACTCACATCAGTTGTGATAACTGTTATGTTATGATTACAAAATGAATATAGCTGGGTATATAGTTAATTAGAAAACAGTGAGATGCAAAGTAGAATTATGAAAGGCATATTTTTTTGAGAGCAATAACAATGTAATTGGTAACTTTGTGATAAATAATACATGCCTAAGGACTAAGCTGTCATTTAAGTTTCTTGACAGTGATCCCTATCTTACTGCTTCTTTTTTCCTTGAATGGCCATGGTGATACATGCCTTAGTTAAATCCGATTTTAATTATTGTTAATGTGCTGTATTTGGTGCTATTTTGCAAAATGTTTGAAAACATTTTGGTGCAAAGAGCTGCAGCCAGATTGTTAGCTGGGAATGGCTGCAGGGAGCACATGGCTCCCTTGTTACAACAGCTTCATTAGCTACCAGTCTTTTTCCAAGCTCAGTACAAAGTGCTGGTTATGACCTATAAAGCTATATATAGATTGAATTCAGGTAGTCTGACTGAGCCTATATGGTTTTGAGATCTTCAGGGAAGGCCCTTCTCTCAATCCCATCCTGCTCACAGCCTTTTCTGGTGAGAATGTGGAAGAAACTCCTCTCAGTGGCTGATCCCAAGCTCTAGAACACCCTTTGAAGGCAGCTTAGACTGGCACTGCCTTTGCTGTCCTTACGCAGGCAGATGAGAAATCCTTTGTTCTTACAGCTTTTGGAAAATTGGCTGTAAGGACTCTTAATAATGAGCTGTTTGCTGATTTTTAATTTTCATCTTTTTAATGAGTATGTTTTAAATTATTTTAATTCTGTAGATAGTTGAACTAAAGTTTGTCAATTGTATTTTGTATGTTTTCACCTGTATGTTCTGTTTTAATATTTATAAACTGCTTTGTGTCCCACTTTGGACAAAAAAAGTAGCATGTAATTGAAAAAAACCGTCATCCTCATCATTCAAACAAACTATTCAGCTATACATATTAATAATGCATACACTATCCTTTTGAGTTATATAACATATACATGGTATCACTTTCTTAACATTTATTGCTGTTCTTCAATCATAGCATCAAGCAGTGTCTTTTATGTTGGCTGAAATGGCAATGAAAGTTGAACTCGCTCGCCTGGCTTACCAAAGGGCTGCGTGGGAGATAGATGTTGGTCGTAGAAATACCTACTATGCATCTATAGCAAAGGCATATGCTGGAGACATTGCAAATCAGGTAGCTGCTGATGCTGTCCAGATCTTTGGAGGAAATGGATTCAACAGTGAATACCCAGTAGAAAAGCTAATGAGAGATGCCAAAATATATCAGGTAAGCATTCTGTATGATGTAAGTACAGGCTATTGCTATCTTAAAGGATTCATATTATTGGTCTATTAATAAACGACATTTTGTAGTTCAAAAGGAAAAGCTTTGCATAGAGCAATTTCTTATGAAGAATTCTCATAGAAGAGAATTGCACACTTTTCAAAAGTGACTCTTACTATTCAGTTCTTTGAAATTATATGTCTTAGAAGTAGTCTGTTTAGCCACTCACAATGTTTGTTTTAAACTGTTAAATCTAACTGATTGACTGAAGAGGTTTATCCTGGTAGGGACAATGAGCTGAGCTACTCTGGCTTAATAGTGTTAACACAGAAGTATGGCCCACTTGTTTTAGCAGCAATTATTCCTATGTGAACTTGCTTGTTTGCAGCTATACAGAGTGCTTATATGCGTATTTATTGAAAAGTAAATTCTACTGAATTCAGTGGTCTAAATAAGACTTTATAGAATTGCTCTGGTAGACTTAAATGACTATATACTGTGCTGTTTTGTCATATAACTTAGATAATAAGCATGCAGCTTGTACGTTTATCATATCAGTGTGCAATTAATTGTAGCTATATGTTTATTACAAATTTTCCAGTACTCATAAGTAAATAAATATAAGTAAATAAAAAAAAATCTCCCTAAAACAGGTGTCAGTTGCACACAAAATAATGTTTGCCACAGAGGACATTGGATGTGATAGCTCATGTTGCATTATTTTTTTAATACTGTAAGAATGTAAGAATGCTGACAAAAATCTGAAGAGTTGTACATGTTAAACAGGAGTCTTCATATTTAAACCCCTGTTGAAATCGAGAGGACTTTCAAAGAAGTTTGTGATGTGCCAGTTCACACTGTTGTTCAGTGTAAAAAATATCACTGTGAATGCCCAAATCCTTAGGCTTGTGCAAAGAAGCTTTCCAGACTCCATCCCTTAAGATCAGCCTTGTAGTAATTAATGAACGTTTTATTATCCCCATTGTAGCATTGTTCATCTTCATTTCATGGAAATACTGTATAGCTTCAAAGTGGCTGAAAAGTACATATTACTTACTAAACATTTTTTCTTTCAGATATATGAAGGAACAGCACAAATTCAGAGGCTGATTGTGGGCCGTGAACACATTGGCAGATTTAAAGGCTGAAAGGACACTTTTTTTATTGAATGATAAAAAAATAACAAAAAAGACAGCAAAGTAAATATACACACAATGATAATACATAAAACAATACAAAAGAAAACAAACCACAAAATAATGTACACAATAAACTAACAAAAAGGAAAACAAAACTACAAATATCAAACTAGACAACAGAAAGAACATTGAAACCACATAGATACAGTTTGAATTCCTAGGATGTATTAATCCAGCTCTGCAAACACTTGTACCCATTCTGGAATGTTAGAAGAAAAAAATTGCCTCCATAGTTGAACTTTTTTTTCAGCTACATATCTTTCTTATTTTTAATATATAAAAAGATGGCCACTTAACTACGGAATGGTTAGCCTGGAGATTTCTTGAATCATTGCATGTCAGTACTGTATATCTTAAAAGAACTCTGAACTTTCACCTGGCTTTAAACCAAATTGAATTGTTTTCCTTGACTTCAGATGTCTTCTCTGCAGCGTCTTTCAAGTGCCTGGAATCTGAAAATTTAACTGACATATTTAAGATCTGATAACAGTAGTAGTAATTTGGGTTACAAATAATGTAATGTGGGGAAGGGCCATAAAGAGTATTCTGGGGAATAGAGTGTTATAAATTGATGATTTTATCATAGAGTTTACATCAACATTGTGACCATGCCTGTCTTTAATAACTACTAAATGTTATATACAAGGTATATTATTTACAATGTCACCAAATAAGTAGCCCATGGGTTTCATGCATACTTGCCATTCTGTGCACAGGAGTCCTTCAGTATTCACCATGACAGTTCACAATAGTATGTGTGTGTGTTTTCATAAGCTCAACAGCACACAAAGTTAATATCAAATCTCTTTTAATGGTGGACATTACTCTTTTACTTTTGAAACCAACACCTTCCTTAATCCACACAAATGCTTTTAAAAAAGTGCCTCAGAAAAAGCCATCCATTTTTTCTAGATATTAAAATAACTTCCCTAAACTAATTTTGTTGCTTTGGAAACTATGAATCTTAGCAGTTTTGTAACCAAGTTTGTGTGTGGCAGTTGTGAAATAAGAATTGTGAGACCTGTTTTGAATATTTATTTGAATATACATAACTAATGATTACAGTGCCTTTGCATTTGGTTATAGGAATGTTACTAAACTTGTATTTTGTAACAATCAAATATGATTAAAATGGTCATACAGTGCAATAGTTTTGCTGGTAACATTAATAGTACTGGCATTATTTTTGTTAGCTAGTGTTAAATTTAAAGCAAGTTCTTCTACAATCAGAACTTGATATGAGCTGTCAGCTTTCTTTGTAACCTGGACTGTGAATATCTTTTGACAATGAAATGTTCATTTATTAAATATGTCCTAAGATGTAGCTGAATATATTGGTATGAACTCTTTAATTTTGTTCAAGTAAGTTAGTCCCTCTGATGCACTTGACTAAGGTATTCCTCCTACCTTATGGAGTTTTTATGTTTAAACCAGGCAAGGGAGTTGTGTTTTACTTCAGATGTAGAACTGCAGCTCCTTCACAGTTGGCTGCACTGGGAAAGACTGCTGGAAGATGCAATGCAACAATATGTAGAAGGTCATATAATTCCCACTCCTGGTTTAAATTAAAATTGTAGATAGTAAAGATGTTTTAAAAATCTATGCTTGTAAGACCTAGATAAATGTTGCTGTACTGTTGAAGCATATTGAAATGGGATATTTTATATTTTAAGCCACCTTATAAGGTGTCTAAGAAATACATTAAATAGAAAAATAAAAGATCAGGTAATACATATTGTATCTGGTGCTCAAGTGGTAAAACTTGACTGAAGTGCTACAAACTGCCTTCCAATCTCTCCCAACTGAATAACCTCTCTCAAATAAATTACGCATTTTGTTTAGTGAGAAAAACTTGAGCATGCTCAGTTTGAGTGCCCAGTGCAATTTTTATAGTCAGTGCAAGTCTAACATATTTCTTATTACACATAATTTTTTCAAAAAAATTACCAGTACTCTTCTGAGTTCTGTCTTCTCATAGTTTAGATGAATTCATTTATCTTTTCTTTCATCTTTTTAGCCTTTAGTTTAAGACTGCAGCTTAATGTACAACACTCAGTGTCACAGATCGTGTTGGTTTTGATGAAAGCTGAAAGAAGCCATCCATCTTTCTTTTGACTTATTATTTTGTGAAACTTCCCTTTATAAAAAGGAAACATTTCTGATGATGAGAAAATGTAATACTTCAGCAAGAAGATGCATAAAGGAGCAATATTTTGAATATTTTCACCAATACTACATTTCTAGAACATATGTAGACACAGCTATCATTCCTTCCTAATCAGCCTTTGTTGTTAGCTTATTCATGCTCAGTGTGTTTCACATGGTATAGCCATTGTTTTTAAACATTATCCACTGCAAATTGAAATGCCTCTAAGAAACAGGATTAGAATGGTAGAAAGTCTGCTTCAGACTTCTGCTCAGCTGTGAAGTTTTTTATTTGCCTACCCTAGATCTGTCTTCATCCCGTGTGATGCCCAGGTTCTATAATAGTAAAAAGAGTTTCATGGGAAGTAAGGGAGTTGAAAACAGTATGCTTAATACTTATATGTTTCAAAGTTCAGTTGGGGATATATACCCTCCTGTTGACTGACTTCAAAGCTAAATGGGGTAGGGTAGGCCATGGAACAGTACAAGTCTTCTGTGATTTTAGAAGAGATGCATAACTCAATCCCTGTATTGGCTATTGAGTTTAAGTGTGGGATCCCTGCATACTCTAAACTTGTCTGGAATTGATGTAGAATTAAGAGCTGAGTTTTTACAAAAATGTCCTTAGATGAGTTCTGATGTAATCAAGCAGCAGAAAAGTCTACTAGGACAGGAAAAGTAAGGAAAAGTAAGAGATGCTGCAAACACATAGTTCTGTCCCATATGATATGGGACCAAACTCCTCCATTCTTCAGTTAAGTGGACGTTTACTGAAGTAGCTTTCCCCAGCTTCATGGCCTTCAGATAAACATACAATATGTTAATTCTGCCTCCACTGGCAGCCACATAACAGGTAAAAGCAATAGAAAGAAACATGAGCTCCCCAGTTCACAAGAGGTCAGGAATCCCCATAGGCAGAACTGGGTTTCTATGCATGCACTCACCAGGCTTTTTGGTGCCTTATCCAGGCAACCATCTGCCTCTCCCTCCGGTGTCCATCAAGGCACAGATGCTGAATAAACCAATATGAATGGTAGGATGAAAAGGCCAAAGGGACGAAAGTAAGACTTTGAAGAAGGGGACAAGGCTGTGTTAGGGACAGCGCCTAATCCCTATAGTGATTTCTCATTTTCTGCTTAATCTGACTTTACAACTAGTACTTTGCTGTGAGGACAAGTAAGAAAAGACCCTAGAAAGGAAGGGATATGGAAAGGTAAGAAAGCACAAACAGATTATGACAAACACCCTGCTTGCATCCTGGGAAGAGAATGAGTACTCAATTCAGATAAAGGTGCCCAACCTTCATTGCTGAATTAAAAAATGGTCCACAGATTGGAAATGCTCTAAAATATACTCCAATTCCCAAGAAAGGAGACACCAGAATCATTTTCTTAGTTTCTCAAGCAAGCAAAGTGATGCTCAAAATTTGACAACAAAGACTTCTACTGTATGTGGACTGAGAAATGCCAATGCCCAAGCTGGATTCAGGAAAAGAAGAGGCACTACGGAATATATTGTGAACATACATCCAATAATGGACTGTATCAAAGAATTTCAGAAAAAAATTGGCCTGTGCTTCACAGATTATAACAAAGCCTTTGATTGTATAGAACATGAAAAGCTATGGATTGCTCTTAAAGAAATGGGTATGCCACAGTATTGGATTATCCTGGTATATTAGGACAAGAGGTTACTATAAAGACAGAATACAGAGAAACGAAATGGTTCGCAGTTGGCCAGAAGGGGAGGCAGGCCATTTATTATTTCACCCTATTTGTTTAACTTGTACACTGAATGTATCATACGTAAAATGAGATTAGACTTGGAGGAAGGAGCCGTGAATATTGAAGGAAGGAACATGAACAGTTTAAGATGTGCAGATGACACCATACTACTAGCAGAAAAGAGCAAAGACTTGGAGCAATTACAGAAAAAAGTAAAGGGAAAGAATGCTAATGCAGGTTTACAGATGAAGAGGGAAAAACCAAAAAAACAACTACAGATGAGTTATATAGCTTTAAAGTAGATTATGAAGACATTGAGATTGGTCAATTTTTTCCCATACTTTGGCTCAGTCATTAATCAGAATGTAGACTGTATTCAACAAATCTGAATAGGAACATTTGGAAGGGGAAGTATGAAGGAATGCAATAAAATTCTAAAATGTAAAGATATATATGTAAGATATATGAAAAGATATAAGTACAAAAGTCAAAATCATCCATGCCTAGTTTTTTCCCCAGTTTCTTTGTGTGGCTATAAAAGCTGGATAGTGACAGGGAGACAATTTATTTGAAATGTGGTGCTGTATGAGACTTCTACAGATTTCATAGATCACCAAAAAGACAAATAAATGGGTCCCAGAGTAATTAAAGTTGAACTGTCCCTAAAAGCCAAAAGAACTAAACAGAATTTTTCACACTTTGGACATATGCAGGACTCATTGGAAAAGATAACACTTGGTAAAATAGAAGACTGTAGGAAAAGAGGAAGACTACATGACAGATGGATAGACTCAAGAAAGTTATTGCCCTGAGTCTGCAAGACCTGAGCATAAAGAAGTTAGTAAAATGTGGGCTGGACAGGGCTACTGTTAGTTGGATTTCTAATTGGTTGACCGACCGAACCCAAAGGGTGATCATGAATGGCTGCTTTTCATCCTGGAGAGAGGTGACTAGTGGGGTGCCACAGGGTTCTGTCCTGGGCCCAGTGCTGTTCAATACTTTTATCAATGACTTTGATGAAGGAATAGCGGGCATGCTCATCAAATTTGCAGATGACACCAAATTGGGAGGGGTTGCTAATACGCCAGAGGACAGGATCAAAATTCAAAATGACCTGGATAGATTGGAGAGCTGGGCTGAGGCTAACAAAATGAAATTCAACAGAGAAGTGTAAGGTCCTACACTTAGGTAGAAAAAATGGAATACAGAAATATAGGATGGGGGACACGTGGCTGGATATCAGTATGTGTGAAAGGGATCTAGGAATCTTCATAGACCACAAGCTGAACATGAGTCAGCAGTGTGATGCGGCAGCCAAGAAAGCCAATGCAATTCTTGGCTGCATCAATAGGAGTATGGTGTCTAGATCGAGGGAGGTACTGGTACCACTCTGCTTTGGTTAGACCCCCATCTTGAATACTGTGTCCAGTTCTGGGCACCCCAATTCAACAAGGATATTGACAAGCTGGAGCAAGTCCAGAGGAGAGCAACCAAAATGGTGAGAGGCCTGGAAACCATGCCCTATGAGGATAGACTTAGAGAGCTGGGGATGTTTAGTTTGCAGAAGAGAAGGTTAAGAGGGGACATGATAGGCATGTTTAAATATTTGAAGGGATGCCATGTAGAAGAAGGAGAGGGCTTGTTTTCTGCCGCTCCAGAGACCAGGACAAGGAGCAATGGATTCAAGCTGCAGGAAAGGAGATTCCACCTGAACCTCAGGAAGAACTTCCTGACAGTCAGGGCTGTCCGGCAGTGGAATCTGCTGCCTCAGAGTGTAGTGGAGTCTCCTTCCTTGGAGGTCTTTAAGCAGAGGCTTGATGGCCATCTGTCGGGAGTGCTTTGAGGGTGTTCCTGCATGGCAGGGGGTTGGACTGGATGGCCCCTGTGGTCTCTTCCAACTCTACATTTCTATGATTCTATGAGGAGGGCTGTCTCTGACTTGTCGAAGTTGACTTGAGGGCACTTCACAAAAACAAAGACTTCTACAGGACTGGGCTGCATGGTGACACACGGATCGAAGTATGTCTTTCCTTTTCCTACTGCAGCAAGTATTTGGATACATTTGATTGCCTACTCTGAGAGAATCTGACTCTGCAAACATTCATTTTGTATTATTAACCCTGCAGTGCTAGGACCGTGCTGAGAAGTAAGTTCCAATTTGTTCAGTGGGACTTACCTCTAGCTAGTCGTGTGTAGTTTTGCCCCTTAAGTAAAACAAATGTTCAAAGCTATTGCACATTCCAATTGCTTTGCATCTGGAACCACAAGCATTGTAGACGTGCTCCCTTGCAGCCATGTTTTTATCCTTACAACAATCCTAGCCATTTCCGCACTGGACTTTTACAGCGCTATTATTTCACTTTCAACATCCTACTACGGAATCCTGGCGTTTGCAGTTTTGGCCCCTCCCGAAACTGCAAACCCCAAGATTCCGTAGTAGGATGTTGAAAGTGGACTAATAGCGCTATAAAAGTCCAGTGCAGAAATGGCCCCTATCAAGGCGATTCAGTGAACAGCTGTGAGTACCTCAAAGTGACCTAATGAATTATTGCACAGGAAACTGGAAATTGAAGTTCATATTCAATTTGTCCTGGGCAACCACGGTACCCTTGATGTAGAGAAAGCTGTGTAGGATCCAATAAAGCAGTGGTTCTCAACCTGGGGGTCGGGACCCCTTTGGGGGTCCATCAACCATTTCACAGGGGTCGCTGCTGCTCAATCCTGCCCCCCTTTTAAAAGAAGGTGGCTTCACAGCCAATGGGAGCAGTGCTTCTGAGACCCCTGCGCTGGGGTTCAAACTGCAAACCCCAGGATTCCATAGGATGGTGAAAGTGGAATAATAGGGCTATAACAGCCTAGTGCAGAAATAGCCAGGATGACTTTCTCCTCTCGCTTTTGTTGTGCGTGGACCCTTGGCGCTTGCCACATGCACGTGTTGTGTTCTTCGCCCTGACTGTCTTGCATTCCTCGCTTTTTGTATGTTCAGCGTCCGCACTCCCTTTAAGGGAAGGAGAGAGCGAGTGAAACAAAACACGTCTGCTTATGCCGCCGCCATCTTTCCTCTCTCCCCGTCCTTTCCTCCCTGCACCTCGTGTAAAATGTGGGCTGTTTTGGCATTGCCTTTGGGAGCGACTGGCTTTTTGAACTGTGGAAACCCAACATTCAGAACTAGAACTACTGCCTTAATTCTGGCATTGATGGACGCTTTCTGTGCTTGAAAAAAGGGGGAGGGTTACCAGTTTTTAGGCATTAGAAGTCTATCCAGAGCAGTGATTTAGGGCAGTATTTCCAATCTATTTGATGTTGGAAATAACTAACTAAATAATAAATAAATAAATAACAATAACAAAAATGATTTTATAGTTGGGGGTCACCACAACATGAGGAACTGTATGAAGGGGTCGCGGCATTAGGAAGGTTGAGAACCACTGCAATAAAGGGATATTGAGTTTTCATTTCCAAAATGGGTATTTGTGTCACAAGATCAACCAGTAAATCCAGAACAGAATCCTGTATCGCTTTATATTCAGACCAAAAAGGGGGACTGTATTTTGCGGAAGGGCTCACAAAAAGCCCACTGGTGATGCCATTCAAAACCCGCGGGGCGCGGGAGTTCAAGCGCCAGAGAGGGAAAGGTGCCAAACGTTAATTCAAACGGCCACAACGGGCAGAAGAGCTAATTTTAGTCACCAAACTGCTTAGTCGCAGGCAGCGCCAAAGACAGCTATCCCGAGGGGTCCTCAGCTGCATGAGGCGGAAATGCCTTCTTTGCGTCCCGCCCTTTGACGCGGAGGACGCGCGCACGCGCAGCTGGCACTGGGCTGGGTGCAGCGGATGTGCCAACATGGTAAGTAGCCACTTGCTTCTATTTTCGCTTCAGGGTGGGTTTTTTCCCCCACCTTTTCCCCTCCCCTTGCTCGCGCGCGGTTTGTTCCGCCTTTTTTTTTAATTCCCCATTTTTGGAAGCGATGAAGGAAATGAGCTGCTCTTGCCCCCGTTTTGTAGCGGACAGGATGGGGCAGGGTTTTATGAAGACGGCTTGAGCCAGAGATCTGGCCCGCGAGCTGGGGCTGCGGGGACCTATGGAATTGGGCGGTGAAACACGGGGGAGGGGGCGGAAACAGTGAAAGAGGCAATAGGCTGGGCAGTGATTGGTCAGCCGGGCTGCCAGTCATGAACGGGTAACGGCCGGGTCTACGTGGAGCACGTGAGCGCCAGGGCTCGCGCCTGAGAGAGAGCCATGCGCGGGAGCAGATCGAACGTTGGGGTTGGAGGCTGTTCTCTTCTCAACGGCAGCGTCTTCCTCTCGAATTTGAATATGAGGGACGGGTTTTTCCCCCCTTCCCAATCGCTTCGTCTCGCCGCGGGGTATGTTGGCGCTCCAGCTCGGACCCTCGTGGGCTGAGGCGTTAGACGTGGCTCGTCGCCATCAGCCTCGGTTCTCCCGCTCCAAATACTCGGGTCGGTTTGGGTCATCTCGATGGGCTGCTTCGAAGCCGCTCAAAGGATGGCGTGCGTTTCAAGCGGTAACGAGTGAGATAGAAACCGTTAACATGGAGCTCTGGAAGAGCGAGTGGCGGGAGACGTTTTTATTTGGACGGGATGGATTTCATGGTGCAGGTAGCTTACTGTCTCTTTGAAAGTAAACGCTCGTTGAAACGGTTTCTTCGTTTTGCTGCTGCTTTCTAGTTTGGTTAGTGCAGACGAGTCCCTTTATTTTTAGCTGCCCAAAAGTTCTGAGGGAAATACAGAGAAATCTGTTTCTGAACCCAATCATTTATCCTAGGTAGATTAGATCCATTGGATTCGGGAAATAGAGATCCATATAAATTTCACTGATTTCCTCTAGCCACTTAATGTTTTGCTCTAGTTGGAGTTTGGCCTGAGTTTGTGTTACTGGGTAGGAAAAGAATGAAAACACCAAAAAGCTTGATGTACATTCATTGTATATTACCAGAGCAAGAAATTCAATTTGTACTTTTGACCTTTCTTTACAGAGCCTTTTTTGGATTAGATTGGCATATTCTCCCCCGCCTGCCAGTGTACTGTATTATCTAACCCAGAAGCTACCAGCCCCCAGTTTTCCCAGTGAAATGTGTATTACTTGCCACCATCTTCTTCCTGTATCTATCCTACCACGTGGCTATGGAACCATGTGCCCTCTCTTTTTGTTCTGAATTACCATTTAAGCTTAATGGAATGCTTGGTTTTGAGTTTAAAGTTCCCAAAAGAATGTTAACTGAGAGGATTTTTGGAAACCATAAAATTAACCTAAATTCTAGATTTGGTTAAAGTAAATGTTTCACTTTTAGTCTTTTAACTTTTCATTTCAGTGTTTGCTCTAAGAGTTGCTAGCAAAGTTTGTCTAAAATTACCTGAAGAAGAAACACACTAAATTCTTTACACAGTTTAGTTAGTACACTAAGTTGTGTTTGAAGAACAAGAAACAAAACATTGCAAATTTATATCATTTTTTGAAGCAGAAATACTTACATTGTCTTTTGAGATGTCTTTAGTAAATTGAGAATAAGCAACTTATGCTCTAATATGGCCCTCATGCTAATTGCAGAACTCCTGCAGGTAATTAATTCAGACATAACTCCACTAGGTGGAGAAGGAGGGAGCAACTGTATTCAGAATTGTGTTAAGCTCTCAAGAATACACATGTATACCCAACTTGTTTCTTCTGGTCTTCTAAATTTGTTTTTTATTTTCTGTGACATAGAATTCGTATGAAAGCCACTTTTGAAAATAATTTAATCTAACTATAATATTTTTAAGGGAACACCACAAAAAGATGTCATAATAAAAAATGATGCACCAGCTACGTTGCTCTTAGAGAAGCATGCAGACTACATAGCTGCTTATGGAACAAAGAAGGATGATTATGTGAGTATCACGTTTAATATGTACTCAGTAGCAGTTTTACTTCTCCTAACATAATTTATATAACAACTTATATATTGAATATAAGAAAAATGTGTCAGTCCATGAATTGCAGATGCTTTCTTTAGGTCAATGATGTTACCTGGCATGTATTATCTGACTTAAAAGCTGAAGATTTATCTCTTTAGCTCTAGAATTACACTGAGACCTAAGAAACATTGTTGTAAACTAGATTTGGTTTCCATGTGGTTGTCTTCCTTTATAAAATGATTTGGGGTAAAGTAAAGGGCTAATATTGAATAAATAAATGTTAACTTTGATCAGCACCATTTGAGGACTAATATATGTGTTTAAAAAACACACTATGTAGTAATGGTACAGTCTGTAAGAGCTCTGGTGTTACAGAAGTTACTTTGGATACAGCTGTACACATTATTTGCATGTAAAGTTCCAGCATGTGTACAGTTTTCCCTTCGCAGCCCCTTGCTTGTACACCCTAACTCATTTTATCAGAGTATGCAACAAAAACTAAAAAACAAAAGCACCAGCATTTGGACAGTACAGAGTGCGGGCCATAGTAAGTTTCAGTGCATTTGTTTGCAGACTGCAGTATTTTTATTGTAGCTTTGATGAGATAGGCAATATGCTGATGTTCAGTATTTGACATCATATTTGGTTCTAGGACAAATGGAGTTTAGATAGGATAGGGCTACTTATCTTTTGAATGTAAAAGCCCTTCCTGACCTCATAGCTGTGTTATTTTAAAATAATTGGCTATGGCATGCAGACCATGTGCCCCAGGATACATTCTGGTGTCAGTTACTGGTCATACTTAGACATTTTCTCTTTAGCAATCTTACTTCTAGCAACTTCTCTCTATACTAGTCTTAAAATGCAAATATTATCTTCCCCAGTCCTTTTGCTAGTTAGTTAGGATCTAGTTTCTCTAATGGATATGTAATTATAAAGTTTATTAGTAAATCTTTTAAATTTGGAACCTGAAGCTGCCTGCCTTGTTTTTGCTTTCACGTCAGCCTCCAGAGACTAGGACATGCTTTTTCTGTAACTCTGCTAAAAGAAGGCTAATTTCTTACAGCTTTAGCTTTCATAGAGTTCCCCAAAGGGCTAACACCCTGGGAAACTCTTAACTCCCAATAGACTCACATTGCTTTAACTATTCCCCAGACCGAGAACCTACAGCAGTAGATTTTTTTCAGAAAATGCAACTGTTACTAGCAACATTATGCTTTGTAAATACTTCTTTTAAAAAAATTAGTTCTTTGCCCTTCATTGTCCTATAAAAAAGGCAAAAACCTGCAATAATTCCCTGGCAGCAAATACATCTGGTCCTGGATTGGGTTTAATAAGAATATATAAATAAAGGAAAAATATGTGGAATCAGAGTTGTTTAAAAGTCCCTTTGCTTATAAAAAGAAATCAAATAAACTTGGTGTGCTTTGGATGTCTTTTAAATAATTACATGTTTTTTCTTTTCATTTTAGGAACTAAAATGTTTGCTTTTTTTAGGAGTACTGTATGTCAGAATATTTAAGAATGAGTGGTGTTTATTGGGGATTGACAGTAATGGATCTTATGGGACAGCTACATCGTATGAGCAAAGAAGAAATTCTGGCATTTATCAAATCATGTCAACATGAATGTGGGGGAATAAGTGCCAGCATTGGTCATGATCCTCACCTTTTATATACTCTTAGTGCTGTCCAGGTAAATGCACATGTGATTTACTTTAAGGAATTGATTTGCTAGATTTGATTGTCTAATCTATTAACACTTGATACATCATAGGAGTGTCAAGTGTCAGTTGAATATTTCTTTTTTCAAATATGAATTTTCTCTTGTTCAGTTGAGCCTTATTGACAGCTACAGAGTAATGCCTTTTTTAGGCTTGACCAAAGTTCTAGAATAATATGCAGGCTTTTGAGTTCTCCAGGGTTCTTTTAGGGTAGGTGTGATACTGGAAATGATAAAAAATGTTATGCTGCAGTCATCTAGCCTAATAAGAATGTTGAAAACCCCAAAGTCTACATACAGTTGTGGAATTATAGCTGATCCTAATAAAGGTATTACCTGCTTTTAGCTTTTTGATGTTATTTCTTTAAATACCAAAATTAGACCATCTTCTTAAGATTGAAAGAACAATAGTATCTCAGCCCTATTGTACAACTCCTAACACTGAGTCTACACTTTCCTACAAGCTTCGTGGGGTTTCTGCAAAACTGTACACATTTTTTTCACAGTGGAACACAGAGCACCACTGTGTCTTTGGGTCAGTGTTGAGTTCTGCAGTTTTTAATCTGAAATTCCAATTGATGCGGCTTTGATCCTTAGCTCTAGAATTACTCTGAGACCCAAGAATGTTATTGTGAATTTCTTGTTTTTACAGTTTTCAGTATCGATAGAGCAAGAGTGGGGAAAGTGAACCCCCCCCCCCACATACTTTAGTGAGTGGAAGTTGACTTCACCATTAAAGATTAGTTTTTGGGGAGTGCAGTGAGGGGTGCTGATCTCAGAGTTCACAGCAGGGGGAACACTGGCCTCCAGCAGTTGCCCATCCCTGTTGTAGACACAAACCTAAACCAGATCACCAATGTCTTCATTCATAACATGATTGCAAATATAATGATGTTGTTTCAGCTATTGTTTTCCAATCTAGTGCCTTCCAAGTGTGTTCTTTAGCTAGCTTGGCTCTGTTAGTTCTTATGGAAATTTTAGTCAAGATGTTTGGTAGGAAAAAGACTTAGGAAAGCTGTCTTATGGAACAAGAGATGTGGTTGCAGTGGTGAGATGGCCATTCTCAGATTATTACAAAGAATAGGGAGAAAGGTTGCGCTCCCTCTGCCTTTATTATGGGTCATTGCTAACATTTGATTTTAGCAATACTTGCTCTTGTTTTTTTACTGCTTATTTAACATTTTGTTTTTTGTTGTGTGCTTTAAAATTTCCATGAAAATTAGACTTGAATTTTGCATTTTATATGACTGCAACTCCCTTCATCTCAGTATTGCCTGTGCTGCCTAAGAGTGATGTTTCAGCTCCAACATTCGGAGTAACGCTTTCTCCATCTTTGTTTTACTTGTATGAGTGAAGCTAGTGTTTCAAACATTTGAAATAAAGAGCTATGTATGTGTATGGATGTTGTCTGACAGCTCTCCGAATTTAAAAACTTGCTTCAATGTAAAGAGCTACTCGGGTCAGCTAGAAAAGCCTGAAGTTAAAGATTTTGCTTTCATGCATGTGATAACTTTGTAATTTGGTGTCTTGATTAGTTAGAGTTGGGTGGGTTTGGCATCTTCTACCTTAAGGGTCCAAAGGAAATATGCCTTCAGGATTGTTTTGGGGACTCTACACCACACTTTCTTTGAAGGAAAATGTCACAGATGTCCCCAACACCCCCATCAGATGTAGGGGGCAATTAGCCATGTTCCCTCCTCAGCCGATTGGACCAGTTCTTGTTGGGCAGAGGCCTCTTCTGGGTCTTAAAATAGGCCAGATGGGACTCAGAAATACGACAGAATTGCCAGCTGTCCTTTCTAGCATGTTATTGGTACATTTGTGGACAAATAAAATAATATTTTAAAAATCCACTTTTGATGTGTTAGGGAGCAGGGCAGCACCCTAACACTTGCCAGTTGCCTATCCCTGCTCAAGCAACAAGTATATACCTTTCAGTTTTTAAATTTTAAAAAACCAGGGGACATCCACATTTAATCACATTAAAAAGTAGACCCATTGAAATCATAGGACATAAATTAGTCTTAAATTAGACTTACTGTTGTCTAGATAAAACACATGAGTGATAGTGTTTTCTTTGTGAATTAGTTTTATCTCATCTAATCTATTTGAATAGTAACATTAGTCACATAGAAGTATTAAATTAATCATGATGAGGCATATTAATGCTTAATACTTAATATTCTTACAGTGTGACCAATGTTACATCCTTAAATTAATTCATTACAAAATTTTCAATCATGTGTTATGAGAGCACTAAGCCCTGCTGATTTCAGCAGCTCTGTTTCAGGTATGAATATCCAATTTTGCTGATATTTGAAACTGTTTTGGAATTAGCTATGCAACATCTGTGGAATCTTTGGTTCTAGGAAAGTTAATTTGACTGATTTTATTCTTGCAGATTCTAACTCTGTATGACAGTCTCCAGGTTGTTGATGTTAATAAGATTGTAGATTATGTAAAGAACCTGCAAAAGGAGGATGGCTCATTTGCTGGAGATAAATGGGGTAACATTTTTTAAAAAATGTTTTTGATTCCATTTATATTTTCTGGTACAAGGAATTTGTCTGTGGACTATGTTTGTGTAATTTGCATGCTGCTACCTGTGAATATTTAGAAAGTAAGAGGGGTCCTAACTGTATTTCTGAGTATATTTTTGTGTGACTTGCTAGCCCCTCAGATCTATGATGAGTTGTTAGTATCTATCTGACAGAGGTTGATGTTATATCACAATTTTAGCTCTAGAATTACTCTGAGATCTGGGAGTAACATTTATTCTGTATAATGTTTGCCTTTAGGAGTTCCTTAAATTCTGTTTTAACAAATTCTAATTTAGTTCTGGATGTTGTATATTTCTCCTGTATCAGAACATGATTATTTAAATTTTTAACATATTGAGTAAATAAATAGTGTTAAGAATTGTGAAAGTCATATTCTGTAACCAAATGTTTATATATGTTTTATTTTTTCTTGCAGGAGAAATAGATACAAGGTTTTCTTTTTGTGCTGTAGCAACACTAGCCCTTTTGGTAAGTCCTTTGTTCTCCAGCAGTCTGATTTTGAAACTGTTGCTTAAATTATTGAAGGAAGGATTTCAAATTGGCCAATCTTAATTTACTTGATATAAAAAATTGCCATAATAGCAATAGTGAATTAATAATCTGAGATGTTTCCTGAGTTGGGAGACAAGTCCTGCAGTATCTGATAGTTGTGCTTTGCAGGCCTGTATGTTCATACTGACCATGGAATTGTAAGAACACTATTGGGTATTTATATAGAAAAGCAGAGCAAATTGTTTTAATAAATAAAGCTATATTGTAATTTAAATATTTTCACCCCCTACATCATAGGGTACACAGATGCAAGTTGTTGGAGTGCAATACCCAGTGTTCCCACACTTCCCATCTAAAATGGATGCCACATAACACCATGTTACAGTTTCTGTATTCCAGGGTTTTTGTTTGTCAGACAGGGGAGATACTGGCTTCTCATCAAAAGGTGAATGTGATAAAATACAGATCACTGAATCATAAAAATGTGCATTCTTTGAGATACCTGGTAATCTACCAACGTGTGATAGAATGAACCTCTTTCACACACTGTTTCACATTAATTCCATATTGAGGAAGGAGCAGAGGCTATCTGTCATGCACTGTAGAGGAAAGTTTAAAATCTTAATTTCACCTGCTTTTTAAAAAGAAAATGTACTTAAAGGTTAAGCTGAGCATTTACTACTATGTTTAGTGTTGACCCTTCATGGTGTTATAATAGAGAAAAGTAAGGATATTGTTTTTTTTCAGGGGAAACTGGATGCAATCGATGTGGACAAAGCAGTAGAATTTGTATTGTCCTGCATGAACTTTGATGGAGGATTTGGTTGTAGACCAGGATCTGAGTCTCATGCAGGACAGGTAAGTAGTGTACCTTGTCAAATAAAGCTTGCAAGAGATTCTTAGAAGTGTTTGGTACGGACGTACTAAACTTTTCAAATTGTGAAAACGCTTCTCCAAATTGTCATGATTTAGACCCAGGTTCTAAATAATGCTGGGCTGAATCCAGTTCTCCTGATTGTACAGTTCCACAAGCAGAACTCATCACTGGATCCTGCTATAATGAGCAAGCAACTGTTTTTTGAAACATGCTTAGAAGTAATAAAGAGCTTATAGTTGTGCGATTCGAAATGTAACTATGTTATTTTCCATGCTGCTAAATGTTTTTATTAGCAGTTTGGATGAGAAAGCTGGAATCTGAAATGTGGGTGTGAAAATAAAACTGCTCATTAAGTTCAGTTATACACTTTTCTTGTTATTATCATTAAGTATAAGGTTAATATGATTAAATGGAGGGATTATGTTAGAAGAAGGACTGGCATTCTGGTCCTAACTGCTTTAGCTTTGGAAGTAGTTAAAACAGGATTATCTCATTGGCTAGTGAAAAAACTGCATGAGGCATATGGGGAACTCATTTTTTCTTAGGCAAAACGGGAACTGGTACACCACCAGACAAATGTCCCCACATAAAATTAAGGTTGAATTACAGTTTTTTCTAATCTTGTTAATGACAATACATGTTTATTATTTAAAGCTTTCGGTAAGTTCTTGTGACCCTTCACTGTAATCTTCCTCTGTTTTACCTGAAAACTTATATTTTTAAATAGACATGAACTTTATATCTGTAATTTTAGATCTATTGTTGCACAGGATTTCTAGCCATAACTGGCCAGCTGCACCAAATAAATGCTGACCTGCTAGGCTGGTGGCTTTGTGAACGTCAGTTACCATCTGGTGGCCTAAATGGAAGGCCAGAGAAGGTATGAACTTACTTTAAAGTATGGGGGCTGGGAAGCAGGTGGAGAGAGAAAAATAAGTGTATTGGAAGTAGACTTTGTAAATAGTGAGTGTAGTAAATGTTTCTTGGTGGAATCCAGACATCTTTTCCATGAATGCAAAGGATCCTTCCTCCAGCAAAGGTTCTTCTTGTGCTTCCTGTTTCAAGTTCCCTGTAAACACCCCCCTTAAAAAGCTTTTCTAGAGCAGCACAGATGTGGAAGGTGGAAGAACTATCAAAAATTGTTCTTAATCTCCTGTAACTGTTCTGTGGACAGAACTTTGCTCATGAGATTATCTGGGTTATATTGTTCAACTAGTTCAACTGTACTCATAATCTACAAAACTAAATTTTTCTCTCAGCATTGTCAATGTGTACATGCCTCGGTATTTAGCCAGAATTGCATTGCTGCAAACAAAGGACAAATTCACCTATGTGTATTATATTCAGAACGGGATTTAGCAAAGGAGCTGTTTCATAGACATTTATAATCTTGCCGTAATGCTGAAAATATATTGTACAAAAAAACAAATGTTAGGGGTATAAAAGATTGAGAACAGGGGGAGAGAATTGAGAAAAAGAGTTAAGTAAGGAGACTTAGGGAAATTAACATTTAGTTGAATTCTTTTTTTTTTGAAAAGAAAAAGTCTCAAGATTTCTACTTAAAATTTGAATGAAAGAAATGAGAGTCTTCCTCAGGAAATCTGAATAAGTTTAAATTCTGTTTAAAAGCCTATTCAAGATACATAATGTTCAGATGTGTTTTTGATAGTTTCTGATTTGACAAGTTTTTCTTTTGCTGTTACAATATCCTGACATACTTCATCATTTTATTAGTTACCAGATGTATGCTATTCCTGGTGGGTGCTGGCATCGCTGAAGATAATTGGCAGGTTGCACTGGATTGACAGAGAAAAATTACGCAGCTTCATATTAGCTTGTCAGGATGAGGAGACTGGAGGATTTGCTGACAGGCCAGGAGATATGGTAAGCACTTTGATATATTTCCAAACAAATAGCTTTCACTCCAGAATATGTACTGAAGCCAGCTGGCCTGATTTCATCACCAAAACTGACTAAATCTAGAACCAGGTGGTACCAAATGTGTAATTGGTTCAGGAATCCATATAGTCCTAGAAAGAAATGGAAACAGCAAGTAAAATACAATCAGAAACTGGGACACACAGATTGAGATCTAAAAGGTTGTATGCACTGTACATACACTGAGGCATTTTAGGTATTCCCTTCTGTCAGTGGTTTGAAGACCTTGGTTTACTACATTTGAAAGTCAGAGAATTAAGATTCAGGGGGTTGTTAACTAAAAGGGAATCTGATGATTCCATGCTGGGAAACACACATAGCTTTCTTTGGATTCTTGTGGTAGCATCTTGACATTGTAGAGATGGACTTTTTCTGGGCTACTTTACTGCCATCTGGCCTGTTAAAGTGCCTTTAGGTAAATATCTGTCAACTGCATAAGACAAGAAAGAGGGTGTCTAACTGGTTGATATGATGTCTTTTGCCTAATCAGTTTGTGTTTTCTGTAGCTTGCACACTTGTTAGGTGTTGAGTCCAAAATTTGAGAGTAGCTGTTAAAATTTCTGTTGAGGCCTGTTCCTAAGTTAGGATCCCCAAGATCTCTTTTAATACATACTTATTAATCATTTAAAAAAAACATAATTCTATGAGAATTCACTGCTAATGCTTTTTAATATATATTTTGATACATTATAGGTAGATCCATTTCATACCTTGTTTGGAATTGCTGGACTATCATTACTGGGAGAAGAGCAAATTAAGCCTGTAAATCCTGTGTTTTGTATGCCTGAAGAGATCCTTCAAAGAGTAAATGTACAGCCAGAACTTGTG
This sequence comes from Ctenosaura bakeri, assembly GCA_948474755.1. Taxonomy (NCBI): domain Eukaryota; kingdom Metazoa; phylum Chordata; class Lepidosauria; order Squamata; family Iguanidae; genus Ctenosaura; species Ctenosaura bakeri. The sequence goes on along the minus strand of CAOLHI010001857.1, from coordinate 76,798 downwards.
AGCTAAGTTTTAGCATGTACAACATTGCTATAATAGCTGCTTTGAACTTTTCCATCAGAAGACATTTCTAAATGTGTTTACATGGTAAATCACCACTTCACTGTAAGTGCTATCATTTTATATGTGGACTGTATCCAAAGTAAATAAACAATGTTACATGTGCTTGAGGTTTTCAGTAACAGATGGACATACACATTTAATTGTCATTTTAAATATGGTTCCCTGTGGGCTCTGTTCCGCCCATGCTACATCAAAACATACTGTATTAGGCACAGCAGATGAATACTTGAATTGTGTGACTTTATATTTATGACACAATCATTTGCTCTTCTTGATGATAGCATGTACTGAACAATGAATTGTTCTGAGCACTGTTTGTATTGAGAGAAGATTACTTGCTTATGCCAGTGACACTTTATGCACTTGAGTTCCTGTTTAGGATCTGCTATAGTTTTTTATCCAATTTGAATCACATTTTCTTGTACTACATGATAGCAGAAATTTTATGGTACTAGTGACATCCTTTAATGAAGATTAATAATGTAATTATAACATAACTTGGTTTAAACTAATGGCCTTGCTGAACTGTACAATTTGTTCCTTTGCTTTAAAGTATTTATTGTAACTGGTGAATCCCAGTTTTAGTAGCTGTTAAAGTAGTTGTATAAAGTCTAAAATAAAGCTATAGAAGAAAATGGTTTTCTACAGGATGAATTATCTGCTTCTGCTGGAACTTTAGAAGTGCCTCCATTTCACATTTGTCACAATTGTGCATTTGTAACTTAGCTGAATTCTAAGTACGAAATGGGATTCTGCTTGAAACAAAGCTAATTGTAAAGTAAAGACTTAAATTGTCTATGGTCTATGGAAGTGTAAGAAATTATATAATTTGTGTTCTGTTAGCTAGGAATCTTGAAGTTATAGCTTTGAACGATTATAATAAAATACTTTCAAGTTGCATTTAAGGTTGTTGCATACTGGATCTGGAAATGGGATTGTGTATACTTCCTAACAACATGCTCTGTCTACATGTCTTAAGCCTGCTTTTGCAACCTTTAATAGTTAAAAACAAGGTGGGGGGGTGCAGAAAGACTGTTGAGTGCTGTCCTTGTGCAGCACTTGATAGAATTATATAGACTGCATGATGTGCTGGGTTGCATAACGCTATTCTGTTCATTAGACCAGAGAGTGAAACAGGATGTAATACAGTCCAATGTAATTAAGCATCTAGACACTGCTGTGGAGATTAGACCATGAAACTTCAGATCACTAAAGTTCCAATTTAGTCTTGGAAGGGAAGTAATCAATGTGCTGTCATCATAGCCACAGAGGCTATGTTTTTATGGCACAATAACCAAATAAAAAGCAGCTGCTTTCTCCTAATTTGCTTGTTTATCTAATCTAAAATGTATTTTAACATTCCATAATTACTCCTTTCATTGAAAAGCAAAAATGTTGATATTAAGAAAGATGACCTGCATTGTGGCTGCTTAACCTGTAAAAAAGATGGGAACTCTTTAGAGACGCATTGGTTTAAAGGAGAAAAATGGGGAAAAGTAACTTATTGAAGAAAACCATGCCAATGTGTGTTTAAAACACATAGCCATTGTCCCTAATAGATGTGTAACATGGATATTTCAGCTTAAAGATATGTATTTGATTCTTCTGAGTTGCTCTTTCTTATGTGTAGCTTGAATCCTTAAGAAATGCATCAAGGCGATGGTAAAGCTTCCCTGGCTTTTTGATTAGATTTCTGAGAGTTAATTAGTGCCAGATTTCAAACAAATAGTGTCAAGCATTGCTAATGTATACATTTATTTTTCTACTCTAGTGATAGATCAGAGTCAGACAACTGGATGCCCTCAAGTTACTCAAACTATAACTGTTAGTTCCTTCCTGTTTGGACATGCTGTTGATTGGAGTTGTACTCTATATAAACATCTAGAGAATAGCAAATTGCCTACTCTTGCATAGAATTTTGATTGTATCTCCCACTACCTACTTTCCAAAATTGTTTACATAGTACTGTATATTGATCAACATTATTGTACAAGACTACTAAATGAGACTGGTCAGCATACCTGCACTTCAAACAGTGATTTATTTGCTACTTAAAGAATTACCTATAATGTAGCACTGGAGCATTCAGAGTAGTTTTTCCTGGATCCCATTCAAAGGAAGTAAATGGAAGGAGAATTTCTTCTGTCTACAAATACACCACCTGCTGTGGCAAGGTGCTCCTGAAAAATGTGTGATGGTGTGTGACGGGCAGCCAGTGAGATGCACATAGAATAATTCTGTGAATATCTAGGGAGCCAAGCTATCCTTGTAATACTCATACAACTGAGGCAGTATTTATCTCCATACTGAACCCACAATTTCTCCTTGAATATGAGATTCCTCAAGATCCCTCAAACCCTGTCCATCAGCAATTCAAGATTACTATCAAGGGAAGATCTGGCTGGTCCGAACCAGCTATAAATGCCTCCTCTAAAATTTACCAGTTCATTCCAGCCTTGAAGAATTAATCTCTGTGGCATGCATTCCTCTTCCTTCATGTGTTTCATCTTTTTTGTTTATAAAGCTGATGGCAAGGCGTGTTCGTTTTATTGATATCACCAAGTTTGAGAAACAATTGAAATGCAAGTTAAAGGCTGCAATAATTAAATGTTCTCTTTTTAAGGCTATGAGGTAGAAGAAATAAAGTTACAGAAAATTTAAGCCAGATGTGGGAGACCTTTGGCATTCTGCCATCCTTACACTGCAATAGTACCAATCATATGTACATATATGATGGGCTTTCCCTCTCCTTTTAAAATGCAATATTTGACTACACACCCCAGCTCAGTACGCCAGAATGGATAACAAGACTATATACAACACTGGCATACTTTTTGGGGTTATACTATTCTCTTTCACACTGCTTTCCAACAGAATGGGTAATAACAGCACTGGCTTTCTTTGGAAGTGTTAGCTTAAGCCACGGTCAGCCAGAGCCCTGCTTCTTGCATTTTGGATATAACACTGATGGACTTTATATGAATACACTGCATGATATATGTTTAAGTTTGCAAGCTGGGCTGGTTAGTTTTAAACAATAAAAGCTGGGTTTAAAAGATCATGATCTTTGCTACTGTCTTTAGAGAGAGACATACCGGTAATACTTTTTTTTCCATGGCACCCTGGATTCCTTGGTAAGGTTGGTTTTCTTTTTTTCAGGCATTCCCACCAGGCATGGCAAATGAAATTGCTTCATCACAAACCATTTAAGATTAAATACAAATAAAAAACTAGGAAATTCCTTCTCCGACACTGGACTGACTTCACTGTCTGGGAATAGTGAAAGAAGCAGTTTTTCATGTGCGTGGAGTGTGTGTGTGTGTGTGTGTGTGTATTTTTGATGAAAGCTTGGGATCAGCTTCATCTGCTCTGGAGCAAATGCCCCATTTCACTACACCGAGGAAGAGCAGGTGAGTGTTCTTTTTTGATCACATTTCTTTCTGAATAGGGACCCTTTCCACACTACACAGTTACAGTACTACCATTTCAAAAGTATCAGCAACAACAGGGAATTCTGGCAGTTTAGGGAGGGTTACTTAGAATTCTCAGAGCTGTAGCTCTTCACCAAACTACAGACACCAGGATTCCACAAAATGCAGCTATAAAAGTGGAATCAGCACTATTCCTGTGTAATGTGAAAGGTGACCTTTTGCTCTTTTCTTCCAATGACAGGAAATGGACAGTGTGATATGATCAATAAGTGGTACTCCACTTGTTCCCTCTCTGGTGCTTCCCCTATTAAAGGTCCAACTGTGGCTGTTTCTCCCAATCCTAATTATTGGCCTGTTTGAGGGCAGGGTGAGACAGTGGACAAACACTACCTGCAGTCATTAGTCTTGCGAGGGGGAGAAAGGACTTTGTCGCAGGACTAAGCTGGAATTGCCAAACTCACTTTCACATATAACAACAACAACAATAATAAAATTTATTTCTATCCCGCCTCTCCAGATGGATTGAGGCAGCGAACAGCAATAATGCATTAATTACCTTAAAAACATACCCAGTCCTCCCCACCCACCAACCCAGCTCCACCCACCAACTTACTTTCATCTGAGAATTATGTTGGATGAGCTTCTTAATTAAGCTTTCTAATACGCAATATAGTTCTACTACTACTAATTAATACAGTCGTCTTTTCATTAGATTAACTTCTGCTGTGTTAAGTTGTCCAGCATATCCAGTTAAAATGTCCAGTAGTGAAAATTCAGTCTTATTCTCATGTCAAACAACAATATGGAATATGTATTCATAATACAGATTTTAAAATGCAAGTATTCTATTAAACTATCAACCTTTATTTTTATTTTGTTGTTGTTGTTATTGTTGTTTTTGGTATGCAAGTGCCATACAGAGGTTTGCTGGTCATGCTGCCCCTTCTGGGTATATTTTCAGGCTTCAGGCTTGTACTAACTGACCGCAGTAAATATGTGAAAGGCTTGTATCACCTCACGCAGCACTTTGAAAAAGTAGGACATGGGACACGATTTGTAACTTTCTGGACCCAATCCCATGCTAGCCCACTCCTACAACTATATAAATAACGCTTTATAACCTGAGGCTTTAATATCAGTCTGTACTGCCTGGAAAGTCATGCTAAAATAATAATAATAAAAAAATCAACAGCCTTAAAGGTGCTGCCACATTCCCTTTTTTGCCCTCCCCCTTCTACTTTCCCCAGGGCTCCTTCCCCTTCAACTGCAGCTGCCTACAGCTTGTTGATGTAGCTGTACTGATGGCGACCATAAGGTGACCCTATCAGAGGTTTTTTGGGGCTGAGAGTGTGTGACGTGCTCAAGGTCACCCCGTGGGTTTCCATGGCCGATGAGGAATCGAACCCTGATCTCCAGGGTCATAATCCAGTGCTCAAACCACTACACGACCCCCGCTCCCTACCAAGGCGACCACCCCCATATACAAGCCCCCCGCCCCCGCCGCCAATGGTCTTATACTTAGCTTGGTAAGAGAAGCCGGAGTTGATTAAATGGACTGTACCGCTTAAGATTATAGGGGTGTCGTATTTTGGGTTGTTTCTTCTGTTTGTGCTTGTGGGTTTGTTTTTGTTTTTTTGAGCGGGGAGAGACTTCCCTATGGGCAGAGAAAACCTACAATGAGCGGGCTAATTTTAACTTTAACGAGGACAATCAATCAATCAATAAATGAACGACCCCCTGTTGGTTGAAATGGTACAGCCTTTCTCCTATTTCAGTGTCTCCTTGCCCTTTCGTGCCTTCTTGCCGCTAGACTTGTGAGGTGGGCGTTTGTCGGGCGTCCCGCTGAGGCGGGAATTGGCACGAGCTTTTGTAAATGGCAGACATTTCGGCCGCCTCCACCTCATACTCGGGGCGCTGCTCGTCCTCCCCGTCGGCGGAGCAACGGCCTCGTTACCAATTCGGCCTCCAACAGACGCCGGGAAATGGTGGCCCTCCGTCCTCCTCGAACGGCGAGGCTCTTCGCCTTCAGAGAGGCAACGACGCGAGCGGCGGCGGGCTTGTCGCGGCCTTCCTCCCGCGAGGGTTGGAAGGTGGGTGCTTGTTGAGAAGGTCTCCACAGTCTCCCTCCAGGCTGGAGAAGCCGTTTAAAAACGGCCCCCAAGGCCAGTTTAAACTGCAAACCCCTGGATTCCGTAGGAGGTTGAAAATGGAACAATAGCGCTATTACCGTCCAGTGCGGAAATGGCCCAAGTCAGCTGTTGAATTTTAAAACTTTTTAAATTACTATGTGAGGAAACAACATTAAGCTCCCACTAATATCTGTTAATCACCTCAGCTCTGTGCACTTCTCATCGTGACCTCCATAATAATTCTTGAACAAGCGAAAAATAAATCCGCAATGCCACACCGTGCATTTTGTTAAGTTTCTTCAGGCCTCTTTCTGCAACCCAATATTGTGGCTCTGTTGATCTCAAAACGCACCTTGTTAAATCGATACAAATAAACAGGGCTGTGTTGAATTGGATTTTTACTTAATGAGCACTATGCTCTGCTTGTCCTGCATCAATAAATGGAAATATACCATTTATAAAAGATAAGCTGTTACTAAAAAGTGGCCCTTTCTGCCTTCTACCTGCACTTACAACAATCATTTGTGAATTTCGAAAGTGCATAAAAAAGTTCAAAGGCAAAAATTTATTGCATGTGGGAAAACTCAAAAGCTCTTGAAAAGACCAGATCACTACTAAAATCCTGAAAAGTAAACTATTTTACATTATCCAACTCCCACCAGTTCTGAGGCTGCAAGTATGCACCTCCTTCCTGAGACTAAGTCTGTTTCATTGAACCAAATGAAATTTACTAATGGGTAAATCTGTACAGAACTGTGTTAAATATATGGGGACTCTCTTGAAAAAAACTTGCATGGGTTATGATCAGAAAACAAAGAATAGTTTGCTAAATTGATACATTGCATTCCTTCCTTCCCAGCATTCAAACAAACTGTATCCCTTTTAGAGGGATCATTGCCCCAGAATTTTGTGGACTTTAATATTAAATGCGTGCATAAGCAAAGCTATTCACAATAGGTTCATATCTGTCCCCTAAGGATACCATGAACAGAGAGAATGTGTATTCCAAATAGTTCAAAACATGCCTGTCAGATGATTTTAAATTCTCAACATGGGTTTTAGGGTACTTTGCCAATAAGCATATTTGCTTATTGGTTAATTGGGCTAATTGCGTTCTGCCATTTTTTTTTGCACTTTTCTCTAGAGTAAAGCCTTTTCTTCCCTGAAAATCATACTTTCCCTACTTACGATATGTTAAGACTTTAAAAATCATGATTTTTAAACAAGATGTTCTGAACATTTCAAGTAATCAGAGCTATGGAGAATTAGGCTGCAATTCTGTAATCATCTCTGAGTGAACAGGTTGCAAGATTGTGCTGTCAGGAAAGTTTACTGATGCTGAGAATTGGGGTCTGACAGCATCCTCAGGGCTGCACATCCCCCCCCATTTTATGCTAAACTGTAAGTATTACAGTTACATAAGACAGGGAGAGAGAGAGGACAGTATCTCTTTAATTTTATAATTGTATTTATATATTACAGTTCTTTTAGTTATCAGAATCTTAAACCCTTACTTGGTAGTAATCCCACTGAATACTGTGGCACCTAACATCTGAATAAATATGCATAGGGTTTTTCTGGCCATAGATAAAAAGAAAATAAGTGTTTTTTACATTTTAGTGTCGAAAAGTAAAATAATGAATGAAAGAGAGGTAGCAATATATTAATGCAGGATAAAATATTTGGAATCTAGATTTATTTACAAAGATGAATTTTTCTAGGTTGGATCTACATGTCATACTCTAGTCTGGTTGAAATCTTGGGACATAATGAAGTATTGACTTCCATGTCTTATAGAGACAAAGAGTGGATTCCTTTGTTCTTTGGGATGGTCATAAGGTAACTAGATTTTCCTCTCTGCAAGTGAAAAGGGAGATTTGCCTGCAGAGTGAAAGGTCTACCTTTCCTGCTAAAATCAAAAGGAAATATGCCAATCCTCCTTTGTTCTGAGGGGAGACAAAATAAGAAGGAAATAAATACATACATACATGCATACATACATACATACATACATACAAACAAACAATTTAGAGTGAAAAAGAGTGTGTGTAAAAAGCTCACAGCTCTCAAACTAAGCAGGATGTACCCTTTTCCTATTTCTTATCCTATAGGACTCCTCTGTAAAACATGTTTAATTTAGTTGGCATCCAATCTGCTGACTTCAAGAGTAACAAAGATTGTTATTTCTAAGTACTTAGTTCTGTGCTTCTCGAAAGAAAACATTCTATAACCACATATACGGAGGTGCTCCTGGTCAGTCAAAAAGCATGAGGCTACACTGTCCCTGAAGACACAGGTCTGCAGCCTGGGGAGCCTAGAACTGTGAGCCTAGAAGCCTAGGTTTCAGCAGTAGCCAGGAGTGCCTTTGCACAATTAAGTCTTGTATACCAGCTGCACCTGTTCCTTGAGATGTCAGGCCTGGCCACGGTAACACACATCTTGGTTACATCCTGGTTGGATTATTATAATGCACTTCATGTGGGGCTGCCTTTGAAGAGTGTTCAGAAACTTCAGCTGTTCCAAAGAGCTGCAGCAAGATTGTTGACGGGGGTTGGCTGCAGGGATCAGACAAACCCCCTCGTGCAACAACTCCACTAGTTGCTGATCTGTTTCTGGGCACAATTCAAACTGCTGCTGATGACTTTTAAAACCCTACGCAGCTCAGGTCCAGGTTATTTGAAGGACTGTATTCTCCCCTGTGAACCAGCCCAGGCTTTGAAAGGTGCTGGAGAGAACCTTCTCTCTGTCCTGTCATCTTCACAGGTGCATTTGGTGGGGAAAGGGGGAGGGCCTTTTCAATGGCTGCTCCCAGGCTGTGGAACGCTCTTCCCAGAGAGGTCAGAGTGGCACCCTCCCTGCCTTCTGTCTGTAGACGATTAAAACTTTTTTATTTTCTCAGGCATTCAATATGTGATCATTGCCTGGTTGATGAAAGGTGCTGCTTATTTTTAACTTGTAATAACTGTGATTTGAGTGCTTCCAAGAAAAAAGTGGGATACAAATAAAGATGATGATGATGATTGATGATGATGATGATGTCAACTTTAAGAGGGGTGTTTTTTGGCCTTTATTAGATTCGTACTTTGGAGACAAGAGCTCTTATGCAGAAAATGTTAGCACAGTGAATTTGACAAGCTCTTCTTCAACCAGAGTACAAAATATTCATCAGGCCCGGAAAACACCTCTCTCATGTAGTAGAGCAGGTTATAAAAACTGGACTCCTTTCATGGGATATTCAGGTAAAGTTAACTGCTGTCCTTTTAAAAATGTAAATGTTAGTATTGTGTATATATCTATATAGCATGTTTAGATTTCTTCAACCATATAACACTTTCCTTCAGGCAGGTATACATCATCTTGGAGATAGCTTACAAGTATTAGATCAGAGTTATTAAACGTTTATATGATGTTTCGCTGATACTGTTGCCTTTGGCATTGGTAAAACTGTTAAACAGTCAGTAGAGGGCAGTGTAAAATTATATTAGAATTTTTGGTTTGAAATTTGAACAGCTAGTAAAACTGGCTATAGTTATTACACAAAGCAGCTATTTCAGAGTATTATAATTTAAAATATATCTTGACAGGCTAAGGTGTTCTAAGGAAATAAAATAATAAAAAGTCTTTAAGCTGTGAATGCCTTCACCATTGGATTGTGTATAAAAAGGCCTGTATCCAAAGGTTTCTAGCATGATGAGAAAAGTGTTGCTCCCTGCACAAGAGGAGAAAAGTCCATAGTGTTTACCCTCTGTCTGCAGTTTTCTGTGGTACATACCACTCCAGTTTTCCAACCTCTTGGACTAGCTTTTCAGCAGCAGGGAGGAGGTAGAAAATCTCAAGTGATTGTGGTCTAGTTCAGCATTTCTAAGACAGGATTTGTAGAACCCTCTCAGGTATATAATTCGAAAACACTGGATGATAAAATATTTATGTGGTTAATGAGTGATGAAATGTTTATGTCATTACTGAGATAACTTATGCCAGTAACATCCTTGAAGTCATGCCTGTGTTACTTGGCTTCCAAATTTCCCATTGGCACCTTTCTTTAGACAGATTAATTTGTGCTGAAATAAAGCATCAGCAATTATCACCCATCCATAATGGGGAAAAAACCCTATTGTAATATTTGAACCTGCCCCAGGTGTCTCCTCTGTCACAGTGGGGGGGTAGGCATTACTGGAACCAGCAGAGCCAGATGGATCCAACTTGCAATCATATGACCATGGGTAAAAAATATTCTGGCTGCATTGTAGATCATGCTTGAGGATATTTATGGAGATTTTCCTGTAGCAATATATCTATATTGCCCAGAGATAGTCTGAAGCCAGTCAAAATCTCTGAATTGGTATCCCAGGCCCTTCTCCAGAGCAGAATTTCTGTTTCTGTGCAATTAAATAAAGATTTTTTGATCGAGAGACAGGGAAATTTGTTCTTGCCAAAATTAACCAAAAAAAAAAGACTAATTTTCAGTGAAATATGCACAGCACTAGTGTGTGTGTTTGTGTGCGTGCACGCGCGCACACGTGAGCTTGCTGTGACCATGGCAGAAAAGAAGCTCTAGCAAGCTAGCAATTATCAAAAACTGCAGGTACCCACAGTGGAGCAAGAAAGGTTAAGATGCCTTGCTATTTTGTCTGTTGAATATGCACTTATAGGAGGAATTGATTATGGGGAGATAGTTCATGAGTATAAAGTGAAAAAGATCAGAGGCATAAACTGATTTGGTCTCTTCATAATGTGTTTGTTCCTACTAACATAAAAAAATTAGATCATTGGTAGGATAATACTTTTATTAGGAGGAACTAAAAGTAAAAAAATTACAAATCAGTAGGAAGTTTTCTGGACATATACAGCATTATACAGACCCCCCAAACCTCCCAAAATAACAAAAACAACAACAACAATAAACTGCTCACAAAAATGGTGTTTTACCCAGTGATCTCAAAGAAGCTCCCAACACCTGTGAAATCACTAAAAATAGCAGTGGAGAGCCTTGACTGCAAAAAAGAAAAAAATGGAATCCAGAAATGTCATCCTTGTGGTGTGCTTGAGACACAGAAATGGCACCTGCTTCCTGCACAGTTGCCCACACATGGGCTACAAGTAGCTGCAGGTAGAAGGAAGGGGCACGAAACTTTACTTAGTGAACTTCCATCTGTTCACTTGTCTTAGGATCCATCTGTTCACTGGTGTCTGATTTGTCAGGATTAAAAACCAGCCTTTTTACTATTAAATACAGAGTTTGTAAAATAATATCCGAAACATAAGAAGCTACCTTATGCTGAGTTTGTGCCGTCTAGACCAGAACTGTCGATACGGCCTGTGACTCTCCTGTGACTTTTGGCAGGAGTGTTTTCCAGATTCATCTGGTAGTACTAGGGATTGGATCTTTCATGTTCTATATGCATAGTGTGTGCTCTAACACTAACCTATGTTTTAGCTCTCTCATTTTTCCTAGCCTGGAGAAGACCATTTTTGTGTCTATGTTAGTGTCTGAAATAGATTTATCTCCTCAGTCTTGTGCCTAGCTATTCTGTCTTATTTATGAAAACTAAATATATTTCCTATATTTTTCCTTCTTTCCCCTTTTTACTGGCTCCTCTTTGCATTACACCTTTTTTCAGCATCTTTGTTGTCCAGCCCTAATTTGAGTTATCAGTTCTCTCCTTTCTAAAAGTTACTCATTTATTTAAAATTTACTCATTTATTTAAAATTCACTCATTTATGGAGTGCCTTGCATTCTAGCAGTAGGTTCATCTTGTAACTATCATTAGGAAGTATGGTTTTAATAACATTTTAATTTATATTGTTCTGTGTTCTATTTACATAGATTTTAAATCTCTAAATTCTCTGTAAATTATAATACCATGTAAACTTTCTGAAATATGGATTTACTAGTCACTAATATCTGCCTCTGTATAATTGAAGAAATCCATATAGTATGACACTGAAACTTAGCGAAATATGACCAACTCTAATCTAGTAATATTGCATAAGATAACTGTGAGTATAACTTTTGGAGCCCTGTGTTCCAAGAACAATATAAGAAAATTAATAAATATCATTTATTTTATTTTGCAAATGAATGTATGAACAGATTTGTTTGTATTCTTGAGGTACATCCAGCTACTGCTTTGATTCCTTCATCTCACATCTAAATTTTAAGCTTTTCTTCTGTGGGTTGGGAACAAAATATCCTGCCACAATTTGGGCAAACTGGCAATTTCAGGGGAAGTTTGTCACAATATAGAAAAAAAGTTTCTTTTTATACATTGATGCATGCTACACCAACCTCATACACTGATACACTAGTTCGTATCCACTGCAAAAAAAATTTTTTTTTTAATATTTACTTATCTAATTTGGTCTAAATTACAGTTTCTTCTAATACTGAAATTACATGATCTGATATCTATTAGTTTGAAACTGAAGGAATGCTACTCATAAACAAGGTCATTTCTGCATACTTAGTAGACTTTTCAGGTATGCAAAAATATAAAGGTTTTTAAATTAAAAGAAAAAAAGCATAATAACATAAATTCCAGTTTTGTTAATTAAAGGGAATTGATGGAAGGACATTTTTCTGGCTCCTCCTCTCCCAGCAGTCCCCTCTAGCCCCTAAAACCAAAGTCTTATCTAGCTCAGGATTCTCTTTTTTCCAAATAGTGCGTAGTGGGCATAAGGGCAACAGCCTTTCCTACTGTCGTGTCCCAGCAACTGACATATTTGAACCATGCTGCCTCTCGTCCTGGAGGAAGCATGTAGTCATCATGACTGTCAGCCATTTTCAGTAGTCTTGTCCTCAGTGTTGTGTGTGTGTGTGCTTTCAAGTCACCTGTTAATGTATGGCTACTCCTTGAATTTTGTAGTTTTCTTAGTCAAGGAATACTCATAGGTGGTTTTGCCAGTTCATTCCTCTGAAATACAGCCAACAGTACCTGGTATTTGCCGGCAGTCTCCCATCCAGATACCAACCAGGGTTGATTCTGCTTAGCTTCCAAGATCAGACGGGATCTGGTGTCATTAGGATAATGGTATTTGTCATAAAAGCAAGCCTACAAGTCCTCTGTCAACTTATGGCTACCCCATGAATTTCCTAGGGTTTTCTTAGGTAAGGCAGGTGGTTTGCCAGTTCCTTCCTCTGAAATATAATCTACAGTGCCAGGTATTGGTTGGCTGTCTCCTACCCAAATACTAATCAGAGCTGACCCTGCTTAGCTTTTAATACCATACGAGATCTGATGCCTTTAAGGTATTTAGGCCATTGTCCTCAATGCATTTGTCTTTTGCCTTTATTACATCCTGAGTAAAAGAATTCCTGATTCCACAGTGTATGATATGTAGGATGGTGGACAAGTACTAATTGGACAGGGGGGACTCCAATCCCAGTGTTCTGTATGTATAAACATGTAGTGATATTGTGACACTAAAGTTTTAAGCACTTTACAATATTTTGATGCAAGTTGCGGAAGGATGAATAAAAGGGAAAGTTGACATTGATGAAGATGTTGACTGCTGGAATAGTGAGCTTGACTGAGAAATAAAAAAGAAAAATTGATGAAGATGTTACTTTCTATATTAATGTTTGATTTAAAAGATTGATGAATTCTCTAATGTCATAATCACCTAGACAGCTTGTTTTTATAGTGAAAGAACAAACAAACAGTAATACTTTGTTTTGGGATTCACCATTAACAACCACATAGTACACAGTTCTATTTTAAGCATTATTCTTCTGCTTTAAGACTGAATGCTCTGACAGATACAGTGGATATGTATTTCTTAACATTAGTTCTTCTTTGTGGTCTCCGTGCTTCATAGAAAGAAACTGAAAGAAACATTGTGTGAGTGCACAGATGACCACTCGAAGGATCATAGTTACAGGTAAGCAACCTGTTCTTCTTCTTCATGGTCTTTGTGCCTCACACAGTGTTTCTTTCAGTTTCTTTGTGTGAAGGCACAGATGACCACTGAAAGAACCACAGTTACAGGTAGGCAATCTGTTTTTACTTAACCTTATGCTATTTTATACTGAAAATAATAATCTTGACACTATGTGATAGTTTTCAAAATTTATCAGTATTCAGTATTAGTGGGAAATTCAATATTAGAGGAAATTATGATTGAAAAGCAGACAGTTTTATTCACAATAACTTAAATATTCTGTTGTGGATAGTTCAGTTTTTCTTACTATCACATTTACAGCTTAAATCCTGTCTTTACTAGAACAGGAGCAGGTAGAAGGAGGATGTGGAGCTGCTAATAGAGCTTTGTGGTGTGATTTGCTGTAGATTAGCAATATCTTACTCCCAACTGTTAACAAAGGTAGCTGGGGCTGCATTAAGGTTATTGTAAGCCCTGGGCACCCTTGTATTTGACTCCTCGCTTTGCCTTGATGTACCACTAGGGAGGTTTTTGTAGGCCCTAACGTGTCTAATGGGCAAGGCAGTCCTGATAGCAGCAATGAAATGATTATCCTCCCGCTCTAAATTACTATGTTGAAATGAAGAGTGCTTGAAGTAACTAAAAAGGACTGTAGGGCAAGCCTGTGAACTATGCTTGGTTTTAGAAATGAGAACCAGTTCCTGAGCTCAGAATTAATTCCAAATGTGTGTCTATTGCAGCTGGCTTTAATTGGAGTGTCTTAGGTTTCCAATAAAACAAGAATAACAGCAGCAGCAACGACAACAAAGAAATTAGAGCAAGCCTGACATCTTCCTACCTTTTTTTTTTTTCCCAAAGAGAGAATACCATCCCAGAGTTACATGGGCACTGCCGTGTTTTTGTGTTTGCATGCCAAAACTGTTATGGGAGGAAAGGCTAATTCCAGGTTCAAAACTGCTGTTCAATTGATTATGTTTATACAAGTAGGTCTTTATATGAATGCAATAGGAAAGATGGATTTTTAGTATGTTTGCTGTTTTTCTTACAAGTCTCAGTGTAGTTGCTCATGAGATTTAATTGTTAATGGGCATGGAAGACTGTAGTGTAGAACACAGTCCTGTAGGAAATAATTCCAGTGAGATCTAATAGTCTGCAACTAATGGAAACAGTTTTAGAAATTTTATAATCCAAAATGTGAGTGGGTTTTCCGCAAAGATAATTAGTTCTTTCAGTTGCAACTGTGTGTTAAGCTGTGCCAAGATGTCACTGTAAGCATTTCAGACTTCCCTTCTGTTCTAGTGAAACTGCAGATGTGCATTGAAGCACAAAGCTATGTTTTCCTCTTAAAACACATAGAAACATTTCTTACAGTAAGATAAATAAAAACATGTTGGCATTATTGAATAGGTTCTGAAGGAAAGTTAAAGATTACTTTGTGTATTGAAATTTTGCCAGTAAATTTTTAGCAGTGATTTTTCAATATAATAAGTGCAGTGACATATAGTGATATGTATTTAAGACTTTATTTTATACTGAGACAGATTAATGTGATTGCTGCTCTGAAAATAAAGATAATAGATTAAATGATACACGTGCTTATTGAAAGTACTGTTTACTTATACTTATCTTTGTTTAAAAGAGTTGATTTTACATAATTATAATATATATACATAATTTTGTTCTGCTCTTCATATGAAAACAACTTGATCAGTGATTTTTTTCCAGTTTAAATTATTTTGGAATTTTCAAAGTTGAATATTCTAGGACAATACAGACTGTAAACTTTAAAATGGGTCATTGAGTTCATGAGCAGGTGCCATTTGATGCAGAATTTGCATCAAAAAGAATTTAGTATAATTGTAAACATATCTGTCTGTTTTACAGTTACATCATCTTCAGCAGTCTCAACTCATAGTATTGCATCAGTTATTGTGGCTATAATAGAAGGACGAGGCCTTGCTAGAGGTGAGGTGGGAATGGCAAGTATTGACTTAAAAAATCCCGAAGTTGTGCTCTCCCAGTTTGCAGATAATACAACCTATGCCAAGGTAAATTTGAATATTTCATCTTACTGTATTTCTTCTTTAAAGTCTCTTAGAAGTAAAGAAAATATATGTCCTCAGTCAAGTTATGGTGACTCAGTGAATTTCATGGAGTTCTTTTTTACTGAGGTAAAAAGTGTGTATACACGAAACTGTAATTCCAGGGGGCTGCATTAGTATTTTAAATTTATTGGGTTATTTTTAAGTTACATTGTAATTAGATCTATCTGAAAAGCAAAGTAAAGGTATTTTAGGATTTCCAGTTGTTGCCTCATTAGAAAAAGTGGGGATTTAGAGGGAGAAGGAAGTCAGGAACCAAAGCATTGATACCCTCAGAATCCCAGGGCAGCAGTTCAGGAAATCTCCATAGTCAGCAACCAGAATACTTCAGAGTTTTTCAAAGAAGGTTAAAAGGAATTAAAATGGGAGGGGAAAACCCATTCCATTTTTAACTGTTTATCTATTATATATCCTTCCCTTCTAGTGAGTTCAGAGGGCTTCTCCAGGCTAGTAAAAAGCCTGGGGATTAGATGGGAATTCTAGCTGTACTTACTGTTATTTTTTTTTTCTGATATCCATATAGTATTCTTCTTGTCCTTGTTTTTTTCCTTCAGATTTTTGGTACTTATGAAACTATTTTTATTTCCACCACAGGCAGTAGTTTTCACTTTCCCTAGAGTTTCCAATACATATTGAAGTAAATGTCTGGCATCTGTGTCCATTATCTTTCTTCCTCCTACTGTATGTTTAGGCAGTCTGACTGATGATATTTTGAATGGAGGTGGGATTTTTCCTGTGGAGATTTTCTGCTGACCTTTGTTCCTTCATTACGACTATCAGATGAAATGTTTCTCTCTCCCCTTCTTTTTAAAGTTACAGTGTAAATGGTATAACCGTATATCATTTTAGTATTATGATTATAATTTTAAAAAATAGATTGAAAGACAGGGAAAGTGGATACTTGGGGAGAATAGTACAAGGAGAAAGTGTTGAGTTCATGGAGGGATGGGTGGGAAGCCATTACCCCTACCTCAGCTAAATCACACCTCAAAAGAGAGAAAAAAAACTTGAAAAGAAACATTCAGATCAAGAGTAGTGCTACAACCAGTCACAAACCATAGGAAAAACCCAGTATGTTTAGGGGACAACTGGATGTGGGAATGGAAACAACCATTACAAGGTGTGAAATACCCAAAAAAGAATACTCTTGACATCTCATGTTGAGATAAAGGCAAGATACAGATTCAATAAATATATAAATTTTCAAGACTGTTTGGTAGTCACGACGAGCCCAAAATGGCATATACGGTTCTCTTCCTCTCCATTTTTTTTATCCCAACAACAATTCTGTGAGGTCGGTCAAGCTGAGAGAGAGCCTCATGCCCACATTTTCTTTGAAGTCTGTGTTGTCTACTTTTCATGCTCTGGAGGAGCATGCGGGGAGCTGAATGTATATGCCATCAGTGGTCCTGAATGAAGTATAATCATTCATTCCTACCCTGGTGTTGTCCTGCCTTACTCCAGTCTAAGCCATTAAGCTGAATGACAGTACTGAGAGTCTGCAAAAACTACACAGGCTCTTGAGCAAAGAGAGAGAGAGGGAGTCAATGGGAGAAGAGACTAGGACAAGGAGCAATGGATTCAAACTGCTGGAAAGGGGATTCCACTTGAACCTCAGGAAAAACTTCCTGATGGTCAGAGCTGTCTGGCAGTGGAATATACTGCCTCGGAGTGTGGTGGAGTCTCCTTCTTTGGAGGTTTTTAAGTGGAGGCTGGATAGCCATCTGTTGGGAATGCTTTGATGGGTGTTCCTACACAGCGGGAGGTTGGACTGGATGGCCCCTGGGGTCTCTTCCAACTCTATGATTCTATAAGACATGATAGCTGCTTGATGTGCCACACCACAACCCTACAAAGGGGCAGCACAGGTAAGTCTGTGGATCATATTTATCTCACTTGTTCGAAATATTAGACTATAAACCCTTAGGAGCAGAGAGCTCTGGTTGTTACAGTGTAGAGAGATAGCCATATTGATGGTATTACATAAATTGTTCATAATTATGACAATGACAACTTGATTTGCATTAAAAACTGTTGAAATAAATCTCTTGGCTGACTATGTTTCATTTTTAATAGGTTATCACCAAACTCAGAATTTTAACACCCTTAGAAATAATAATGTCAAATACTGCATGTGATGCGGGAAATGCAACAAAGCTCCTCACTTTGATAACAGAAAATTTTAAGGTAATCTTGAATTCACTTATTTAACATGTAAAAAATAATATTACACATACGTATTTCATCAAGGATACATATTGCAGTTCCTTAGAGAAGGATGATATATGACTATTTTGTGGGATGTTGAGGAAACTTTTGAAGTAAAAAGTGCTGCATAAAGACATTCACAGAAAAGTATTTAGAGATTTGTCATAAAGCTTTATATAGGAAACTGCATGTACCTAAAGCAGGGTTCCTACATTCTCTCGTAGCAATTTCTAGTTCTGCTTCAGGCTTCTGGTGTTGGTCAAATGTTTAGAATAACTTTGGTCAACTCATTACACATGTGTACCTTGAAATCACACACATTCCAACAAGTGAACATTCACATTGGATTTCTACCATTATTTTAGCTTAAATAATTCACTGATGCGGGGGCAGGGAACAGATGCTCCATTGTCAATTATTTTAAAACTTTGGAAGAACATTGGGATAACCTTCTATGATACCATTTTTTTCCTTCTTTTCAGAATGTGACTTTTACTACAGTTCAAAGAAAATACTTCAATGAAACTAAAGGCTTGGAATATATTGAACAATTATGTACACCTGAATTTAGCACTGTTCTAATGGAAGTTCAGTCCAAGTATGTGTGTAATAGAAAATTAGCAATGTTTTTTTTTTGCCTGCCACACTGTTAATTCAGTAGCCTTGCAGTTTACTTACAATTCCTTTGTCTTTTATTTACAATCAGTGGTCTAATTATAAGTATTTTAAAATTCAGTGGTAGTACAGTTGATAATAATACAATGATATTAATATACATAGTTTAAATCTAATGTTAAATACACAAAATACATTAACACTCTTGATAATTGATACTGATTTTAGATCAGTATGTTGGGTAATTATGCGTTTTTAATTAGCTTGAATCCGTGGAAGCATGAGTGAAATCTCATGGTTGCCCCCTGTAATTCCCTCTCTGCAACCCTCTCCAAAGCTGTTTATGACATTTGGAGATTGTCTGGATAGGTGTGGGAGGGGGCATAGAGTACTGCTCTGTGTTTGATGTGTGTGGAATGGTCAAATCAACAGAAATCAGCCTGCCATGGACAAAAGCTTCTTGTCTTTGTTCCAAGAGCAGGTTTGTGTTCAGGATGCTGTTTGTTTCCAGTGCTTCTGCAGTCATTTTTCTAACTGGAGTTTTCGTTTACCAATAAATTTTCCTTTGCTGTTGTTTCCTCTTACATCTGCTCAATCAGATAATTAGAGAGCATCAGTAATTACTTACACTGAAATTCTGAATACATCAGCTTGGAATTAAGTTCTGTTAGCTTGATAGAATCTTCTTTTGAATAATTGCAGTTGGGAATTATCTATATATGTGTGATGCGAAACAAAGTTGCATGAAGGATGAGTTTGAGGGACTTCTAGGTAAAAGCATTTAGGATCATAAAGTTAAGCTGCTATAATAGCAGACAGAACTCCCTGCAATTTAACAGTGAGTGATTCTTTCATTTAAATTCCTTGATAATTTCAGATCAGGTTTCATTTTGCTGTTTAGTACATACATCTCACATTCTTCCCCAAAAGTTGGAGCATATGCAGAACTTGCTAGTTTCTGCTGGCAGAAAAAAATCACACAAGATAGTACATCTACACCTATCTGTTGTCCTGTTTTATTCATTATTTTTTTTGGATTAAAACATCTCCAGTAGTTTTTACCTAAATCAGTTGAATTTGGATAACTTGCTATGATTAAATTATAACCACATATTGACTCTGCATTTTGCATTCAGTCTGTACATGGAGGACTATTAAAATAATAACTTGAATCCTACTAGTGGTTCCAACTGTTGGAAGCTAAGTGACATCAATGCTTGTAAAGTGGTCAGTGAGAGAAAGGACTTTAGAGAGCACACCTACCCTTTTGTTTCACCTCTCTATTTCTTTGTTTGATCTATATACTCAAGCCTTTCTGTTTTCTTCCTGCCTGCAAAGATGACTTCCCTCTTCCCTAGTCCTTTGTCTTCCTTTGTCTGGAAGGGCAATATGCTCCAAACTCATAAAGAACACTGTCTAATATCCACACATGAGAGCCAGCTTTTAGGGGCTCTTCTAAAACACTTCAGGTCAATTTCTATCTCTTTCCTATCCTGAGATGGATTTCCTGAAATAATAAATGTAAGTTTCCTTTTTTAAAAACCTTACAGCAGCTTCCTGAGTCATTTATCCTATTTCTACCATAAGCTTATATTGCAGTGGCTTCACTGCATTCTGCTTAATACTGTTGTGGTGTGATTTCAGGTTGTTTTTGACTTATGGTGACCCTATTACAGGATTTTCTTGGTAAGATTTGTTCAGAAGGGATTTGCCTTTGCCTTCTTCTGAGGCTGAAAGAGCTTGACTTGCCCAAGGTCATCCTGTGAGTTTTCATGGCTGTAGGGGGACAGGTTTCAAACCTTGTTCTCCAGAGTCATAGTCCTGTGCTCAAGCGACTACAACACACTGACTCTCCTGCCTGATA
Source organism: Ctenosaura bakeri (assembly GCA_948474755.1). Classification (NCBI taxonomy): domain Eukaryota; kingdom Metazoa; phylum Chordata; class Lepidosauria; order Squamata; family Iguanidae; genus Ctenosaura; species Ctenosaura bakeri. The sequence goes on along the minus strand of CAOLHI010001857.1, from coordinate 56,507 downwards.
TAGATACCAAATATTCCTATATCATCTAGAGCAGGTCTTTTGAATCACTGAAATTTACTTAAGTGTCGCCTCATCATTGATTCAGTAGGTCTACTTTAGCTGGGACTCTATACAATTCAGTTGTGTTGTTGATTTTATGTAATGACTACAGACTATGTATAAGCCAAGTTTACTTTTTGAAGTATTACACTTTTTTCTAAAATGTTCATTCTGTTTGGAGCCTTTTAAAATTATGAGCTAGCATCTATTTTCAGAATACACTTTAGGTATCTGCCTTAATTTTTATTTTATTTCATTCTGCTTTAGTTTACTCATCCCATCTTCCTACCTGAAGCTTAGGGTATAATTTCGGGATTATCAGCAACAGTTTGAAGAAAGACTGAGTTTTAGTGACTTACTGTGTGGCTTTGAAATTTATTTTATTATTTATTGTTTATTAAAATATTAGTATTAATAAAAACATTAAAAACGAGTTAAAGCAGATTTTTTAAAACTTAGAAATTTTAAAAACTGTGTATAACAGTCTTGGGGTTGAATTAATGAGACCAAAGGCTGTTGGGAAGTTTTAACTTGACACCTAAATAACATGAGTGTTGGTGCCAACTGGGCCTCCAGGGGAAAGCGTTCCACTGTGTTTGACTTCACTGATGGGACTCAGAGGGAACCCCACCCCAGCAGATCTTAATCCTTGGGCAGGCACATATGGGGAGAGGCGGTCCCTCAAATATTGAGGTCCTAATCTATTCTGGGCTTTAAATGTCATCACAAGCACCTTGAATTCAAACTGAAAGTGTATTGGTAGCCAGTGAAATTCTTTTTAACATTGACATTGCTGGCTGTATGATATTCCAGTCAGAAGTCAGGCTGTGCTAGCTGCAGCTTGCAAGCGATATTCAAGGGCAGTTCCATATCAACTGCATCATAGTAGTCTAATGGGGAGGTTAGCAGTGAGCTACCATGGCTAGGTTATCGCTGCCCAGGAAAGGCTGTAGCAGGTGCACCAACCAAAACTGATATCAAGCATTCCAAGCCACAGAATCCACTTGGGCCTCCAGTGACAGAGGTGGATTTAGGAACACTCCCAAGATACATATGTGCTCCTTCAGGTAGTGCAATGCCTTCCAGAACAGGCTATTTGCTCAGTTACCAGACCTGAGTACTGCCAATCCACAGAGCTTCCATCTTACCGAGATTCAGTTTCAGTTGACCGGCTTTCATCCAGCCTATTACAGCATCCAGGCATTGGTCCAGCACTCATACAGCCCTAGCTTAATTTACTAAGAAATTGAATTTACTAAGCATGAGTCCAGTGGTCTTGATAATGTAGTACATATCTAGAAGACCTGGAAATACTTACATATTCTCTGTATCATGGCAAAAGCACATTTACATACTAAATTGTGTTTCCAAGTGTCTTACCGCAGAGGCTAATCCTGTTTCTTTTCTTTATCATGTCCTCATCAGTGACAGATGGTTCTTGAATATAATCAGATGCACCCACAGGGAGATTGTCATTCTGTAGAACAGACAAACTTGATAACTTTATCTGTGAATAGAAAATTATTTCATATGGTGTTTCACCTGTAATTTGCTTACTTTCCTCAGTGCATAATTGATGGAACTAAGGTCCATCTTGTTGAGCATTTTACAATCAGCCCTCCACTTTTGCAGGTTTCACTTTTGCAGATTTAGTTATTCATGGATTATTTGCTATCACCTCTGCTGCCCCCCTATGCCATTTTTAATAGGGACTGCAAGTCTTGTGAGATTGAGAAACTGAGAACAAGGACTTGTAAGTTCCTATTAAAAATGGTGTGGGACAGCAGTGGAGGTGGCAGGAAGCCCCACCAGCCACCCACTTCTGCCTTGTGAAAGAACCCTGATGCCTCAAAGGAATTCATGGTCGGTTGAATATGATGATCATATTTTTTGTGTGTGTTATATATGGTTTGGGAGGGCCTAGAGTTATTCACAGTTTTTCCATTTTCATGAGGGTCCTGTGCCTCTGACCCTAGCAAATGTGGAGGAAGGACTGTACTTCCAACCAGATGCTTCTAAAATGCTCACAAGCTAGGTGAACTGTCCCCCTCCCATCTTATAATTTACATCTTTTGCCTGACAAATAAATACTAATAAATACAGGATTGCAAAACACAGGACATTCAATTCCCATGTGTTTATCGTCATTAACAACAACAATAACTATTGCTTCTTCGTGGTCTCTGTGCGTCACACGTTGGGATCTTTGCGCATGTGCAGTAGCATTCGGAAGATTCTAGAGCTAAGCAGCTTGGTGGGAACCCCTCCCCCTGCTTATACTGAGCATGCTCAGCCTGCCAACCCAACGGTCTCTCCTCAGTTTTCTTTCATCAGCTGGCATGTTCGCAGCGAACGGAAGGTTCTCCAGCGTAGCAGCTTCCTTTTTTGGCGTTTTTCTCTTGTCTTGGTTCTTCGTTTTCTTGGATGTCCTTTTCTGAGAATCCCTCCTTCTTTGTCAGACTTCTTTCGTGAGAGTTCCTTCTCTTTCTCATGTCTTCTTTGTTGAAGAACTATGTTTCTTGCAGTCGTAAAGTCGCCCTCTCCGATGGGCACTCCGAGTGCCTATTTTGCCTTGGAGAAGCCCATAACCTACGGGCCTGCCCCTTGTGTAAGGCTTTCATGGCACAGACCCTGAGGTCATCCAGGCTAAAATCCCACTGTTGGGAACAGTCTTTGAAGATCAAGGAGCAGGCAGCTGAAAATACCACTCTCTTTACAGCCATGACTTCCTATTCCTCTTCAGTGGTGTGAACGTCGACCACACCCTCAGTATCGATGGCTGCGATACCAACGGTAACGGTACCAGACTCGGTACCGTCCTCCTTGCCTCCGGTCTCTGCCTTACTGTGGATTCCGAAGCTTCACAGGATGCCAGTTACCTCTGTGTCGGGGGATGCCCCTGTGGGCTAACAGGCGGTGCAGCCAACGAGGCCTCTTACGGTGGCCCAGCAAAAACGGCCTTCTTCTCTTGATCCTGCGACGAAGGACAAGAAAAAGAAGAAGGAGAAGCGGAGTTCGCCTTCTCCGTGGCCAACTTGTCCGCCGATGCCTCCTCCAACACAACCTGTGATGGATACAGTTGAGGAGGAGGGCCCGCCCGACATATCTGTGGAGCGTGTTGATCCTCAGCTCCCAGTGGTCCTCTTACCACCAGCCCTGGATGACTCTTCAGTGCCTTCTGATCCACCTGTGCTGGCTGCACCAACCATGCCGCTCGGTCACCCTCTACACAGGATGGACCGCCTGGATCCTTCTCTGGAGACTCCAAGGGCTCCGTCTCGACATAGAGTGTTTTCCTGTGACCGTGCTTGCCATAGCGCAGCGCGCTCTCCAGGCCGGGCCGAAAGACATCAATCCCCGCAGCAGTGGGAGGCCACTGCCGATCGTGGCAGATCCAGGACCAGGATCGATTCGCCGTTCTCGTCGACATCATATATCGCGCAGTATGGCCATGAACATCTATGGCAGGAGCAGCCGGGGTCTTACTATTCTTATTCCCCTGTTTAAAGAGATCGGTACCACGTGGATGTCGTTCATTGGTACCCATATCGCCGCCAATCTTGATCGCCATCATCGAGCTCCCAGTATCGACCTGCATCTCAGTACCGCCGCTCTCCATCTCATTCAAGATCGAGATCTTCCTATTACCATAGAAGGTCTAGGGATCTCTCGCTATGCTACAGGCCCATGTTGCCACCTCCTTGGGTCACAGCTACCATCTCTCAGCCCACTACAGAGACCCCTCCGCTACCCCAACAGTCGATGACAGCATCAACTTCTACTCAGTCGATACAGCGCCCAATTCCTACTGTTCTGCCGATTTTGATGTCCACGGTACCCCCATTGATTCTTCCACTGCCGATACCGTCTTCTGTATCATCGACGGTCACCGCTCCGCCTCCACCAACCATCTCTCTGCCACCCCAACTACCGCCAGCCCAAAGACCACCTTCGCGCTCCTTGCAGTCATATGAGTCAGACTCTGGTTCCGGCGACTCCACGCCTGACTCCCATGTGTCTCTACCACTGGCCTTTGGGGAGCCCACACTGGACTCAGCACCCAAGGATGTTAAGCAGTTTTCAGACATCCTTCTCTGCATGGCTAACCCTTTGGCCTTGATGTCTCTGGTACAGCTCCGACAGTGCAGGATCCCATGTTTCACTATGTGGACACGCGCCCACCATCTGCGGCACTGATACCCTTCCTGCTTGTTCTGCAGGAGGTATTGAAACATCCTTGAGCCCAGCCAGCCTCTTTGCAGCCAATACCACATCACCTGGAGCATCTGTATAGGACCCAGAAGAAGGATGTCAATTTTTTGTTTAACCAGCCGGTTCTCAATTTCATCGTGGTCGAATCTTCCCAGACCAAGGACACCACCCCACCTGATCAAGAAGGTCGGAGACTGGATTCCTTAGGGAGGCATTTTTATTCGGCGTCCTCTCTAATTGCGAGGATTTCGAACACCCAGGCATGCCTCGCCACGTACCAATGCAACATCTGGGACAGGTTTTACCCTCTGCTGGCTCCTCTCTCGGATGATCATCAGACAAGCGCGATCCAATTTTATAATGAGTCTGTAACACTGTCCAACCAGCAGATTCTGTCCTCTCAACATGTGGTCGGGGGAGCGGCCAGAGTGATAGTGGGTGCTGTCACCCTTTGATGATTCACCTGGCTATGGTCGGCAGGACTTCAAGAGGACAGCAGAAAGCGTATTGAGGACTTGCTCTTCGATGGACAGGGACTGTTCCATTCTACGACGGATGACGCCATGGACCATCTTGTGAAGGCGCGCCTCATGGCAAAACGCATGGGGATCCACCAGGCGCCACAGTCCCATCGCAGTTTCGCTTCCAGTTCTTCTTGGTGTTGGTCATCCTACACTTACCAGTCTCGTTCTCCTTGCCGAACATCTACTCTGTCCTCGATACCGTCCTCTGCGAGAAGACCTCTCCGAAGATGCCAGCCTTCCTCGAAGAAGTCTTCATCCACGGCGAAGTTGAGGTTTTGACTTCCCTCACAGGACGCCACCACATCCACTCTTCCACCTGCCTACCAGCTTCGTCGAACACCCGGGTTTGGCCTGACATCTCAGCAAATGGTGTCACATCACCATGGACTCTTGGGTTCTCTCCATCGTCTCTCTTGGTTACGCCATCGAATTTCAAAATATAGCACCTCGAGGCTATATTCCACCCCGACAATTCCACCCCGACAAACCCGCCTTTGCTAGAGGAGATTCAGTCCCTACTGCAGAAAGGTGTCGGCGGCTGGGCGGGGCCTGGCAGGCTCGGGTCTGGCTCAGGCCGAGGCTGGCGTCCCGGAAGCCTCGGCCAGCAGAGTCACCGCAAAACTAAAGCAAGCCTTACTTCAGGCGGTAAACAGGAACGAAAAGAAAGGGTTTTCCTCACCCGGGCAACGAAGGGTTAAGCTGGCTGGCAAGGCTTCCGAGCAGAGTCTCGGCAGGAACAAGGCGGGACCGCAGCAGGGGCAAGGCAGGCAGGAACAAAGCAGGAACAAGGCAGGAACAAGGCAGCAGCACTGACGGGCAACACACGGAGAGCCGTTGGTTGTTGCTCCGTGCTGAACTTGGCTCCCTCTGGCTCTAAAGTAGGAGCCTGGCGCCGGCGCCGACCAATCCTGAAGCTGCTGCACAGCTGGGAGCCCTCAGCCGGGCTCACAGCTGAGCGTCCTTAGCCAGCTGCGAGCCCTCAGCCTGCCGCTGACGCTTCAGCAACCGGCGGGAGCGACGGGCAGCCTCCTTGGCCTGCCGCCGCTGCGAGAACGTGGGAGGGAGGCCGTCAGGCTCCTCCGGATCGGGCCCGCGGGTGAGCGGCAGCCCAGCGACCTCCGGGCGACTCTCTTCCGCAGCGCCGGCTCCGTTGATGTCTTCAGTGGCGTCAGGGCAGGCAGGCTCGGGATGACCTCCCGTAGCGGCAGGTGGCTCCATAGCCTCCTCTGCGGCGGCGGTGGCCTCGACGGCGTCCGGGCAGCTGTTCCCGGCGCCGGAGGCCTCCGCCGCTACTCGCGAGGAGACCTCCGCCGCTACTCGCGAGGAGACCGGATCGTCCTCCTCCTTGGGTGCTGCGTCTGGGGCCGCGGAGGTCCCGACAAAAGGGGCCATAGAGTAGGTCCCGTCCTCGGCCAGTACCACTGGCTTCTTTTCCCGGTACTTCACGGTACCGAAATCGGACAGTACCTTGCGACCGATCCTGGACCTCTGGAGGGGTTAATTCCTACATCCTCCCCCGAAAGTTCAAGAGGGTCACTCTATCCTCCGTCCTGCCCTTCCTGTGACGTCGGGACTGGTTCACCTCCATCGACCTACGAGACACCTACTTCCATATCGCAATTCGGCCCCACCACAGGAGGTACCTGCGATTCGTGGTCAACAGCATCTGCTACCAGTACAAGGTGCTGCTGTTCAGACTGTCTATCGTACCCAGGGTCTTCACCAAATGCATGGCCCTGGTGGTATCGTACCTCTGCACGAAGCATGTTATGGTATACCCTTACCTCGACGACTGGCTGTTGGTGGTGCCCTGCAAGCAGAAGCTGTACGAGGACATCTATCTCACGCTATCTCTTCTGTCCCGCCTTGGCCTCAGGGTGAATTCGAAGAAGTCGCACCTCAAACCAACAAGAATTCTGGACTTCATCGGAGGCACCTTGGACTCTGTTTCTGCCAAGGTCTTCCTTCCACTTAAACGGGCCCGCACTCTGCGCTGAGCTGCTACCGCTGCCCTCTGTGCTCCTCGACGAGGAGGATCCAGCAACTTCTCGGCTATATGGCAGTGATGATGTTGGTCACCTACCTCTCCCACCTTCGCGCCCATCTGCTACAGCACTGGTTCATCAGGGTCTTCAACCCTTTACGGGATGACTAAGGCCTCCTGCTGCGGATCCCTCAGTGGGTGCACTGCTCTCTTCTCTGGTGGCACTCCCTACGGTACCTCCTGTCGGGCATACCATTTGTCCAACTGTGTCCTCGGGTCACGGTGACAACAGACGCCTCCCTCTACGGACGGGGAGCACATTGCGGCGACCTCAGGGTGCAAGGGCACTGGATCGGCTTTGAGACTCACCTTCACATCAATGCCCTGGAACTTCTAGCCATCCTGAAGGCGCTACGGGCGTTTCACAATCTGATCGTCAGCCACACGGTGCAGATCCTCTCGGACAACACAACGACCGTGTGCTATGTGAACAGGCAAGGAGGTACCTGATCCACCACCCTGCTCAACATAGCCCTTCGTCCTTGGGACTGGTGCGTGCCACTCTGAGTTCACCCCATCGCTGTCCACCCGGCGGGCTGGGAGAACGTCACAGCAGACACCCTAAGCAGAGACACTTCGTGCCACCGTGAGTGGTCCCTCTCTGGAACCATGTTTCGAGCGATAGTAGCCCGATGGGGTCAGCCGTCCATCGACCTTTTCACCAGCAGTCAGAACAAGAAGTGTCAGGGCTCTCTTGGCAACGCTTTTCAGTTCCAATGGGACAAGGAATTTCTGTACGCGTTCCCGCCGTTCCTGCTCCTGGGTTGAGTGATCGCCAAGATGCTCTCTGATTGCACTGACGCCATCCTGGTGGCCCCGTACTGGCCGAGGCAGCACTGGTTCGGGCCCCTCCTCGAGGCTGCTCGAGGCTGGGTTCTCAAGTGTCCAGTGGTACCGGACCTCCTCTCCCACTTGGACAGTCTCATGCTGCATCCAGACCTACCACTCCTGTCTCTCCACGCATGGAGAATAATCCCTTAGATGTTCCAGCCATATGGGATGTCCTCACTGCAGCCAGGAAGGAATTGACGCGTGGGTCTTACCGTTAAAGTGGCAGAGGTTCGTGGCCTTCGCAGATGCTCGTCATGAACCTGCATCCCTGGTCGCCCTACCTACCGTGCTGCACTTCCTTCTGCACCTTTGGGAACAGGGACTGGCCTTTGCATCTTTGAGGGTCTACCTCGCAGCCATAGTCACCTACCAGTCACGTGGTGCCCCCTCGGCGGCACTTTTTCAGGACGCTACCCTCAAACAGTTTGTGAAAGGGCTGCAGCGTCTTTACCCACCAGTGTCCCCACCACTCCCACCTTGGTCGCTGTCCTTGGTGCTCTCCCAGCTGATGCGACTGCCTTTTGAGCCTATGGCTACCGCTGACGACAGGCTCCTGACCATGAGGGCGGCCTTCCTCGTTGCTGTCACCTCAGCCAGGTGAGCAAGCGAGATGGCAGCACTGCGGTCCGACGAGCCCTTTCTGGTCTTTCATCGGGACAAGGTGGTCCTGCATCCGGACATCTCCTTCCTGCCTAAGGTGGTCTCCGATTTCCATCTTAACCAGGACGTCGTCCTTCTGACTTTCTACCCTGATCTGGCTATGCCTCTGGAGCGATCCCTCCACTCACTCGACACCCGTCGAGCTCTGGCTTTTTATATTCAGCGGACTTCGTCCTTTTGCCAAACTACCCACCTGTTCGTCTGCCATGGTGGTCGTCGAAAGGGCCAGAAGGTGTCCACCCAGAGATTTTCTAAATGGGTGGCCCAAACAATTTTGCTGGCATATGAACTGGCTAAGCAGCCTCCACCACCTTTGCTCTGTGCCCACTCTACTAGAGCCATGGCCTCTTCAGCAGCTCTCCTTTGAGAGGTGAACGTGTAGGAGCTGTGTCGTGTGGCTACCTGGTCATGACCTTTGACATTTGTGCACCACTACCGACTGGACTGCTGGGCTCGACGAGATGCCCGCTTTGGCCGTGTGGTGTTGTCTTCCGTTCTCTAGGATCTGACCCACCGTCCACTGGTAAGCTACACAGTCTCCCAATGTGTGAGGTACAGACACACACACCCGCCCAGCCTTCCCCACTTCAGGTCCTGCTCTGGTGGACTCCAAAACTGAGGAGAGACTGTTGGCTTGGCGGGCTGAGCATGCTCAGTACAAGCAGGAGGGAGGGGTTCCCACCAAGCTGCTTAGCTCTAGAATCTTCTGAATGCTACCGCGCACGCGCGAAGATCCCAATGTGTGAGGGCACAGATGACCACTCGAAGAACCACAGTTACAGGTAAGCATCCTGTTCTTCTTCCTTCCTTCCTCCTCCTCATTATTATTATTAACAGATAGAAAAATAGTTATATGTCCCTTTTCCACTTTTAGTTATAAGGGTAACTGACAATGTATATTTAAAATACTACTGCATATAAAACACAGCCTGCTTAATGATGATTATAGTTATAATAATAAGTAGTAGTAGTAATAAACTTGGTAGAGTAATCACATACTGACTACTTCCAGAGCTTTAACAGAAACTTGTTAATGCCACTGTGATACCATTTAAAAAAAAACCCTTGCGTAAACAGCAGCATTTTGACTTGGCTTCCAAAGGCTATCAGTCTGGATGCCTGTCAATGGAATATAAAGAATTCCAGGAACAAGGTACCATTATATAGAAAGCTCTTCAAAAGATAAAGAAAGCTAGAACTGAACCTTGAAGCTGATCTTATTCACCACATAGATTCACATAGGAACTGCCTTCGATTTAGCATAATCTGAAATATGACACTGTATATCAACTTTGCCATTACCCACAAAAGCTTCCAAGCTTAAGATATACCCTTTTAATTTTTTAAAATTTTTGTATGTTTTGTCTTATCATTTCATAGGTATTACTGTCTGGCAGCTGTTGCTGCTGTGCTGAAATATGTCGAGTTTGTTCAAAATTCAGTGTATGCACCTAAATCACTTAAGTTTCGTTTCCATGGAAGTGAGCAAACAGCAATGATTGATTCAACATCAGCCCTAAATCTTGAATTAATAACTAACAATAGGGATCCAAGGTAAGATTTTTTTGTTTCATATTTCTAATCTGTGGGGAAGGGAGATTGGGGATTTTATATTTGTAGTGTAATGCATTGCTAAATATAAGTGAATATCTGGTAAAGCAAAAAAGTTTGTTTTTCAAATGAAAATGGGTCATCTGTGCCTGTGCAGTGTCTGGTTTGGAACCTTCTAGAGCTTGATGACAAGCATCTTGGCAGGAACCCTATCCTTGTCCCCAGAGGCTATAAAGCCAGTTTCTCACCAAAACCATTAGTTCCTTTTCATCCACCTCAGCAGCAGTGACATTAGGAGCCTTCTCAAAGTGTCTTTCATGATTCTCATACTTACCTCAGCTTGTGTTTATGGTTTATGGCTTGTTTTTGTATTTTGGCTTGGTGACTTTCTCGGGTCCAACTGGTTAACGTACCTGCTTTTGGTTGACAGATGAACATCTTAAGATTTCCCCATTTTAGGGCCTGAGCAGCAGTCTTTAAATGTTCTTCTTCTTATGGAGGAAAAAACTTGGATAAAGACTGACACTCCAGGTGCCTTCTGTGTCTGGGAGAAAGGCACAGTGTTGCTCTCACTTTCAGCTCTTTACTCTGAAAATGAAGAGTTAACAGAGCAGCTAGACTCCAGACCTTGCTCTTTGCCTGTCACAGTGCTGTCTCAGCAACCCTCAACATCAAGGCAGCTTCAGGTGGAGCATGAAGACCGAAGGGAGGTCATGCTGGCATGAACACTGCCAACAGGCCCAAGATTCTCCAGAACCATGGTGTGTTGAGAGAAAGGAGGCGAGTTCCTCTTACACCAGGAAGGTCTGTCTTGCATGCTTCAACCAAGAAGCACAAAAGAAGAGGTTGAAGGACCTTAGCTCACATCATTCTTCAAGGAATATCATCAACAACAGCCTCTACTGATCCTGGAGAGCTTGGAACTGATAGAGCTTCATTCCTTTCCCTAGCATCAGGAGTATAGCGCCTTCCCCTTCAGCTTCCCAGGGCCCAGTTCACTTGCTTAGATTCCTTGAAGTCCAAGTGGCTTCTGATGATGATGTCAGGTCATTTGCTGACCAGATGTTGTGTATGGCTTGGTCTCTGAACCTCAAGTGAAGCAGCAGAGAGAAAATGTTCAGGATCCAATCCTTCAGCAGCTTCACAATCAGGCCCCAACTCCAGCTTCACTTTCTTTGCTGCCTTACCTTCTTCATGTCTTCAAAAAATTAAAAGATACCTTAAAGGCTACAAGAATCTCCATCCCTCAATTTCTGCTGCCATTTCTGCCTGGAACTTGCAGCTGGTCCTTTCACAGCTTTCGAAGAGTCCGTTTGAGTCTATGACTACCTGCAACATCTGCTTTCTGTCTTGGAAAACAACTTTTCTAGTAGCAGTACATCTGCCAGGAGAGCTAGTTAATTGTGTCTGTTTTGAGTGGACCAGTGCTGTCTTAGGTTCCACAAAGAGAAGGTTGTAGTTTGGCCAGATATCTCTTTCCTCCCAAATGTTGTCTCAGCACTTCAACACAACCAGGACATTATACTTCCTGCCTTCGTGCTAAACCCACGCTCAGATATAGAACACAACCTTCATTGCCTTGATGTTCATCATGCTCTAGCCTTTTGTGTCCAATGCATGGGTATCTTAGGAAGTCTCAGAGGCTTTTCTTGTGCTACTCATTGACTAAGAAAGTCCTCCCAGTTTCCTTCCAGAGGCTGTCCAAATGGGTGGCATCCACCATTCATCTTGCTTAGGAACTATGTGTCAAGCAGCCTCCTGCACAATTGAGAAGCCATTCCATCAGGGCTCTGGCTGCTTCCACAATCTTCTTGCATGGAGTGCCACTCCACAAAATTTGTAGGGCTGCAACATGGTCACGGCCTTCCACTTTCATTTCTCACTACAGACTGGACAATTGATTGAGAGATGATGCTGTGTTTGGGAGAGCAATGCTTTTTTCTTCAGTGGCATAACACTCCTGCCTCTTAGGGTTATTAGGTTGCAAGTCTCCCATTTGTGTGAGTCACAGAGACTATGAAGAAGAAGAACAGGTTGGTTATCTGTAACTTTAACTTTGTGATGACACAGCCCTGCCCTACCTCCCCTCTGTTTTCTGCTTCGCCAGTCAGTCTTGGCTGCTGCCTTAGATGGGTTTTGGCAGGAAGGTGGCTTTATACTCTCTGTGGGTAGGGGTGGGGTTTCCACCAAAAGGCTTATCATCAAGCTCTAGAAGGTTCTGAACCACGTCCTGTGCATGTGCAGATGACCCATTTGTGTGACCACTCAAAGAATCACAGTTACTGGTAAGCAAGCTGTTTTTTTAATTCATTAGAATTTTAAAGGAGGACCAGAATGTGGACAAGTCAGGGTTAAAGGTTCCATCCAACCCTTCTGGGCTGCACTGTTATCATCTTCTTGTAATTAGAAATGATGTCCCAGTGATTGGGGACAATGTTCTGATGTGTAGGGTTGAGGGAGAAGAACAATTTTAAAAAACTGAATTGTACCCCCAGAATTATTTTGTGGCCACAAAATTGTTTTAGGGGAGGAAAAATTTAAAAGAAAAAAATGACGCTGGGGCATTAGAGAGGTTGGTGGGGGTCTGGAGAGGGGGCCAAGGACTGCAAAGGCCCCCTCAGGAGATCTATGGAAACCACAAAGTTCCCATTCCTGATGCAGTCTTTCAGGCTAGTATCCAATATAGTGTCATTATTTAAAAAGAATGAGAGGAGGAAATCTCAATATTTTTAGGTTTAAAATACTTGAAGGAGGAACAATTTCATTAATTTTTGTCTCCTGATCCCCACCCCATTTGATTCATTATCACATTTGTTTGGGAGTAACTCCCACTAAACTCACTGGGGCATACCTCAGATCAGAGTTGCATGGGATTGCCCTGTCAATCTCTGACTCCTCTCTTTTTCTTCTTGGGATGCCTTATAATTCTTTGGGTCCATTTTCAAATTGCTTGATTGGTGTTTGTGTGTGCTTGCAGTTTGTTTCATCCCTAGCTTTCTGTGTTTATCTCCCTTTCTTCTTCGTAGTGGTCTCTGTGCCTCACACAGTGGGATCTTCGTGCATGCGCAGTAGCAATTTCGGAAAGTTCCAGAGCCGAGCAGCTTGGCAGGAACCTCAGTACCGCCAAGCTAGCAGTTCCTCCTCAGTTTCTTTTTGTCTGCCAATCAGTAAGCAGCTCAGAAGGCTTTCTCTGCTGAGCAGCATTCTTTTCTCTTCGATTGCATTCTCTTTGTTCTTAAGAAGAATTGTTTGAACCTCTTCTTCTTCTTATGTCCTCTGCACCCTTCAAACTGTGTGTATCTTGCGGCCACAAGGTTTTGCTTTCTGACGCTCATTCAGAGTGTTTGTTCTGCCTCGGAGAGACCCATAATGTATGGACCTGTTCTATTTGCAAGGAGTTTACTTCACAAACTTTAAAGAACAGGGCATCCCATTTGAAATCTTGTTGGGAGCAGGCTCTTCATTTAAAGGATCAAGTGGCCTCCAACACAGCGCTATTTGCCACTTTGGCTTCGATCCGTCCAGCCCGAGGCCTGTTGTTATCGAAATCTCCATCTTTAATGACTATCCTGGTACCGACTTCAACCTCAGTACCGACATCCTCGATATCGGCCTCTTCTTCGGCCCTGCCACCCATCGCTTCTCTCCCGAGGATTCTAAAGCTCCCTGAGATGCCAATGGTACCTCAATCTTCCAGCTCTGGGGATGTCATGTCCACCTCCTCTACTTCTCAGGCAGCCTTGACCCAACAACCTCTGGCGGTTTCTACTTTAGCTGACAGAAAACAGGTCTCTTCACACTACTCCTCGGTGGCTCCTAAGAAAAAGAAGAAGGAGAAACATCGCTTTCCTTTCCCTGCTGTCTGTCCATCAACCTCCAAAGCTATCTCTCTTGGACCTTTACCCACCCCACCACCGACACAGGTTCAACCTCAACCGGGACACAGGTTCAACCTCAACTGGCCACATTGGAAGAGAGGCAGGCCCCCATTCTCTCTTTAGCTCAAGGGGCTCTCTAACACCCGGTACTACCCTTGCCAGTACTGACAAATCCTACTTTGGACCAGGAATCTTGACCCTCTCTGGCCGCCTCTCCTCCCTTGCCAAGAGTTCAGCCCAGTCAGAGGCATACACACGATTTGCCTCCTCCGGCTGCGACCTCTCGCCATCCTGACACAGATTGCCCACTGGCTCTGGATGTTCCCTGGGCTACTTCTAGAGATCAGTCCCAACCTAGTGCGGCCCGCTCTCTGACCCTCAGGGACCATGGTAGGGCCCCTCACGGCCGCAATTGCTATCATTGCAGCTTTCTTCCTGCCAGGGAGAATTCACTGTTTCCTCTGCTTCCTATATAGCTAATTACAGTCATGAGCATTTATAGACGGAACAGCGTGGCTCCTACTATTCGTACTCACCAGTGTACCGTGACTGCTATCATCTCAGTGTTTGTCATTGGTCTCCTCACAGGCCTTGCCGCTCTAGATCGCCATCACACTCTCCCTCTCGGCCACACTATCAGCACCAATCTTGGTACCACTCTTCTTGGTCCTGTTCTCGATCTTGTTCTGCCTGCTACCAGCGTTCTCCATCACCTTGGTCTCGCCTCAGGTCTCGAGATCATGCTTGTCAGTCCCATGCCATCTCTCCACCACCACTGGTGACAGCTACGATGTCTCAGCCTCTGCTCAAGCAAACCCATGGTTCCTGTGCCCCCACTCGCTTTGATTGTGCCACTTCCGAGGCAGTCTCTCGTGGCCCCAACACCGACCGTTCTCCCAATCTCATCAGTTCCAACTTCAGTACTGGCCTCGGTACTGACATCTGTACCAACTCCGTCCTGTGTGCATCCAACTGTTCAGGACCCTCGCCCACCTCCAATTTCGCCATCATCTGCCTCTTATGATTCCGATAACTACTCTTTTGACTTCACTTCTCCATCACACAGTTCTCCCCCACTTACTTTTGGAGAACCAACTCTAGATACAGCATCCGAGGACATCAAGCAGTTTTCTGATATCTGTGTCAGGATGGCCAATGCTTTAGGCCTCAATATTTCTGGACCCTCTCCCACTGTCCAGGTTCCAGTCTTTCATTATATTGACTCCCAGCTTTCTACAATGGCATCGATTCCCTTTTTACCAGCTCTGCAGGAAGTCATTAAGCATCCTTGGTCTCAACCAGCTTCCTTTCAACCCATTCCTCGTTGTCTGGAACACCTTTACCGGACACAATGCAAGGATGTGGAATTCCTGTTCCATCATCTCACTCCCAATTCCATCATCGTTGAGTCCTCTCAAATTAAGGGAGGTAAAAAGCTCACATGACTCCCCCTGATCGCGAGGGACATCGTCTAGACATTTTTGGCTACCATTTTTACTCTGCTTCCTCCCTGATCACCAGAGTCTCAAATACTCAAGCCTCCTTAGCAGTGTATCAGCAAAACATTTGGGACAGACTGCTTCCCTTAATCTCTCATCTTCCCAATGACCACCAGGCTATGGCTCTCCAATTCTACAGTGGTGGTCCTTACCAATCAACAGATCCAGTCTTCCCAGCATGCCATGGAGGGCTCTGCGTGGGTCATGGTAGGTGTGATTGCTATCTGTTGCTTTGCATGGCTCTGTTCTGCTGGCTTGACAGAAGACAATCAGAAGAGAATTAAAGATCTTCCCTTTGACAGCCAGGGCCTCTTCTGTGCTACTACGGATGACGCCATGGACTATCTCATGAAGACTTGTCTCACGGCAAAGAAGATGGGACTCCATCCTTCATCTCAGGCTAGAAGGCCGCCTTCATTACGCTCATCATGGAGACATACTTTTTACTCTTACAGATCTAGGTCTCCACAGCAGTCCTCTCAACAGTCCTCTGCTCCAGCCTCTTCATCTTGTTGTTCTTTCAGACAGCATAAGCTTCTTCTAAGAAGTCTTCTTCCGCTGCTAAGTCTAGATTTTGACTCCTCTTGCAGGTCACCACCTCTGCCAACCTTCTGTTTTTTGGGCTGTCTGTCTTCCAAGGCCCCAGACCTTTCTCGCCACTTCAACACCTGGTGCACTATCACTTAGGACACCTAGGTGCTAACCATTGTCCGTCTCGGTTACACCATCAAATTTGTAAATACTCCTCCTGTTGGCGTCTTCTATTCCACACCTTCCAGTTCAGCTCTTCTCAAGGAGATGGATACACTTCTTCACAAAGGGGCCATAGAAAAGCTGCCTCCTTTTGCAGCACACCAGTTTTTTCTCCTGGTATTTCACTGTCCCGAAGACAGATGGCACTCTTCTACCCATTCTGGACTTCTGGGCGGTCAACTCCTTCATCTCACCCCAGAAGTTCAAGATGATCACACTGGCCTCCATCATCCCTCTCCTCAAGCGATGGGACTGATTTGTGTCCATAGATCTACAAGACGCTTACTTCCATATTGCTGTTCGCCCTCAACACAGGAGGTACCTCTGCTTCTCAGTCGAAGACACGTTACCAATACAAAGTGTTTCCCTTCAGTCTAGCCATAGCTCCCGGGTTTTTGCCAAGCGCCTGGCCACTGTGGTGTCTTTCCTGCATACGAAGCATGTGATGCTGTACCCTTACCTTGACGATTGACTCTTGGTGGCTTCCTGCAGACAGAAACTGTACAAAGACTTATCTTACCCTTTCTTTGCTCTCTGATCTCAGCCTCAGGGTCAATCCCAAAAAATCTCACTTGAAACCTACTCATACCCTCGACTTCATCAGGGCTACCTTCGACTCCGCTTCTGCGATAGTGTTCCTGCTGGTAAAGTGCATGAGGGTCCTGTGCCAGTCCATCTGTGCGATCTTTCACAGTCTCTCTGCCTCTGCTCACCAGATCCAACAGCTCCTTGGTTACATGGTGGCCACGACCTCCATCACTTACCAGTCTCATCTTCGTGCCCACCCTCTGTAGCACTGGTTTCTCAGACATTTCAATTCCCTTCTCAATGACCAACGTCGGAAGTTTTATATCCCATGTCCAGTCAAGGACTCTCTCCACTGGTGGCTGTCAGCCCACCATCTACTCTCAGGAATGCCATTCACCGAACCCCATCTATCTATCACTATCACCACCAGCACATCCCTTCTTGGTTGGGGAGCCCCCTGCAATCAGCTCTTAGTCCAGGATCACTGGACCGGACCAGAGAAGCATTTGCTCATCAGTGCCCTGGGGCTTCTAGCAATCTTCAAAGCGCTTTGGGCCTTTCAGAAACTCTTTCTCAGGCAAACGGTGCAGGTGTTGTCCAACACCACCACAACTGTCTGCTATACAAACCGTCAGGGAGGCACCCACTCATCCCTACTCCTCCACGTTGCGTTACAGATCTGGGACTGATATGTCCCACTAGGGACCCACCCAATAGCAGTACACCTGGTGGGGTGAGACAATGCTACAGCAGACATGCTGAGCAGGGACTCGGCTTGCCATCACAAGTGGTCCCTGTCCGATATGGCCTTTCGCTGGATAGTATCCCTCTGGGGCACTCCATCTGCCGACCTATTTGCCACCCACAAGAACAGGAAGTGTCCTCGCTATTGCTCCAGAGCCGGCACAGGACATCACTGTTTCAGAGATGTGTTTCAGTTTCCGTGGAACAAGGGACTGCTGTACATCTTTCCCTCTGTTCTACTCCTTGTCTGAGTTGTAGCCAAGATTGCCACGGGCCAAGCGGATGCTATCCTCAACCCCTTACTGGCCGAGGCAGCATTGGTTTGGCCGTCTCCTCACCATCTCCCCGGGCTGTCAAATGCCTCTCCTGAACACTCCAGATCTCCTCTCTCACTCAGATGATCAGGTGCTTCACCTGGACCTCCCTCACCTCCACCTACATGCCTGGAGGAGAACATTCTAGACTCCCACAGGATTCTGGCAGTCCTCACAGCCTCTAGGAAAGAGTCTACACACAGGTCCCATGAATACAAGTGACGCAAGTTTACTGCCTTCGCGGATGTTTGATCTGAAGTTTCTTCCCCACCTCCTTATCGACTGTCCTGCATTTCTTTCTTTCTCTCAAGGAACAAGGGCTGGCTTTCTCTTCTCTCAAGGTCTACTTCTCTGCCATCATCACTTGCCAGCCACGCAAATCTCCCTCCTCGGCTCTTTTTAGGAACTCTACAATCAAACAGTTCCTTAAGGGCCTTCACCATCTCTACCCTCCTACCTCCCCACCACTCCCTCCATGGTCATTATCTTTGGTCTCTCCCAACTCATGTGCCAGCCATTTGAACCCCTGGCCACATCAGATGACTGCCTCCTTACTCTGAAGACAGCATTCCTTGTGGCCATTACATCAGCCAGGAGGGCAGGAGAACTGACTGCACTACGTGCAGATGAACCCTTCCTGGTATTCCATAAGGACAAGGTAGTTCTCTGCCCAGATCTGTCCTTTCTCCCTAAGGTGGTCTCTGAATTCCACTTGAACCAGGATATAATCCTTCCAACCTTTTATCCTGACCCATCTACGCCTCTTGAGCACTCCCTCCACTCTTTGCATGTCTGCTGGGTGCTTGCCTTCTATCTGCAATGAACCTCATCTTTTTGCCTCACTCCTCGCCTTTTCGTCTGCTACGAAGGGAGACGGAAAGGCCACTAGGTCTCTATTCAGTGCTTTTCCAAGAGGGTTGTGGAAACAATTCGTCTCTCTTACAAACTTGTGAAACAGCCACCCCTCTCATCTCTACATGTCCACTTGACTCAGACCATGGCCTCCTCAGCAAGCCTCCTCAAAAGAGTTGACCTGAAGGAACTCTACCGAGTGGCTACGTGAACACAACCTTTGACCTTCATCCGGCACTACCACTTGGACTGTAGAGCCTGACATGATGCTCGCTTTGGCCGTGCAGTGCTGTCCTCCGTCATCTAGGACCTGACCCACCATCCAGCAGTAAGCTACTCAATCTCTCATTGTGTGAGGCACAGAGACCACAAAGAAGAAGAATAGGTTGCTTTCCTATAACTGTGTTTCTTCAAGTGGTCATCTGTGCCCTCACACATACCCACCCAGCCTCCCCTCTTTCAGGTCCCTTTATCGGCGGGCTTCAAAACTGAAGAGGAACTGCTAGCTTGGCGGGACTGAGTATGCTCAGTACCGAATGGGGAAGGGGTTCCCGCCAAGCTGCATGAAGATCCCATTATGTAAGGGCACAGATGACCACTTGAAGAAACACAGTTACAGGTAAGCAACCTGTTCTTCCTGCCCCCAATACAGACACAAATGGTAAATGTGGCAGTGGGTTCAGTATATTGTTAATATAAATTCTTGTGAAGCCAATTCTTATTTCACTTGATGAAGGAAATGATTCTGGTGCACTTCTAGTTCTTGATAACTTCTGTACAAATATTAGTTAAATTTTGTCTCACTTGTTCACCTGTTCTAATCACAATACTTTCATTTGGAATATTCTGTATCTAAATTAGTTCCTTTTCACTAACAAACCAAATTTATTCATCTGAACAAAGCTTTTGATGTATTTACAATCACACTAATAGGCAAAATTGACAACTTGGATCTTTAACAAATGCGTATCTGTATGCTGAAAATGTTTTATCATGTTAGGTAGTTGTTGCATAATAATTGCTGAATTCTCTCTTGTACTGATAGCCTTCTGCTTGTAAAGAGGAGATTTAGAACAGTTCTTTGTGCAGGCCATCATCTCTGTCTTCTGGAATCTCGCCCCCTGCCAGTTGCTCTTGTGCCAAATTCACTTGTATTTGTGACTGGCTCTGCATGCTTTTCTTTGTAGTGCAACATTCACAGCTGAGACCTAGAAAGAAGCAGGGTAGATGCCATTTCCATACTGTTTAGCTTTAAAAGCCCATTTAATATATATGAGTTCATTTTTTAATGAATGTGCATGGAGTTATACTATTACTGTAATGTGGTATCATCTGGTAGTTCCTTCCCCCATAGCCAAGATTGTTCTTTATTCAAAAGTAAGTCCTGTCGTGTAATTCTTTTATTGACAATTAGGAGTTTCCTGTTTGAAAAACTTTTTATGTCCTACCACTTCCCATTGAATATTATTTATCTATAAAAAAGAATAGAACAAATGAGAACAGATCAGCACTAATACTTGTCTACCGGTCCATAGGAACAGAAACAAGCACAGAAGGAATTAAGATTTATTAATCACTAATGCTATCTGTGATTAACTGGAAGCAGTAAAATAGGGAATACTCAAAAACAGAGATGCTATTAGTTACAAGTGCATGAGCCCTGAAAAACAACAATAACCATTTGAAGGCTGTGTTAGATTGGCTAGTTTTACAAGTGCTTGTTATTGTCCAAACAAACCATAAATCAGGTTGGGGGATGGGATATTAATGAAAACAACAACAACAGTGATTTAACAACAGCGCCATCTGGATTTATAATAAAACATGAGTGAACAAAGAATGGCAATCCTAGAAAAAAAAACTAGTGTGGAAACAATCAAAGTAAGGTGCAGTATAGTCACTGAATCAATAACAAAACACAAATGTGTTTTATGTGGAGGTGGCATGGGTGGGGGAACTGTTACAAAATCCTGATGGGAGTTTCTCTACATGCTGCTCTGCACAGATGGACAGAAATGTGAGTTATGCATATATTAGTTCTTGTGAAAACAGATTTGTATAATAATATGTGCATTTAAATTGGTTTTTGGCAGCTTTATTTTGTGAGATTATTTTTCAAATATGTGCTGTCTTCAAAGGAATGGTCACACTCTTTTTGGCGTTCTAAATTACACTAAAACACCAGGGGGAAGCAGAAGACTTAGGTCTAATATTCTAGAGCCTCTGATTGATGCTGACACCATTAACACAAGATTGGATTCTGTTCAAGAGCTTCTTCAGAATGAGGAATTCTTTTTTGGTCTTCAGTCAGGTAATCAAATATTACTTTATAAAAAAAGTAAAATATTTCTGGTATTACAGAAAACAGAAGTATCTCACTTCTGTTTTCCACAACTGGTGAGAAGATCAATACACCATTAGATTGGTCTCAATTTGTCACTATAATTTAGGTCAAATGTAGGAGATCATTAGAAGGATATTTGTTGCAGTTTTAATGTGAGTATAGGATCACTAAATTTGATTGAAGAAGAATAGAGATGTGGAGGAAAGGTGTCCAACACTTCCTCCTTAAACCATCTCTGTAAACAAACTCTTGCAAGCTTGTCTTACAGTACAGTCCTATAAGTGTCTAATAAGAAGTCTACTCAGTCATGTGGATACACAATTGCAACCAAGGAAAAATTCAGGTATAAATGCTGTTCCCATGTTTCTCCTCCTGGTAGACTAATAGCTGCAGTGGAGCATGATTCATCAAGACTGGTGAACCAATGTGGGGAAAGAGGGCTTGCCTTCACTAGTATAGCTACTCCAATAAGATTTAATGTTTATTGTAGTAAAAAAAGGCAGATAGTGATATAGTTATGAATCTTCTTTGTTTTGTGTGACAGTCCTTAACATATTCAAAATCATTTGATGTGGGGTGATATTATATTTTAAATTACAAAAAATAATTTTTGTTTCTGCATTAGTATAAGATAAGTAAAGTTTTTCTTCATAGTTTCTGTAACTGACCCATATGGGAGGCATACGCTTCATTCAGAACATTCTACAGTTGAGTGACTGTTCCGGCGGTAGCCCAATGTGGAGGGACCAGGCTTGCTTTCCTTCCCTCAGACCGAAGATGGCAGCTTTCCTTCCCTCAGACCGAAGATGGCAGCTTCCCTTCTCCTGCCTGGTATAGCACTCTGCCCCCTCTTCTTATATAACCCTACCTTCCCTTTAAAACCATCACCTTAGTGTATAAAGGGCAAAACCTCTCAGTTATTATTCAGAATGATTTACTATCTGTAGTAGCATGTTACTAATGCATAGTACTCTAGTCAGTCAGGATTTATAAAAATATAATGTGATATTTATTGAAATAACAAATACGGAAAAAGTATTGGGTATCATAAGTAATTGCAAACAATACAGAACTTCAAAAGGTATTTAACCAATTCTTATAGCTCCACTCAATATACAGGCACAAAACTTTCATATATACCTAGGCCTTTGGCTTCACTTTTGGTTCAAAGGCTTAAATTCCCAAGTGTAGGTCATGTGACCCAACTCAAAATGGTTTGGTTTCTCCTCTGTCTGTCTCTGGACCTCTGAGAAGACAACCACACTTAGACAACCCTTCTGATTCGTTGAAAACCTGAACTTAAAACTCTCTCTCTCTTTGGAAATCTCACTTAAAGAATCTCTAAAATGCGAGTCACTGTGGCTTAGAGAGAGGCCTTCTTCTCATCACACTCAGCCTCTCCTTCTCACCAGTGGACTGGTTTTCTTTCTCTTCCAGAGCCACCCTGATTAAGTGGCAGCCTGTTGCTAGGGCCGCCCTGCCACTCTGGCTAGCCACACCCCCAGTCTCTGTCACACCTGTCCCTCCGTATTAGTTAGTGGCAGTTCTTGCTTGTCATCTACCACAGCAGCAGTATCAATAGAAACACACACTCCAGAATTTTCTCCTTTAGCGTGGGTTGATTGACCAGTTGAGGCCGAATCTTCATAACAGCAGAGCAAGTATGCCCTTTCATCCTGCCAAACCATACTTCAATAGTAGTGACAGATGCTTCTCTCATTGGATTGGGGCACACACCATCAGGCTCGCAGAAAAGGCTGCTGGTCTTTGAAAGAGAATTCATTGTGTATAAATGTATTAAATATGTTGGCAATGGTAAAAGCATTCAGGGCCTTAGAGAAAATCCTATAGCGGGGGATAATAGACAATATAACTGTTGTTTTTACATAAGCAAGGAGGAAAGAACGAAAGAACTCTGCTAAATTTGATGTTAACAATTTGGGAAGGGGTGCATCCTTGGAGGCATTTATCTGACAGCAGTCCACCTTCCAGAAGAAGACAATTTCTTAGCCAGCTGTTTGAACATTACAGAGAATGCTTGTCACAAGTAGATGCTACATACAGCTATCCTGGGACAGTTCTTCAGATGATGAGGAATCTCAAGGATCTCTTTACAATTCAAGTGGACAAACAATGTCTTAATTCTTTCTCAAGAGATTTCCTAGAGACATGCAGTCTGGGAGAGGCATTTCATTTTAACTGAAGGGAAGCTGTCATCTATATTTTTCCCTGTTCCTACTAATAACCAAGGTGATAACTAAGAGGACATAGGATAATTGTACTCTAGTGACACCAAGAGTTGCAAACCTCAAAAGTTTACAACTCATCTCCATCTAACTGGAGATTGATTAAAATGACTACCATTTCTGCCAGATCTGTTGACACAACAGAAGGGCTGAGTAAGACATCTATATTTTGCTGTGTTCAACCTGACAGTATAGAGAATATTCTTTTGACAGATTTGTACAAAAGGGCAGGATGTTTTGAAAACAGCTCATAAACAAAAAGAGTATTCTTAAAAATAGGAAAATTTTTTGAAGTTTCTTATTACAGTTAACAGTTTGATTGTCTCATGTTAAAATTACTCATATCTTGAAATTTTTGGTCATTCTTAGGAAAGAAGTTTATCATTTTCTTCCTTAAAATGTTGTTTGATAACAACTGCATTAGAATTTTGGGCTGTGAATAGAGATCAATTTTATACCCATCCATGAGTGGTTTGGTTTTTTTTTTTTTTAGTGATTGTAGTAATTTATACTCCCATGTCATGATTCCCACCCTGATTTGGACTCTGGAACTGGTGTTGTCATAGTTGTCCCACAAGTCTGTTGAGCCTTTAGCCTCATTTGACTTAGGTTACTAATCTGTAAGACAGTGTTTCTAGTAGCCATCAGTCCAGCTTACAAAACTAGTGAACTTTGCACTGAGTGTGGAGGTACCATGCTTTCAATGTTGTTGTTGTTGTTGTTGTTGTTGTTATCCTTTGTTTATATAGTGCCATCATGATGTAATAGTGCTGATACCAGACATTTTCTTTGTACAAAAGGTGGTTTCAGCATTTCACATAAACCAAGATATCGCTGTACATAAATTACTAAAGAATCTTTCCAGGGATTTTGAAAGATCTCTGCATTCTCTGGATATACACATAGTGTTAGTGTTATCCCAAAACATATAATGGGGAATGATTAGCTCAAAAATAGGAGGCCTGTGTGTGTGTGGTTGGGTGGGGGTGTAACTTAGCAAGATCTGACACCTATGTGCACTGATAACTGCTAAAAGAGGTCAGCCAGAAGACTTATATTCAAGTAAATGTATTTTTTTAACTTGGGGGAAAATATAGATGCACACACACACAAAATAGTCACACACAAGCAATGAAAATAAAGAGAGGAAAAGGGATAGAAGAATAGAAAGGGGTTGGGTTATATTTACCATCCAGAGAGAAGCAGAGGAGGAGGAAATGGCTTGGGCTTCTTTTCATTCAAGTACAGCAAAAAGTTTGGGGGACAGAGTGGATCCTTGAAATCCAAAATGCTGTAAGGAGGACCCAAAATTAGGGCCCTTTTATATCCAAAAATCTGGCCTGGAGGTGTGAGATGTTAATGACTCTCTACCTGTGTGAACAAAAAGTCTTGCAGAGTGGACAAAGTGTGACAGGATGGGTTGATGTCTGAAGGACATCAAGTTGATGGTTTTAACATTTATATGGGAAAAGTTTTTTATGTCTGCCTGACGGGGGATCAAGAAAAAGTCACATGTGTGAGGATGAGACAATTATTGATTTGTTGGAAATCTTTCTGTTTTTGTGAACCAGCACTGTCAAACAAACAAGGTTATTTGTTTTTTGGAGTTTGCAACAAATAGGTGCCAGATTGAGTTGATAACAGGTTTTTTGCTTTGCCTTCTATAGGAAATGCAAACCACAGGGGGTACTTGCTCTTCTTGGAGATGGCTGTTGTTCTCCTTGAAAGGATTATCTGGCCATAAACTCAGGGATTCCTGGTTGAACTTATCGCTTAGGTTCATGGTAAAGGTATTTGCTTATCCACATGGCCGTTTCCAGCCATAAGTCTGTATATGATTTATAATAAACATATCTGACAGTTAATATATTTTGCCAATTAAATCAGAGCCCCCTCCTGTATCATTAGCATTCTACATAAACTCATTTCCACAGATCCAAGAGTCTGCTGTTCAAAAACTAAAAAGTAAGTATAGGCTCAAAGATTTCAAAGTCAATGACCTCTATAATTATTTTAGGCTATCAGATGGCTAAAAGTTAGATCCCTTTAATTTAAAATACACAGAACAAGAGCAATAACAGATTCCACAGCTTTTATAAGGGCAATTCTCTCCTTGACATTCACTGAGCAGCTATTTGGGCTCAACCACGAACATTAATTTACCAGTATAAAGTGGATGATAGATCTAAGGTGACTGTGATCTTCAGGAGAGCAGGTTTGCTGCCATCAGTAGGATGACATGGTGATTACATAGCTAACTGAGCTCTCATTGTCACAAAGACCATGAAGAGGAGCAGATTGCTTACTGATAACTGTGGTCCTTCAGATGGTCACCAACTCACTCGCTATCTTCATTCTTTCCCTCTGCTATATCCTGCAGTAGTTTAGGCTACTGCTTTGATGGCCCTGGAACTGAGGAAACAAGCAGGAATCAGTCCTAGACTTGTATACTGAGAGGGAGGTGTTACCACTGAAATGGTCACTCAGCTCCAGAATGATGTGCTAAGCAGGCACAGGCAAGGTGGAATTCACAGATGACTGTAGTCTATGACTAGCACTATACGAGCAAAAACATACAAAAACATTAACATAAATGGATGAAACAAAGAATAAAACTACTAAGTAGGGGTGCATGCTGGCGTATACACAGACTTGTCAAATAATAAATGCAACTGCACAAAGTTTATTGACATTCAAAGTAATTGAAGCATTTTTGTCAGAGAGGAGAAAGGAAACATAAAAATCTAAACATCCTGACAGTTTAATTAAGGCAGATTCAATAAATGCTTTCCTAATATCATGGTAACAGAGGCAGTAAAGAAGAACCTGTGTCACTGATTCAGCTTCCCTTAGCCACAAAGACACCACTGACAAGAGAAGAGGATTTTCCTTCTAGCACAGTAGAGGGCTGAGAACTGAGTTGTGCGAATGCAAAGGCCTTTGATGCTTATGAATTGAGTGTTCTGAAATACAGTTTACTGGTTCATATGCACAAGGTGCGCTGTTAATTAGTATAGAATTGGTTCAGGTTGAGTATCCCTTATACAAAAATCTGAAATTTGAAATGCTCCAAAATCCAAAACTTTTGAAAAGTGGAACCAGTCTTTTTTCCTGTAGGGAGTATGAGGGAATTATGGTGGCTCACTTGGGACTGCACACACATATGCTGCTTGCAGTCTCTTATCCAGCTTGGTGCCTTCCCCCCCCCCTCACAGCTTGCTTGGACTGCGCATGTGGTTCTAAGTGAGCTGAAAGGGGAAAAAAGCCACCAAGCCAACTGAGAGACTTTGCAAGCAGCATGCATGTGCATGATCCCAAACATGCCTCTTTAATTCTGTCATGTTTCCTAGGAAGAAGGCAAGAAGAGAAGAACTTATGAAACATCAGGACCTGTGTCAGAAAAACAATATGTAATCTCATTATGTATATGCAAATATTCAAAAATCTGAAACCCGTCTGGTCCCAAGCAATTTAGATAAGGGATAATCAACCTGTAATTAGGCCAAGATCATATTGATGTTCAGTATCTAAGATGTGTTGCTTAAGTGGTGTTCTGGCTGTCTGAAAACCGAACAAGATAAGATGCCAAGGAGAAATCATATTGTTGGAACATCTGTGAAGAGACCATCTGGATTTCAAACCATCCAGTAAAATAAGCAGAGCTAAATCTGCAGGAAAGAAAAGTGACTTCACTCAGAAGTTTAATATGGCAAGCCAGATGCTAATTTCAACCTTCTGGAAGTCAACTTCCAAATGAGGGATAGTGTTTGAGATGCAGGAGGGCATTTGAAGGATGATCTTCAAAAATTTGGATTGCACTAACCACTAAATTAGAAAAATCAGAATAAGGGTCCAGATGTGCATGATATAAAAACTGATTTAATGATTTGGCCTCAAACAACGTGCACAGTTACAGGTAAGCAACTTGTTCTTAAGTGTATGTAACACTGGTAACAGGTGTATAATGTTAGGTGAAATTATTTGTATATGGATGAGGAGAGAATGAAAATGGAAGCTGTTAAAAGTGATGTGAGAATGCAGACGAGAGGGTCAGATATGGTGCAGAGTTCTGTAGAGAGATGGAAATGAGAGATTATGACTGACTGGCTGAATGAGGCAAGATTCTGTTATATAGCTAAGACATAGCTTGCTAGTTGTGTACTAAAATGAAAGAAATTGCAACTATTACTACAAATACTTTCTACCACTTTCTTCCTTGGCACTGACCATCAGAGCTGGGGATTAATTAGCTGGTATTCTTTGTAATTTCCCACCAGTCCCACTCAGGTTTGTTCTGTCCATTCCATGGACAGCAGTGTGATTAAATTCAATGCCTTGGCTTAAATTTTTGTCAGTTGAGCTGAATGGTTTATTTGACTTTTTTTTTTTTAGTTATTTCAAGATTCCTGGATACTGAACAACTACTTTCAGTTTTAGTTCAAATTCCGAAACAGGATACGGTAAGTTTATAAATAAATTTTACATGATACGTAATGAGTAGCTGTTACCTCTCTCTTTCTTATTATTTACTTCTCTTTTTATTGTGAAAAAAACTGATCCTTGAAAGATGTGTGCTTAATTCACAAATGATAGCATGATGTATTTTGCATTTTAAATTGGTGTACTTTTATTGCCCGACTATGAATCTAAATCTTCCAGATGTTCGGAGTTTGTTAGATACCAATATTTAATATATAAGATGTTAGAATATAACGACATTTTTCATGAATGTACTACAGTCTTAGAGACTTTATATTACTCTTTTTTATTCAAAGCATTTTAAACATATGATATTGCTTGCAGTAATCCACACAATGTGTTTAACTCAGTTATACATAGCTATTCTATTCAGAAAATCAAACTGTTTTAAATGTAATTTTATATCTTATATTGTTTTTATGAGCTGACATAGACATGCTTTTTAAAATTGAGAGGTAGGATTTAAATGTTATATATGCGTGAATATATGTAATTTGTTATTGTATGTTTTTGTGAGCTGACATAGATATGCTTTTGCAAATTAAAAGGCAGGATATGAAGTATTTCTAAAAATATATAATGCATCCTGATGTATTTCTGAATTCTGAGTAAGAAGAAGAGTTGCCCATGTTATGAACTTGAAACATTACTGTTCTATGAAAGTATTTACTCATTATTTCATGCAGATTCCGAATAAAACATACCTGTTTAGAGCTTACAGGCACTATATCTTTGTTTTCATGTCATTAAGCTGAACAGTTTTTAAGGAATATTTTGAATATGTTAATAGGAATGGTAACTCCCACAGAGAAATATGTAGTAAATAAGAAATTATTATGTGGCCTTCTGTAATAATATAGTATGAAGCTATTATAATCTGATTGGAGAAGTATGGGTCTAGGTAAGGGGGATAGTTGTTGATCTAGCCCCTAACCTAAACAGAACAGTGTATTGGGGAGATTCTTATTTTGTCCTGCCTATAGTTTGTGAAGGAAAGTGGGGGAGGGGCTAGTTGTCAAGTGTTGTGTACTTTACTGTGTTTGCCCTTCCTTGTCTATGAGTGGCATTGTTTCACTGCCCCGATAACCATAGGACCATCACAATTCTATATCAGGAGTAAACAAATGGAATCCTGCATTACAATATCGCAGTGGCTCTCCCAGCTTTAATAAGAACATTCCTAGTCAAATTGCCACCTACCATGGAACAAGAATCTTGTAAGACTGTTCAAGAGTCACAGATGATAGAATAATATTTGGGAGGCACTCCTCTTTCTTTCCTGTTCTTTTAAAATTATGCTTTTCTATTTTTCCCTCTTGAAACTTCCTATATATTGTGTATGTGGGGGGTGGAGAAGGGGTTTTCAATTTTATGGACCACACCCCCACTCTTTTCTGTTTGCTCTTTTATGATTCTGTAATCTGGGACTCAAGTTCACTATCCTCGTACCTATCATATTTTTCTTTATTTGTTATCCCCTGTTGTACTGATTGATACCCTCAACATTCCAAGATGCTCACGGGGCCTTCTCAAGCCATTAAAAAAAAAAGAAAGAAATCTTTTTCTTATATGTTACAAAAGAATATACGTTCTTCTTCATGGTCTCTGTGATTCACACAAATGGGTTGTCTATGCCTGTTCAGTATGTACTACTTCAAGTATGCAATAATCATTACCTTATTTTTGTGTGGCTCTGTGTTTTTTCAAATGGAAAAAGGGAGAGCGAATCACGAAGGTGTGCAACAGTAAAGGTTGAATGGCCTAGTGTTCCTGCAGAAGACAATGCTGTGTATTTAAGTACCCTTAAGGAAAATATTTTAAACTATGTTGGGTTGTTAAATGTCTACTGTTGTTGACTTTAGAGGCTCCATCCTGTTTTTTCTCTCTGTTATTAATACCTTCACTTTGCTTTCCATTTTGCTTCACAACTGATCTTTATAGGATCACCTGATATCAAGGTTAGGAGAATTATTATGAGGCAACAATGCCAATTCAGTAAAGTAACAGTGAATGGCTCAGTAATGAATAGAAGTAAGTTAACATTTCTAATGAAACCTAGAGAGGAAATATGAGTGACAGCAAAGCCATAGACAACAATAATAGTATAACCACAAGAGAATCTAAGCCACATTATGTTAAAGGAACAATAAAGGATGATAAAGTATACACCTTCTTTGCTTTCTAACAGTTTAATGCATCTGAATCGAAGATAACAAATTTAATTTATCTGAAGCATACCCTGGAACTTGTGGAGCCTTTGAAGGTATCATATTATGTGTAAATACCAATTACTGTTATTATTAGGCCCTAATGCATTAGGCTCAAAACAGAGACTCTTGTAGCCTCTTACACTCTGTATATTTTAGCTTACCTGAGAAAGAAATGGCTAGCCTGCTGTCTACTGCTTTTCAGTGCCACTGTCACAGAGGGTCAGTCATGAACTGCAGAGATCAGCTTATAGACAGACAGCAGGATATCATTTTGTCTTCTAAAGCGTGTTACTTTCCATTTTCAAAACTATTCATTACTCAGACAGATTAAGTTCCTAACCTGCCAACTCCTGTATATTTCCATGCCCATCTCTGTTTCCTTCTTGCTTATCTCCAGGTGGCTGAACATATTTAATGAGTGGTTGCCTACACATAGGCATGTGTGCACACAATCAGGGTAGAACTTACTTCAGAGTTTACTCTTTGGTGTAGATGGCAGCAAATCGTTCTTTGTCACTATGATACACGTGCAGCCCAACATAGCTCTTCTAGATGGTGAAGAGACTTAACACGCACTTTTGTTCCTGGGGGTTGAGGTAAGAGCCTATGCTGATGGTAGCATTGTTATTGATAGGATGTCCCAAGTCTGACGGACTTTTGCAGAGGCAGTAGTGTGGGGTTATATTGGTGGAAGATGTCTCAGAGACAGTGGCAGTGGTATTTTAGCCAGTTTTTGTTAGTGCTGCACAGAAGGTTAACTTGTTACGATGAGTTTGTTCAAAATGAAGTAAGAGGTAGTATTGAAAGATGAAACTTGGAAGGCACTCTACCAGCTATTGGAGAAGAGCAGAGGACAAGTTTGAGGAGTGTTGTGTCTAATGATACTGCTGGACCCAAGTGAAAAGGATGTTTAGCTACTGATATACTCAGATATGAAAGGAAAGCAAAGTTCAAAGTTGTAAAACACAAATTATAGGAACTTGGAATGTGAGAAGCATGAATCAGGGAAAACTAGAAATCATAAAAGAAGAAATGGAACACATAAACATAGCAGAATGTAGGCCCTTTCCACAGGACATTGTCAACCCACACTGGGGATGGGAGAAGGATGGGACCCAGATGACAGTCCTGCATGATGTCATCTTGGTCCCATCCTTCTCCTGTGACCAGGTGGTGCGATCATGCCACAAATCATTAATGGGTTCTCCCCATCAATGACCGGAGATCGTGCAGCCCTCCTGCTATCCGCCCTTACCTGGTGTGCAGAGGTCCCAGAAGCACAGCAGTTGTGCTTCCTGCCCCATTGGAGCCTGGGGATAGTACCTGGCTGCACTGTGGAAGGAAGGAAGAGGTGGTGCCATCACACTTCCTCCATTCATAGAGGCAACCAGTGCAAAGGGGAGCACTACTGTCATACTTCCCTCCTGGCAGAGACAGTGCCAGGATGCACACTAGATGTCTCTGGAATAAAGTAAGCTGCAGAAAAGGCCTTAGTGTGGACAAGAATGGGACAACACTATATTTTACTGTGGAGATGACAATCTAAGAAGAAAGTCTATTAAGTCTAATTGATAGAGAACCTGTAGAACTTTGAACTGAAGACTTGAATACTGTCAAGGAAGAATGCAAAAAGACAGTATTGGTAGCTCAAAACAAAGAAAATCCTCAGTGGATGACTGATGAAATTCTTCAAATGTTTAAGAATAGCAAGAATTAAAAGTAAAAAGTAACAGAAACAGTCAGAATCAGTAGCTGTTCACACAAAGAGAACTATTATAATAATACATGTAAAGAAATAGGAGAAAGCAAAAAAGAGAACAAAAGACTTCTTCCACAAGATCTAAGAAATCAAATGGAAATTTAAACTAACCGACAGAAGAATACATTGTGTGATCTAGATAAAATACAAAGGCAGTAAAGCAATACACTGAAGAACTATATGAAAGAGACAAAAGGACAACAGATGACAGATTCCTTCAAAAAGAACCTTTTGAAGATGAACTCACAATTTTAGAAAGTGAAGAAGAAGAGGCCCTCAAAGTACTTGGGAGAAATAAACCAGTAACACACCTATAGAACTGTTTCAAGTTATAGGGACAGAATCCATCAAAATTCTAACAAACATCTTCCAACAGATATGGAAAATTACACAATGGCACACAGACTGGAAACATTCTCGGGATGGCACGGAGGAGCAACCCACAATGATTGGGTTAATCCCCACATGCCAACCTGAACAGGCAGGATCCAGAGTTCTTTTTCAGTTGAGACTGTTAGGACCCTAACCCCTCTCTGGCAATCTAGTCTCTCATTTAATATACATTTAATATACATCTCTCATTTAGTATACATTCAAGAAAGGGGACATTGAGCATTGTAGTAATCATCACACTATTGCACTGATTTCCCATGAAAACAGAGTGATGCTCAAGAGTTTGTTTGGTGTCCCCCCCCCAAAAAAAGACTTTTACTATATATGGATCAAGAAATGCCAGGCATCCAAAGAAGAAAAAGAAGAGGCACTAGGAATCATGTTGCAAATATACTTAGAATCATAGAATTGGAAGAGCCCCATAAGGAATCAAGTCCAACTCCTGCTCAATGCAGAAAATCCAGCAAGAGCATCCCCAGCCGGTAGCTGTCTAGCCTCTTTTGTAGATGTCCAAAGAAAGAGACCTCATCACCTTTCTAGGTAATTGTTTCCCTTATATACATTTGATAATAGAATGGATCAAACTATTTCAGAAGAAAATCAGCCTGTGCTTTATAGATTACAGCAAAGACTTTGATCATTTAGATCATGAGAATTTCTATTCACTCTAAAAGGAAGGGGTGTTCTACAGCACATGATTGTCCTGATGCATAACTTATACTCTGAATAAGAAGCCACCATCAGGATAGAATACAGAGAAACAGAATGGTTTCCATTTGAGAAGAAGGCTGATTTTTATCACGCTGTTTAAGTCATACACAGAATGTATCATATGGAAAACAGGATTAGAGGAAGGAGATGTGAAAATTGCAGGAAAGAACACCAGCGAGTTACAATGTGCAGGTGACATTACATTACTAGCAGAAAATAGCAAAAATTTGGAATGACTGCTGATGAAAGTGAAGGAAAAATATGAAAAGCAGGGCTACAGTTAATAAAAAGTAGTGACCACAAATTATTTGCATAATTTTCAAGTGGGTGGCAAACATACATAAAAAGTTAAAGATTTTCTATACTTTCTTCAGTCATTAATCCGAATGAATTCTGCAGTCAAGAAATCAGAAAAAGACTGAAACTTGGAAAGTTAAACACAGACTAGTTAAGTTTCTCAAGTGTTAAGGATATATCAGTAAAGACAAGAGTCACCCATGCCATCTAATTTCAAGTTTCTTTGTATGGTTGTGAAAGCTGATTGGAGGAAAGTTAACTCATTTGAAATGTGGTTGTGGATGAGAGTTCTATGGATACCATGATCTGCCAGATAAATGGATCTGAAAGCACATCCAGCATGGACTCTCCCTAGAAGCCAAAATGACTAAACTGAGGCTATCATACCTTGGACTTGCAATGAGAAGACATGACTGTTTGGAAAAGATGATAGTGCTGGAAAAAGTAAAAGGAAGCAGGAACAGAGAAAAATTGCATAACAAATGGATTGACTCAATCAAGAAAGCTATGCTTCTGAGTTTGCAAGACCTTACCAGGGCTAGAGATAACCCAGGTTGTTGGAGGTTTGTCATTCACAGAATTAATATAAAGTTGAAGCTAACTTGACAACAAATAACAATACAAACAACACTTTTACATTTTCCTCTAATAGTAACTACATTGTACAATGGGAGACCTGCTTTGACTTATTTTGGTTTTATTTAATTTAGGTTAGTTGTTTTTTTCCAATTACTTCTCAGCCTGCCAGGGCTCCAGAGGAGGTGTACAACAAATAAAAATAACTAAAAACAAAAAAGTGTTTTAGAAAACATGCATAAGTAAAATAACTAGGAAAGCCATCCTTGGTTTTTATGACCACAGGCCATTTAAAGTGTCCTAGTCCTGGCGACGTTCCAGAAGTTAAAGAGGGATGGAACCAAGAACGGAGTTCTGTAGTTGGGAAGCTGCTGCATAAACAGCCTTGTCTTGTGTACTGATCAAATTAGTGTCTTAGAGTAGTATTACACCCAACAGGGAGTCCACTGAGGACCTGAAACAGCGGGAAAACTTTTATGAGAGGAATTGATCTTTGAAAGCGTTTAGAGCTTTCTACATCAAAGTGAGCATCTGGAGCTGAGCATAGATGAAGACTGCAAGGTAGTGTAGTTGGTGCAAATATATGATTTCTAAAAGTCTGACAACAGAAGCTGCAGCTTCCAAACATTTTTCAAGTGTGGACCAATATAGAAGGCATAAAGCAATATGATTAAACGTAGAGTCTAATCAAGAGTTGAAAAGGCATAAATCACTGTGGGCAGATCAGCCCTTCAGGAAGCAGGATGCAGTTAGTATACTAACTGAAAGTGGGCAAAGATACTCCTGGTCAGAGCAGCCACCTCTCAGGAGTAATGTTGGGGCTAAGAGCATCTCCAAACTGTGAACCTGGTCTTTCAGTGAGAATGCAACTCCATCCAGGATAGTTTGTAATCCCGATCACTAGTTAGCTTTCCTATTGACCGACATAACTTCCATCTTGTCTGGATTAAGCCTCTTTTTTTTTCACTTGCATCCAATCCTTCCACAGTACAATCAATCCCAGACAGCCTACTCAGATATAATCCCATTTAATTCAAGATTATTATGTAGGAATCCTGTTCAGTTTACCTGAGAGGAAGTATAATTGAAATCAATAGAACTTCTGAATAAGTGTGGATACCAGCTGTTCTATATGAGAACTAAAGGTTTTAGAATTCATTAACATTTCTGTTTATTTGAAAATATAATTCTTCATGTTAATTTTAACAGGATGCTTTAAAAGGCTATAAGACACCATTGTTAAAGGCTTACTGTAGTTCTTTGGAAGACGACAGGTATAGTATTAAAAATAAAATTTCACCTTGAGCAGTATTGTTGTTATGTCTTCTGTTTCATATTTTACTACAAGTTTTTCTTAAAAAATGAATCTTCAGAGTTGTTTTTTTTAAATTTCATTGTATTCATTGCTATCACATTGATCTAATTTTTTTACCAATAAAATTATAGAATTATATAAATTTAATTAAAATGAGGAAGAAAAATCTGTGATTGTTGATACTGTTTTTTCAGTAGTCTCTACGTCCTTACATTTACTAATATGTAATATATAAAAGTCAAAGTTTGTTTGTCTATGTCAGGTGAAGATCTCATATGATTGGCTGTGTCAGGTGAAGACCTCATACGTTTGGCTGCCTGAGAGGATTCTGTGGAATCTTGAGATTTGCAGTTTAAGGGGGGACCTTTAGAATTCTCAGCCAGAGAGCTCTTGGCCCACAGTCAACTGTGTCTGTCTTGAATAGGCCAGTTGCTATGGAGATGAGGCCTAACAGCAAGGAGAAGGGCAGTGTATTCCCTCAGGAACCCAACCTCTGTATGTTAATAACTCTGAATACAGATTGGATTGGGGAATATGGGGGAAAGTTACAGGTACTGGACAGGACAGTTAGGAGAATTAGAGACACAGGATCTCAAACCTTTGTAACAAGTATTACACCTGAGAAAATAAAATCCTGGGCAATGCCAGGTATGTACGTTAATTTGTTCAAAATATAAGTGCCATTAAGTAAATTGATTGATTTACATGAAATTTTGATTAAACAAGGAACTTTGACAGAAAATAGTATTAGTTCTGAGGAGATTTTTAACTAAAAATGTGCCAGGCTATGTAATGTTATCTAATATAACTTTAGATATGATAGTGCTTTAATAATAACATATTTTTAAAATATACGTCTCGTATTTTAAAATCTATAATCCATACTAAGTTATGCTTAATTAATTAGAAATAATTCTTAGGATTCAGAATTTATATTTATAACAGTAATTAGCATATATAAAATGTATAGCATTTCAACAATTCTGTATAATTGTTTTAGATTTGGAATAATACTTGAAAAGATTAAAACTGTCATTAATGATGACACAAGATACACAAAAGGGTGTTTGAATATGAGAACTCAGAAGTGCTACGCAGTAAAGCCTAATATTAATGAATTTCTTGACATAGCACGAAGAACATACACTGAAATTGTGGATGATATTGCAGGTACCTTATTGTTTAAGTGCTTAATTTTAGAGTATGCAATGGTAAATATAATTTAAAAGAATTAATTCTCTTTAATGACGTTTACAGTGGATTGTTGTTGCTGTTGCTGCTGCTGTTGTGTGCCTTCAAGGCATTTCCAACTTTGAGCATTGGACTACAAACAGTGCTATTATTCCACTCACAACATCCAATGGAGTCCTGGGGTTTGCAGTTTAGAGAGGGGCCTCTCCAGAATCATAGACCCTTTTTGCGCGGCATTGCCGAAGTGAAAGGGCCCCTTGAGCATCGCGTAAATGTGAGGAGCAGTCCACACGACACACTCACATTTGCGCGATGCTCAAGGGCCTAATGTGGACTGCACGCACAATTTTTTTTTTTTACTTAAAGCCGAAAATGCTGCGTGGTCGTGCATTGCTCTGGGGTCCCGCACGCACTTATCTGGCGTGCGGAGCCTCGGGAGCCGGGCTGGTCGCGCTTTCTGTGCAGTGCAGGCTGGGAAAGGTCCCAGGCTGCACTGCAGAAGGAAGAGGCGGGGCGCTCGTGCAACCAGGAAGCCACTGCGAAGCCCAAGCAGGAGGGATGTGAGTGCGTTCCTCCGAAGTCTTTGTGCGCGAGCCCTGCTGCCCAGCACCGGGAAAAGGTAAAGTGCAAAAAGGGCCATAGTCTAACACTCAAACCACTATACCACACTGATTCTCATACATATGTTCTTTATTAGCCCATCTGCAAACTGCAGTGCCTGTCTTTCCATCTTGTGTCCCATTTTCAAGGACACACTGGCTTCACTCCTTTGAGTTCACCCAGTAGCAACATTCCATTGTGGAGTGTATGAACTAAAGTCTTCCTGAACCAGAGTCTTTCTTTACTTCAGCCTTTAGGCCACAGACAGCTTCTCTTTGCTTCTGGTACTCCAAAACATGTTCTTCATTCACATTCATGTTCTTCTGATAGGTTTTCCATAGGCAACTGACCGCCATGCAAACAGAAAATTGGCCTAAATAGGCCTTTTAATCTGATCTGAGGTTGATCTTTGTATCTAGTTATTTATTACTATTGGTTGTTGTTTAAAAAAATAGTCTCTCGTTCACAGTGTAGCTCGTTGTTTTGAAAAATGCTCCTTTGCTTGCATTTTTGAAATGACAGTTATGCTAGATGCTGATTTATCCTACAGCTTTAATTATATTCCTTTAGTTGCTATTCCTTAGATCAAAAAGAGGGTAGTAATAGAAGCAAGCACTAGATGAGAAAAATGAGAATACATTTTTACATGAGAAAAATGGTATGTGAAAGGCTCCTATGTGAGGTAAATTGATTGTGATAGGGAATGTCAACATGTCTGGGTCAAATATGATATGACTGCTACCTAGTGAGGATTGAAGTTCTGCAGCCTGGATGTCTTCCACCCCAGTTCTTTTATATGGAATTGCCATCCTTTCTTTGATCAGTTTTTTAAACAAATCTAGCTACTGCTAGGTTTTTCTGTTATCCCCCCTTTGTTTTTAAAGACTGGATTTGTGATCAGTACTTAAATATTTGTTCAGTATTAAAATAAGATACATTACCAGGTTGTCCAATAGGAAAGGCTAAACATTAATGAGTCTTTTAAGGGCTCCTGGGCCTTTACTTAAAGCTAACTTCTTCTCAGGTTCTGCCCATTTTATTGTTTCCCATTGACCGTATTCATGAAATAAGAGATGAATATCCTCTTAACATCTTTTTAAATAGCCTGTCTTGGTTGTCAAGTCATGTCAAGTTCCATTCTTTGTTTTATACACTGAAATAAAAAAAATAAAAAGGATGTTTTAAATTTTTTTATTGATTTTATTTTTCTTGATACATGTTCTGCCATCTGATCCATTCTGACGTAAAAATGTCAAGGTTTTTCCTGTGCCAATTAAGAATTTTATTGTGCATATAATGCAGTTGATTTTGCAATATTAAAAAAATGTTTCTGTTTTATATCTTGCTATTAAGGAATGATAACACAGCTTGCAGAAAAATATAATCTTCCTTTGAAAACAAGTTTTAGTTCAGCTCGGGGATTTTTTATTCAGATGAACGCTGACTGTGCAGCAATACACAATGGTCAGCTTCCTTCAGAATTTACCAAGGTATCTATTTTGGAGATGTTGGTTCTCAAATCTTTTACTATTAATTAATTTATAGTAAAACAATGAATGCAGCTTTTCTTTATTTTTATTATTTACATTTCCCCACTACGAGAGTTAGCACATATATTGTTTGACCTTATGTTTCCATAGTGATGAGACTGGAAAAAGTACAAACACAGTACTATAATACATTGGGATAAGCATCTTGTATAGTGATAAAATAGCATTGTTACTCCTGTACAATGCTACTAGAGAAGCTGCATATTGTGGGATACCACAAATAATTTAGGTTACCTAAAAGAATAAAGTGTAGTGGAATGAGGGCACATTGTTTAAGGATGGAGAACTTGGTGTGTTTAAAGTAAGAGAAGGATATCAAAGGGAAACATCTCAATATACATATATATTAGGGTAGGGACCAAAACTATGGCCTCAGAACTATGGCCACAGAATGGCCACTAACATATTTAGGTAAGAAATAAGAAGATAATTGATATTTGTAACTATAAAGTTATGCAGTATTGGAATGAATACAAAGGAATCTCATTTCTAAACATTTTGTGTATAATTTATGAACTTTTCATTGCTTTTCCCCATTCCTTGTAGTGCTGATGTAGAACATTCTAGAACTAGGGCAACAGGAATACATAGTCTGAGGCGAACATACTTGACCATAAGAGTAAGCCTCCACCTCCTTTTCACTTTTTTGACCACGTCTGGAGCATCAACAGGAGTGTTCTCTTATTTTAGTGCTAAGCTTTGTTGGCTTAAGCCAGTCTTCCTCCCTTTTATGAAGTTGTCCTTATTTTCTTTTAATTTTGCATTTCATTTTCCTCTGTCATCACTCTGGGCCTGGCCAAGCAACCTGTGTCATTATGACCTTCTTTAAAAAAGTTCAAGCATGGCAAAAACATTGGCATCCTTTTCTGTTCTCAGTTTGTGAAGTACTGGAGATGTTAAATGTTGGCTGGATGATCTTGTCCTTGTACACGACCTTGATTAAAATGTTTCTTTATAACTTCCAATTTTATACTTGGATATTGTATGGTATTACTATCAATGCATACACATATTTTCAGTTTGTATCCATGCTTTATTACTTATATTATTTGGTAAAAGTAATAAAAGCAGTTTATCTCATGCTTTTCAAATTAACACTTAATTTTTCAGAGTAGTTTTATTTGTGCATATTTTATTTGTGCATATTTTACTGTTTGGTTTGAATTTTCCCTGCAGATAACTAAAATGAAAAACGTATATAGCTTTACATCACCAGATTTAATGAAAATGAATGAAAGATGCCAGGAGTCTTTGAGAGAAATATATCACATGACCTACTTGTAAGACTACCTCCAACATTTTCACATTTTCCCTAAATAAATATATTGACATAAATCCAATTTCTGGTTCTAGCAAGAGGAGGCACATAGAATTAAGGGAGCTAATTAATGGATTCACTGGGTCTTCTTTGGCTGGAAGTGGTGATTAGATTTAGGCTATTGTGCCAAACATACCAACTTCTGAAGGTTTCTGACCTGTTTTCATGGGTAACTATAGAGATTTAAAATTAGGAGTATGTACCTGCCTTTGGTTCTTTGGTTAAAGATTTTGACCATCTCAAAAAAGTTTTTTGGGATTTCTTATTACTTCTCTCTTTTTTTTTTTTACTCCTGCTACCAGCCTCATGTTCACTAGTTATGTATTTACAGTGCTTGAAAATAACTAGACATGAAAGTGGCTGCTGCTCATAAACAAAAATTAAAGCATCTAATGAATGTGTCCATCTGCTAAGGAAATCAGTAGTGTTGAAGGCTCAAGATCTTGAAGCCAAGAGGCACCTTAACATGACCCTGTGTCATCTATACCAGCTGTCTCTGGGATGGATATTTTTAGTATGGAGGCCAAGCAAAACATGGCTTGAATTCCACTCACCACTCACAAACATGCACTTGTAAAATGTCTGAAGAGGCGGAACTCAGGTCCATTGTCTTGATGGCTGCTCCCCTAAACAAGTGTTATTCAGTGGTACATTCTGTATGGATGTGGATATTATATTTACCACTCATGCCTAATATCTTTTGATAGTTTCAGTGTGAAATAATTTAATTCTCTTTCAAAGCTGTTTAAGCTGAAAGCTTTCTGCCATTTTATAGTAATAAGTTGCACAAATTAATTATGCATTATGGATCTGTCTGTCTGTCTAGAGTATTTTCTTTCTACCAGTATGGGAGCCAAGGAACCTCACAACATAGAATAAAACAAAGTATAGGTAAAAGACCCCAGTGATTATAATTTAAAAAATTAAACTTTCTTTCTGAAATAGCACTAGTTTAAAAATATTTGAAAGTATTTAAAATATAATAATTAGAATAAAAAAACAGCATACACCCACACACATTAAAAGACTCTTTGAAGCAACCAATTATTTGCCAAAATTCTGTCTAAATAAAACAATATCTTTGCTTGCTAGTGGAAGGAAGGCAGGGAAAGGGCCAGTATAGCCTCCTCTGGAAGAGAAATGGGAGCAATTTCTTCTAACATGCTGCCCAAGGAAACGCACAACACAGGCCATTTCTGACAACAGGGTGTTTCTGTGTTGTCCTGTGGCAATCCTGGCAGCAACTCTGCCAGGATTGTCACAGATCTCCAGCACTCCTTTCCACACACACTGTCTGTGAAAGGAAGCATGGGGGACCCGCCTTTTCCCTTCACACTGCAACTGTCTCCTTCCCTTTGCTGCAGTAGGGATGGAAGTGTGTGATCACTCTTCCGTCCTTTCTGCATGTCAGGAAAGGATGGGAGCACCATGTGTTCACAGTCACTAAAATATTTTATCCATTTAGCAAATACCCTGTGAGCACAGCACTTGGGGACCGGATGGTAGCAAGACAGTGACAATGTTGTGCGGAAGCACAGCCAGCTGACCACTGCCATCCTGTCTTTCTAGCAGGACAGTCCCATCATGCGGAAATTGCCATAGATTAAGCTCTTTGGCTGGTTGATTTTGTAACATTAAATGAAGGGAGGGAGGTCTTTCTCCCTTCTCCCCCTCCACAGTACATATTTTATACACCATCTTTTTTCTAAACTAAAAAGCTCCAAATACTTCAGCCTTCCCTTTATCATTTTAGCTGCTCTTCTCTACACTTTTTGCGGATTGACAATAGATTTGTTGATTACTGTGCATCAGACCTCCACTCTGTATTCAGATATCTCTGTACTCTGGATATATATGAAGTTCTAAATAAAGTGGTGATTTTATTTTCAGCTCCCTTTTAATACCAAGTGTAGAGTTTGCTTTTTCACCATTGCTGCACACTGTGTTCTGTTTTCACTGACCTAACTTCAAGCAGTGTTGTTAATTACCAGGAAGTTTTGTGGAATCTTGGGCTGTAAAGCCCAACTGAGAATACCTGAAAGATGGATTGAGTTCCCAAGCCACCAAATGCCTTGCACACATCAGATTATTTTTCCCCAAATGTTCCTTGAAATAGCACTTAATAATCAGTGATTTTCTACTTAATGTAGAATGAAAATAGACAAAACTGATGGAGTTGGCTAGATCAGGAAATCTGCCAACATGAACCTGAAGGACACATTCATTTATTTTCAATATTTGGGTAGCAATTTTTGTTCACTGTACTTTTTGAAGTGGTTTATAGAACCAAATGCTGACCATGTATTTCGTAATTTATAGCTAACAATTAAAACAGTAAGAATTCATTCTTTTTATATTCACATCACAGCAAATTTTCTAGCATTAGTATAGATGATTTGTGAAAAATAAGGGATTTTGCCATCATTATATGTTTAATAAAAGTAGTTTTGGAATACAGCTGATATTGCAAGCAGTTGTAAGGAACTCACAATGTTTGTTTAATATTTTGAAAATTGCTTTGAGCAATAAAACATATTGTGCTATATGTTTGCAGGATAGTGTGTAAACTACTGAGTGAAATCTATGAACATATTCATTGCCTCTACAAACTCTCTGACAGTGTGTCCATGCTAGATATGTTGCAGTCATTTGCCCATGCTTGCACGCTTTCTGACTATGGTAAGTAGGCTTGTTATGCAGGAAAAAAAAATTACACACAAACATATATTTCCCAAAATTGCAGATTAATCCATTTAGAGCACCTGATTCTGTTAACAACCTGATAACAGATTTTCTGCATCAACATGCAAGTACTTAGCATTTTGTAGACTAAAGAGAAGGAGTCTCAATGGCAGACTGGTTAAGTGTCAAGAGTCTTCATTTTATCTGAACTCCTGCCATTGTAGAAGGTGGATAGATTTTGTTCGTTCAACTTCTTTTTTCCTTCAAAGGGAATATTATTTTGATTAACCTATACTTCTCCTATATTGGGAGTGTGGTGAAGGGTTGTGTAAGCTGAGGATTTAGCACATAACTTGTTGATTACAGGACTTCTCATAAACTAAATGATTCTACAAGCTTGACCAAATATATTTGTTAATAGCAACAAACAATAACATATTGTATTGTCCTACTGTCTTTCTTTATTCAGTACGTCCTGAGTTTACTGACACGCTAGCAATAAAGCAAGGATGGCATCCTATTCTTGAAAAAATAGCTTTGGAGAAACCTGTTTCCAACGATTCTTACATCACAGAGGGAAGTAATTTTGTCATAATTACAGGACCAAACATGAGTGGAAAGTCAACCTACTTAAAACAGATAGCCCTTTCCCAGATCATGGCACAAATTGGTATGCAGTATCCTGCTTAAACTCTTATTATTTTCTAGTGAAGCAGTGATTGCGTAAGAAGGGGAAAGTATGCTGTTGTTGTTCTATGTCTTCAAGTGGTTTCCAGCTTATGATGACCCAAAGGCAAATTTACCATGGGGTTTTCTTGGCAAGATTTGCCTCCCTCAGAGGCTGAGACAGCGTGACTTGCCTAAGGTCACCCAGTAAGTTTCCATAGCTGAGCTGAGATTCAAAGCCTGCTCTCCAGATTAGCAGGCAAGCACTCAAAACACTACACCACACGGTCTTTGGGATACAGCATAGACGTAGATATTACTTTTAAAAGAATTTGGCAATTAACGTTAAAGTAGGAGCCAACATGATGTAGTGATTTTGTCATAAACATCGGCTGTCCATTGCTAGGCAACAGAGTGCAGAACTAGCAGAGGGCTGTTTTGGCAGACAAACTGAAACAACGTAATGGTTCATCAGAGCTTGCCTGTTTAGGGTTGAGCAGAAGCACTGTCAAAAAGTGGGTCCAGGAGTTCATGAATCCAGTGAGCAACAAAGTTGAATAGTCCGAGGGCCAAGAATCCAGGCAGAAAGCAAAGCAAGGAATCTGTAGCAAAGGCCAGCAACACAAGCAAGTTGTTTCTGGTGTTGGACCACTGCCCTCTGTCTTCCTTAAAAAGGCTGGAGCCAGCTGGCTCTCATCCCAGCCTGCTGCCATTATGTTCTGACTAGCTCCTGGTATGCTTGTGTTTGTGTATCTTCCTTTGAGGATGCTATTCACCTGGAGAAGGTGACTCTTGGCCCATGACAGGTTTAAGCATTAGACTATGACTCTGAAGACCAGGTTTCAAATTCCTACTTGGCCATGGAAACCCACTGGGTGACTTTGAACAAGTCACACTCTCTCAGCTTCAAAAAAGGCAAGGGCAAACTCCCACTGAATAAATCTTGCCAAGAAAATGCCATGATAGGTTCACCTTAGGATTGCTATAAGTCAGAAATGACTTGAAGACAGATAGCAACAAGACTTTAAATTGCAGCAGTGCTATTAAAATTTCCTCACATTCATTTGCTCTTTTAATCTGCAGGATCTTTTGTCCCAGCAGA
Organism: Ctenosaura bakeri; assembly: GCA_948474755.1. NCBI lineage: Eukaryota > Metazoa > Chordata > Lepidosauria > Squamata > Iguanidae > Ctenosaura > Ctenosaura bakeri. The sequence goes on along the minus strand of CAOLHI010001857.1, from coordinate 12,639 downwards.
ATATTCTTCTTTTAGAATTGCTGAGCAAATATTTACAAGAATAGGTATGGACGATGATATAGAAACAAATTCATCAACATTCATGCAGGAGATGAAAGAGGTATTCAGCTGAGCTTGGTGATTTTTTTAAAACTAAATGGCCTTGATTAATATTTAATTGGTTTGTGGGCTTGTACATTTTTGCTTAGATGTAAATATTAAAGGATATCTGCTTCTGTTGCTCTTTCAAAATGTCAGAGATAAGACTAATAGGTTGAAATTTAGTGAATCTGTGCACACACACTCGATTTTGAAATGTTTTCAACATTCCAGTCCTGTCCTCCACATTCTACCTTGTAAGGAACTCTTTAAATTTTCCCCAAGGATACATCCCTATTGACCACGATAGGTGGTTTAACCAAAAATTACAAATCTGTAGAGTTTTGTTTTGTTAACTATATTAGCAAGTGCATTGTGACGTGTACAGTAGTTAAGATCCAACAGATCTTTAAAAGGTATACAAACCACCTCAGCTTATCCAGAGAGAGATTCCCAATTTCTGCCAGCTGCCCACTCCAGTCCCCTGAGACATATCACCTAACACTTTAAAAGTTATTCTAAATTCCAGATTTTTTTTGGAGGGTTCAGTCAGCAGACGGCAAGTTGAATGTCCTGTTCTACAAGTGGTAGCATGATCACTGTAGGGTGGCAGCCACTGAGTTGTTTTTTTATGATGATGGTAATGATGATGATAAATATTTATTTAATTTATATCACACTTTTCTCCCAACATGGGATCCAAGGTGGCGTACAATATTTTAAAAGCACAACATAATTGAAAATTGTTAGCACAAAACATAAACACAAACTAAATTTCTGCTTAAAAACACAAGTTAAAACATTTTAAAACAGCACTAAAAAGAAGCTAAAACAGCATCAAATGATATTTAAAAACATAATAAAATAAAAAACACTACACCAACCAGCTTTATCTGTCATGTACCTTAAAAACCAAAAGCTTCTTTAAATAAAAAAGTCTTTGTCCGCAGCAGAAATACAGCACAGAGGAGGTAAATTAGACCTCCTGGAGAAGAGAGTTCCATAACTGGGAAACAGCAGCTGAGAAGGCTCTCTCTTGTGTCCTCACCAGACTTTCCTGGGATGGTGATGGGAATGAGAAGAACCCTTCCTATGCAGATCTTAGAGCATGAGCAGGGACTTGTATGGCTTTAAAGGTCATAGCCAGCACTTTAAATTCTGCCTTGAAATGGACCAGCAGCCAGTATAGTTGTTTTAGCAATGGACTTCTATGATCCTTATAGCCTGCCCAATCAGCAACATGGCCACAGCTTTTTAAACCCATCGGTGTTTCTGAACAATTTCCAAAATTAGTCCCATGCGAAGTGTGTTAATAGTAATTCAGTCCATTGTAGCCGGATCTGATGTCTCAAGGAACAGGTGCAGCTGACACACCAGATTTACTTGTGCAAACATACTCCTGGCCACTGCTGAGACCAGGGCACCTAGGCTCAGATGTGAGGCTATTGGAAAACCATTGAAGATGAAGCACCATTTTACAGTTGCTCTCTGTTATTACCGTATTTTAAATCTTGTCTTCAGTTTGAAGTGACATGTAGATCTTACTATTTTTACTAAAGCTGGGATTTCACGATGAATGTTAGGAACCTTCTTGTTTTTTTCAACAAACAAATTCTATTAGGCTGTATACAACCCTTATTTTGAACTTCTAAGAGAGGTTAGTAAAATGAACAAAGTTCAGAAGGATTCCTCCTGTTTATTGAAGCAATTAGAATCTAAAAGCTCCTCGAAGAATTTGGTGGAAAGTGCATTGCGTCTGTCTGTCTGTCTATCTATCTATCTATCTATCTATCTATCTATCTATCTATCTATCTATCTATCTAATATTTTCCAACTGGCCTGTATGAACAGATTTCAGAGTGGGGTAAAATTGTCCTTCACATCCTCTCTTGCTGTCTTAAGAATTCCCTATCAAGAATCCCTTAAGAATCATGACCCATGTGATACCCAAGAAGATGCTACCAAAATTGAGGTCCAGTTTGCATAGAATTATTGTTTGAGAGAACTGGTGTCTCACTGTGAGTGAAGTACACATAGCAGTTCTGACTTCTGTAATGTCAGTGACACTCTTCAAGAATATATGATAATGGAAATCTGAGTTCCACATATATCCTGTCTAAGGTGCTTGTTTACATGAATAGTGCTTATATGTGTACTTGGACATACAGCTCACGAAGTCCAATAGATTTTCAAAACAAGTACCGTACAATCCAAGGAGGACCTCATTGTGAGTGGCCTTTTGAATATGTGAACATGTTTATAGTTACTAATTACTTCTAAATATAGCAGAAGAGATGTATTTATCAACTTGTTATTTTTCTTGCATATTTTTTTAAAAAGTCTGCAATTTTAATATTTGAAAATTGAATTGCTCCTACCAGTCTAGATGTTTTTATACTAATGTATAAACTGTCTTAAGATTTCTGTGTTTAAAGTAATACACAGATTTCTAAGACAGACAACTGCATTCTCGAAACACTTATACATTAAATTCTTACAAAGCGGTTGCAGTCTTTGTTGACATCATCTTTTCATTCTTGTCTGTGTGTGGGGGGAGGCAGCACTCCAAACTTAGCTTTCACCACTTCCCTCTTCTGGCTTTAGAGGCAGACTTAGAGTTTCTAGACTGGGCTATTTGTGTTCATTCATGTTCTGTTTTTAAGTGGCAGCTGGTGAAATGTCACTAAAGTAAATTTCCTAGCTTAAGTTTTGGGCAGGAGATGAAAATCCCCATTAACAGATTTTATCCTCACATTTAGTGCTAGTAATGAAATTTGATGTCTTTGTCTCTAGATAACATATATCATACAAAATGCTAATGACAGATCACTTATCATAATTGATGAGCTTGGCAGAGGTACCAGTCCTGAAGAAGGCATTGGCATATGTTATGCAGTCTGTGAATATCTTCTGAATTTGAAGGTAATTTTTAATATTTTAATCAATAGAAACCTTTTTTTTTAAATGTGTTATCTTTTTCTTCTTTCCCATAATGTGTATTTGATTTAATGTCTTGTTTCGTTCTTCAGGCATTTACACTCTTTGCTACACATTTCTTGGAATTATGTCAAATTGATACTTTATATCCCAATGTGGAAAACAATTACTTCAAAGTACAGCATGTGAGAAGTAGTTCTGATATTAGGGAGAAAATTGCTTATACCTATATGCTTTCTAAAGGACATACAGAAGAAAAAAACTATGGTAATATACAGTATTATTTATTAGAATTCTTGGAATTTAATATAGCAGTGATGTAAACAGTAAAAGCAAGAATACATAAATGTGGTTTGCATATGCAAGGAGCCCATCCAACAGAGGGGCAATGTACATGGCATTCCTTGGCCAAAGTCCTGCACTGGACTTTTGTTGGCAGGATAGTAGACTTCAGCAGATATGGGAGGAGGGATACTTCCCCTTCCCAGTTTAGCCCGTGCTTCATAATCCTCTAGAATCTGCTCTGGAGGATTGGGAAACCTTCTGGATTTGCTTTTGGACATCTCCAAGGGCTGCAGGTAAAAGGAGAAAAGAAGAAAATTCTGTCTCATTGTTGCTGTAGCGCCAGTGTGACATTGGATTTAAGCCTTTACGTTTATATGTGTTTTTCTTCTAGAGCAGTAGTTTATTAAGATTTGTATTGTCTACTCAGCATTACTGATTATTACTGCTGTCATTAGCCTCTCCATTTTGCAAGATGTTCCACTTCATTTCAGTCTCACTTCTCTTTTTGAGTAATATCTTCAATATCATTGTGAAGAAAGAAATGAAGGTTACAGTAAAAACAACGAGTCTTATGGGACCAATAAATTTATAAGGGCATAAGCTTTCATGAATGAGGGTCCACTTCTTCAGATAAATGGAATGTTATTCTCAGTTGACAGGTATATTATACAGATGGATGTGGAATGGGAAAAATGTTCGCAATGAGATTGTGGGAAATGAAATGCAAGAACAACAAACTGTGATAATGACATCCAAGTTATAGTGTTCATCTTCCTTCCTCTATTTTGGAATACAAGCTTGTTCTCCAGCCTGTTAATGGAGAAATATAAGTAAACTGGAAAAAGGCTTTGTCATTAGACTCTGATGTGGCTGATTGATCTGAGCACATGCCACTTGGTTGTTGTTGCATGCCCTCAAGTTGTTTCTGACTTAATGACAACCCTGAGGCAAATCTATCATGGGATTTTCTTGGCAAGGTTTGTTCAAAGAGAGTTTTCCAGTCCCTTCCTGTGAGGCTGAGAGAGGGTGACTTGTCTAAGTATGACTAGCCCAAGGTCACCCAGTGAGTTTCGATGGCTGAGCAGAGATTCAAACCCTGGTCTCCACAGTCCTAGTCCAGAACTCAAACCACAACACTATGCTGGATCTTATGTGCCAATTACTGTGAAAGGTTTTACTAGAGTTGGTCCAGTGTCTTGGTTGCAGGTTATTAAGTCAATGTTAGTACCAGGAAGCAGACAAGAATTTGAACTGAAGAGCAAGTTGGAAGAACATTGTTAGCTTCCAATATGCTCCTGGGCCCATAGACGTACTTAGTTATGAATGTGAATGTTCAACTAAGTAATGATTCCTTGCCTGACCCTCAAACCTACTTTTCAAGGCAGTAGTCACCCTGAGAGATAGAGATGTTCAGCTTTCAAGTGGGGTGCAGGAGGAGGATGTTTCCACCACCTCACACCAGCCAGCAAGGCTGTGACAAGGAATTGTGACAGGGACCCTACTTCTGATTGTGCCAACCTCACTTGTTGGCAGGAGGGGGGTGAAAACGTTATCTTCCTCTACCCTAATTGCCAGTTGAACAGACTTCCATTTCTTGATGCAAATGCATCATAAAGTAGATGGGGGGGCATTTACAATTGTGACAGTAGTGCCATGATTATGACTATGCAGTGTTAGTTAATATGAGGCAGTTACATATGCATAACTCCAGGTACAGTACAATAGGCCAGACCTAATCTTTTAACTATAGGTAAGAGCTCAAGATGTTGCATTACCACTGGGCTAAACAGACATTTTGATTAAATGTAACAAGTCTAACTTTAAGGTGGGGAAACTGCTGTTTTATATACAGCTGTCAATTAATATCCTGAGAAGGTACAAAGTGTTGGTTGTTACCTTTAAAGCCGTGTGTGGTTTGGGTCCATATTACCTACGGGATTGCCTACTCCCATATAATCCAACCGGTACACTGAGGCCTTCGGGGGAACATTTAGTTTGGTCAAGCAGACCTAGGCTGGCAACTGTTAACCAGAGGACTATTTCTTAAGCAGCCCTTAAAATGTGGAATGACTTGTTGGAAGAGATTCAACAGCCATTTGAGCATTAAAGACCAATCTCTTCCAGCAGGCCTATCCAGGTGGTTTTTAAATTATGAGTTTTTAAATTGTGGATTGATTGTTTTTAATATGTATACTCTTTAAATATTTTAATTGATCATGTGTTTTGATAGGTGTTTATGTTTTTAACTGTGTTGTGTGTCTATTTGTTGCTGTGTTTTAATCTGTTGTTCTCCCTTTAGATCCATAGGAAGATGTGGGTAAGAAATAAATGTTATTGTTATTGTTGATGTTATTATTAATATTAGGACTAAAAGCTGCGGAGGTTTCATCTCTTCCACCATCAATAATATGTGATGCCAAGGAGATCATAACTCTTATTTCTAGACAAATGTTGGTATGTAGTAACATACAGAATTCCCAAAAATTATAGTATAACTGTTTGTCTTACATATTTTCCTAACACATTTACTTGAAAATAGGTCCTGTTGGAATTTATTTTAAAATGCTGAATATGCTTCATTCTCAATGTACAGTATAGAGTACAAATAAAGCAATAAATAAAACAATTGAAACCACATTTTAAGCTTGAACAATAAAAAGTATACTCACTGAAATGTGAGTAAAAAGTCTGATAATAAATGGAAATTATCAGACACTACATGATGTTTTCCTTAAAATCTGGATATTGTTGTTTGAGTGCCAGGAAAGATGCAACTAATTGCACTTCTGCTGCCAGGTTGTTTCAAAATATGCATGACACATATTAAGAAGGTATGGCTTCAGATTTTCATCTTCATCTGTTATGTAATAACAGAACAGAGGGTCATATTCCAAATTATACTGGCAGAAAAAGTGCAAGAATTGACTTTGTACTGGTAGTATTTGATCAGGTACTACCAGAAACAAAACAAAACAAAGCAAAACAGACAAACAAACAAAAAATCCACAGCCAACATGTAGCCTAATGAAGTTGTTGAAAAGATTTCCTTGCACTCCTTGTGCAAGTGGAATCAAAGTACTGGATATGACACTTATGCAGGTGGTTTCTGCAAGCGATAGAAGCTTTGTGCAAACAAAACTGGGCACAACCTACTGCTTCCTTTATGTAACAAAAGAGCAGATAACTATACATAGAAGATATGTATTGTTAAAATATGCAGCAACTACTTAGAATAAATATAAGATCCTGAAAGATAAGTCCTTCTAGTTCACTCAGCATTAGTGAGGATGAAACCAGATGTTATAGGCATCTTAGGGGCTTCTTGACAAGGGCAACTCCCTGCCTCCTGTTCGTATCTCAAGCTTTCATTAGCAGTAAGCAGACAGTAAGGTACTGCATTTAGTAGAATTATGCCACTCAATAATGCATATGTGCTTTATTATAAAAATAGAAGGACATAGATTTATTTAAAAGTAAAACAATAAATGAGATTGTATGAATTAAGCAGCTAAGACCTAAAGTTCGAGTGCAGTTCAGACAACATGCTGAAGATGTTAATCATTAGCCCACTAATCCTAGACTATTCAAGATCTTATTATTGCTGTCCAGAATAATTATATGTATAGCTATGGGACCACTGTAAACTCACTTCCCTTCCTGTTACACATGCATGTGAAAACAACTATTTAATACACATAAGGCAAGGATACTTTTCCCCAAATAATTTATAGCTGCTCATGGGATTGCTCTCCAAGCAAATAAATGTCATTTAGGCCTTAAGTGGCTTTCTTTTCTTTCTAGGAACCTCTGCAGGCTATGTCTCCTCTATTTTCTAAGCACCTCATCTATTAACCTGATCCCACTACCACCAAGTTTTCATGGCATTGTTTCTGTTGTGTTTAAATATTTCATTCTCTTTCAAGACAGAGGTGAGAGACTGTCAGGAATGAGAGGGAGCTGTAATCCTTGAAGGGCAATAGTTTCTTGTCTCTGCATTAAATTCAGGCACAGTATTTGTATAAAAGTTCAGGCAGTGCATTTATAGAATTGTAGGTTTTTTTTCTTGTTAGAAAGCTTTACACACACACAGAGGTGCACACAGATCCACTAGAAAATGGCCACAAAGGAGATTCACCCTCAAGTGGTAATACAGTATTGTCATAGCATGTTAGTAAGGTACCATAACATCACAGATGAAAAGGCAGGAGGGTGAGGAGGAAGGATGAGACATAGCAAGATAAGACTATCCCCACAACTCTTCCCACTTCCACATAGGCAGAAGGACTGCATTAATGAGAGGGCACAGAAATATCCCTAGCAAGCCATTGAGGGAAGGAAGCAAACATAACAGGATATGAGTGAATAGCAAGGGTGATTAAATATGAATATTACAGTACAAAGGAAAAATGAGTAGGGGGAGCATTTGAGAGTATATGAAATATGTATCACTGAGTGATTCGACCCAGAAGAGGAGTAATATGGCTCCTAGTTGTTATCTCTTTAAGAAACTAGCCACAGCATCCTGTACTAGCTGCTTCTGAAATGTCTTCAGAAAGATACCCTCTGGGAAAGCACATTGCGTTGATCCAAACATTAAATAATCAGTACATTGATGACTGAAGCAAAATCTTGTCTGAATCAGTTACAGATTCCAGGTGTCACAGTAGTTGAGGCCAGTGCTGTCACCAAGGAATCTAACAGCAGTGTGGAGACTAGAATTCAAATCATATGTACCTTGTCATTTAGAGGGATTATAACAGGAAAAATAAATTCAACAATACTCTAGTCCTGAATTGGCCCTCCTATCTTTTTCTTATCAGTATTAAGCTTTAAATTATAAACTCAAATCCAGTCTAAGCATTAATTCAGGTCCCAAATGACTTCATCTAGATCTTATGAAAATGACTAAGAATGCTGGGTGTCATCAGTATAATGATGCACTATCTTTTTTTTATTAAAAATAAATTTTTTATTAAACATACAATTCTTACAAATCACAATTAACAATACATAACAATACATACACATATACATCTGTAACGATTCAGATACATCCTCTCTATTACCATATCTATATACAATACACACTCATACACAAACATAAATACCAATACAAATACATACCCAATTCCTAATTACCTCTCTTCATTAATCTCAAAGGCGATGCATACTTCATACTTCATATTTCTCCTGCATCCCCTTTACAAAATATCAATGCTTCCAATATTAATCTTCCATACATAACCCATTCTTCTTCCATCATACATTCCCTAACTTCTTATTTTTTCTATCCATTGAGTGCGACTTTCCTCTTCTTGTCCTCCTGCTCGTTTTATTTTTATTTTTACAATTACTGCCTTATCTGTATTCTACTCTGCTTATCCTCTTTACTATAGTTCTTGTCTTATGTATTTAATTCTAATCCTAATAAATCCTTCTTATTTATTTTCCCGCTGTTCTTCCTTTATTTCATCTTCATCATATTTCTTCCTTTAATCAATTTAATCATACATGCCTATCAACGCAATTTTACCCCAATTCTCTTCCCAAACTCCTTATAATATTTCCCATTCCCGATTGAATGTTTCTTTCGACTTATCCTTTAAATACAAAGTTAGCTTATCCATTTCTGCAAATTCATATACTTTCTGTAACCATTCTTCTATCTGAGGTATATTCTCTGTCTTCCAGTGTTTCGCAAATATGATCCTTGCCGCATATATCATGTAACATATGATTCTTGAATATTTTCCTCTAACTTTTTTATCTAACCCATCTAAAATATTAAGAAGATATATTTCCGGGGAACTTGCAAATTTAATTTTAAATATTTTTTCTATTTGCTTATGTATCTGTAGCCAATTTTTTTTAGCTTTTTTACATTTCTACCACATGTGAAAAAAAGTTCCTATTTCTTGACATTTCCAGCATCTAACTATTTTCTTATTTTTATTCATTCTAGAGATTCGGGCAGGAGTTAAATACCATCTGTAATAAATCTTGTAAAAATTCTCCTTTATATCATAACATCTAGTGAAGTCTTGATTTATTTTCCAGGCATTTTGCCACTGATTCAAAGTTATTGTGTGACCTATATCCTGAGCCCGTTTTATCATACTCGTTTTAATTGTCTCTTGTTTAAATTCTAAACTTAACAGCAATTTATAAATCTTACTTAGGGGTTTTTCTACCCCTAGTTTCATTATTTTATCAAATTCATTTTCTTCTAAAGTTATCTCTTTGTCCTTCATATCCTCCTTGTATTTCTCCGCCAATTGTCTGTGGAGAAACCAATGAGTTGAGAAGCCATCTGTTATCCATTCTTCCCTAGTTTTTAATTTAACCTTATCTCCTGCTCTTTTAATTATATCCTTATATGTCAACCATTCTTTTGTTCTTATTTTCTCTAATCTATAAAAAGCTTCATGGATAATTTTAAGTATAATTTTCCCCTAAGTTTTAACCAAATTCTTAAAATTGCTTTTCTGACATAGTGATCCATAAATACCCTATTATTCCTATATTAATCGTACCAAATATACGCATGCCAGCCGTAATATAAATTGAATCCCTCTAAACTTAATAGTTTTGTATTTTCCAATAAGATCCATTCCTTCAGCCAGACTAACGTAGCGGCTTCGTAATATAATTTTAAGTCTGGCATGCTTAGACCACCCTTCTCTTTTGCTTCTTTTAAATATTTCCATTTGGTTCTAGGTTTCCTTCCGTTCCATACAAATTTACTAAGATCCTGCTCCCACCTTTTAAATGCTTTATCATTCATCAGTATCGGTAAATTTTGAAATAAAAACAATATCTTCGGAAGTATATTCATTTTTATCGCAGACATTCTCCCTAATAAGGATAAATTAAGTTTTTCCCGTTTTTTCAAATCCTCTTTTATTTCTTTCCAAATTCTTTTGTAATTATTTTCAAATAATTCTGAGTTATTTTTCATTATTGTTATTCCCAGATACCTTACTTTTTTTACTATTTTAAATCCTGTGGCATTCATTAATTCTGCTTCTTGTATTTGCGCCATGTTTTTTGTGATTATTACTGATTTTTCTTTATTTATTCGTAAGCCCGCTATTTGTCCAAATTCTTTCATTATTCCCATAAAAATGGTTTCATACTTTTTTTGGGGTCTTCTAATATTATTACCATATTGTCCGCAAATGCCTGAATTTTAAATTCATATCCTTTAATCCTCATTCCTCTTATTTCCTCATTGTTTCTAATTTTAGTAGTTAACATTTCTAAACACATAATAAATGACAATGGTGAAAGTGGGCATCCCTGTCTTGTGCCTTTATTAATCTTGAACGAATTTGACTTTTCCCCATTTACTATTAAACATGCTTTTTGATCTCTATAAATTGCTTGTATCCAATCTTTATACCTTTTTCCAAATCCTGATTTGTTCATCACTTCAAATCAAAAATTCCGATTAACATTATCAAAGGCCTTTTCTACATCTAGGAATACTAATGCTAATTCTTTTTGATTCATCTTTTGATAGTATTCTATTATGTCTATGATTACTCTTATATTATTTTTCAAATGCCTGCCTGGTAAAAATCCATTTTGATCTTCATGTACCCATCCTGCCATTATCTTCTTTAATCTGTTTGCTAGTATTGAGGTGAAAATTTTATAATCTATGTTTAATAATGAAATTGGCCTATAATTTCTTTTATCCTGCTTGTCTTTCCCTTCTTTCAGGATTAACACGTTATTAGAATCTTTCCACGAATTTGGTAAATTTTCATTACTAATGGAATTTACCACTTGAACTATCAAGGGTGCTAGTAAATCTTGAAATGTTTTATAATACATTGCTATAAACCCATCCGGTCCCGGTGCTTTTCCTTCTTTCAAACTCTTTATTGTGTCTTTGGCTTCCTCTATTTTAATTGGTTTATCTAGTTCTTCTCTTTGTGTTTCTGACACCCCTGTAATATCAACTTGATGTAGATAATCCCCTATCTTACTTTTCTGTTCTTGTGATTGACCCTTCTCTTTAAATAACTCCTCAAAGTAATTTACTAATATATTCTTAATTTTACTCTGTTGATAGTGAATGGTCTGACCTTCTTTTAGTTCTATATTACTACTTTTTTCTCTTTCTTTCCTTAACCTATATGAGAGCCATCTTCCTGGTTTATTTGCGTGTTCGAAATGTCTTTGTTTTATATATTTCAATTTCCTCTCCATTTCTTCCATGGTTAATAAAGAAAATTGCTTTTTCAACATTTGAATATTGCTCTGAACTTTCACATCTTTAGGTCTTTCCTTTAACTCCCTTTCTTTATCCTGCAGTTTGTCTAATATATATGTTTCTCTTTCTTTCCTACGTTTTTATAACCAGGCTTGCTGGCTTATAAAAAAAAACCCTCATTACTGCCTTATTAGTTTCCCACACTGTCTGAACTGATTGTTCTTTCCTGAAATGGTTTTCTAAAAATTCTTTTAATTCCTTTTCTGCTTTTGCTACTATCAGTTCATTTTTTAATAAGCTTTCTTTTAATTTCCAATTCGAAATATTTTCACCATATTGTATGTTCAGTAATATTGGGCAGTGATCTGAGATAGTTCTGGGCAGTGTTTCCATACTAATGATATTTTTTTTCAGATCCGAGGATATAAAAAACCTATCTATTCTAGACCATGTTTTGTGGCGATCTGAATAAAATGTAAAGTCTCCTCCATTTCTTTTATTGCTTACTTCTTCTAAGGACAAATAACCTAATAAATTGAAAAAACTTTTTGGTAATTTCCCTTGCTTTGTTTTAGTACTTCTCAAACTTATACCTGATCTATCTATTAGGGGATTCAAAACCCATTCCAATCCCCCATAAGAATCATTTTATAGTCCTCCAAATCAATTAACAACTCTAATAACTTTTGATAAAATTTACCTTTATTCTCTAGGGGGCCATATACTGCTACCACTAATACTTCTAAATCTTCAATTTTTACCTCTACTACTACCATATGTCCCGCCTCATCACTGTATATTTGTTTTGCTTCATGTTTATTATTCACATATATCGTTACACCTTTTTTCTTTTTATTGGTTGACAAAGAGAGACTTTGTCCTAGTTTTGGATTTTTGATATATTTCAGATCTTTACATCTGATATGGGTCTCTTGGATTGCTAATACGTCTACTTTTAATTTTTCTAACTGATGAAATATACGTTTCCTTTTATACGGAGAATTTAAGCCTCGAACATTCCAGGATAGGAATTTCATTTTCATCTTATTTTAAGTCAGTTTCTTTAATGTTACTCAATCTCTTCTGTTTGTTCTTCTCGCAATCCTAGATCTAGATCC